>MU858828.1:335400-519004 GCA_033297175.1 Cladorrhinum sp. PSN332 | reverse complement strand
CCTTACTACCTTCAGCCAGAAAGCCGAAGCCCTGGCAAAGAAATTCTTCCCTAACCCACCGGCCAACCTAAGCGACATTTACGATACAACCTTCAATACTCAATACGACCAATAGCCAGGATTCGAGGTCGAAAGGGAGGTCTTACTACCCGACGTAGCTATAGCACTAGGAGGAATAGGGTCGTAGAAGGCCCTAGGGAAGGATCTATTGCCTATAGGCTTCCTTAAAGCCTATGGAGAGCTATTATAGTAGGTACTAGCACTACTAATTACGGCTTACTTCAGGCTCGAGTGGTTCCCGGAAAGATTTAAAGATGCCAAAACTATCGTACTAGCTAAGCCGGGAAAGAAGCCCTCTGACTATAAGACCCTAACAGGCTATAGACTTATTACCTTACTCCCTGCAATAGGGAAGGTTATAAAGTCTATAGTGGCCCGGAGGGTCACCTACTGGGCTAAGAATAAAGGCCTTCTTCCTAAGGAATAGATAGGCAATAGGCAATATAGGTCCACTGAACTAGCAATTAGGCTAATAGTGGCTCAGGTCTAGGAAGCCTAGCGCCAGAAGCTTACGCCCTCGTTACTCTAACTAGATATTTCGGGGGCCTTCGATACTATTAACTACACCCGACTACTTCATACCTTCCGCGAATACGGCTACCCCGATTAGCTACTACGACTACTAAAATCATTGCTTATAGGCCGTACGGCCCGCCTACACTTCGACGGCTATACCACTAAGCTAATGCCTATATAGGCCGGGGTCCCCCAGGGATCGCCACTTTCCCCGGTACTATTCTTACTATATATCGCCAGCCTATACGAAGCCCTAAAGAATAACTACCCGGACCTTAGTATAGTGGGATTCGCAAACGATACTAACTTACTAGCCTTCAGTAAAAGCTCTGAAAGCAATGCCCGGTAACTGGAAGAGGCTTGGAAGACGTGCCTACAATGGGCAGATACCCGGGGCATGGCATTTAATGCAGTAAAAAGCGAGCTAATATACTTCAATAAAGGCCGCATATAGTGGGCAAGAGCGCTATACCTAGTCAACCCGGGCCCCGATAACAATAATAACAATTATAGCACTATAAAGCCTACGGCTTCGGGACGGTTCCTAAGAGTCTGGCTAGACTAGCGGCTCTCGTAGAAGGCCCACGGCCAGGCCGTGGATAGGAAGCTCAAGACCCAGGAATTCGCCTTGGCTAGGATAGCTGGCAAGACCTGGGGGCCTAATATAGCTAGGTATCGAGAGGTATATACCAAGTGTATACGCAGCCTTATAGCCTATGGAGCCTCCAGTTACCACCGTCCGACACGGCCTACAGGGAAGCCCACAGGCTTAGCTATACACCTAGCCAAGGCTCAGAACCGTAGCCTACGTATAGTGGCCGGGGCCTACAAAGCCACACCAATACGGCACCTGGAAGCGGAAACATAGGTACCACCACTAGACCTATACCTCAACAAAAGACTAACAGACTTCGAACACAGGATCCAAGAGCCAGTGAGTATGGCTGACGGGCCCGAGAAGGCCCTAGGCAGCATTATTCAGGAGGCTTGCAATAGGCTAGTCTTGCGGGCGCAACGGCACAAGGCCCGGACCCGGGCCCGGGGCAGGAAGTCACCCGTAGGGCCTATAGGGCCCACAGCAATGGAAAGGACAGCGAATATAGTGGAGGACTAGAAGGCCCTCGGGGGCGAGGGAGGTGCAACGAAGGCACTGGAGGAGGCCTGGACGAAGCGCTGGGAGGAAGGAATGGAAGCAAGACAACAGAGGGCTCCCAGGCTAGCCGACGTAGACCCGGACCTTACGGACCAAGTCTTACAGAGGCACATAGACCTAACCAAGGCCCAGAGCTCCTTACTAATACAGGCCCGAACGGAGGCCATAGGCTTAAAAGACTTCCTTTTCAGGGCACGGGTGCCAGGAATTACTACCCCCCACTGCACTTGTGGCAGTAGCCGGGAAACGGTGGAGCACCTGATTATATGGTGCCCAGACCCCCCGAAGCTAAAGACCTGGATAGCAACGATACTCTATACCCGCAGAGACTTACAGGTGGCCTTGCAGGGGCAGACCCCCGGGGCTAGGAGGCTTGCAGGGAAGGTTCTGGCATGGCTGATGGATACAGGTCTTCTACTAGAATATAGCCTGGCTAGGAAGCTAGAGCTGGATACAGTGGAAGACCCAGGCCCTATATAGGGCAGCCATGGCCTAGAAGGCTTCCTTTACACCGTATGATATGGATACAGGCTACAGCTTTAGCTGTAGCCAATGGAATGATTCTATAGTATAGATACGAGGTTTTTCAGCCGGCCTTTACGGTACGGTTTTGTGTATATAGCAGTAGAGGGACCGACGAGCCCTGCCTAGGGCATAGCGGAGTAAGAATCAATAATAATATTAATAGTCTAGTTATTATCGGTAGTTATGATACGTTAGTCGGTTAGAAGGTTATATTCGGAATATTAATTAGCGAGATAATATTACGCGGCTAAGATAATAAATAGCGGGATTACCTAGCTAAAGGCATTAATTCCTTAGATTACGATTGCCTATTTACGGTTACTAAGCTAAGATAGCTTTACCTTATTATAGCTATCTAAGGTCGTAATAATTATATTTATAAAGATAATGCCTATTATAAACCCAACTTCGTTAAAGTTATAAATATTATCTACTATAATGCTATATTTAGCTATAGTATTCTATATAATTACAAACTATTCGCTAATAAGCTTTAGATCTTTGCATTTAGTCCTCTAGTAATCGTATCTATGCGTAAAACGCGTCCGAAGCTCTAGCTAGCATTTAATAAAGTTATATGCTTAGAGCTTAACGATAGGGGGCATATCGCATTCGTATAATAGTTAGTTAGCTATATCTTCTATATTACGCAGTCTCGGTAGAAAATATCTCGTATATAGATTAATGATATATCGTATAATAGCTTCCTCTTTTGATTGAGTGAGCTTTTTCGAGCTAGGCGTAATATCGTATCGTATAGGCTTACCGGCGCGTCAGTCTCAGAGTATTGAAGCTAGTACGTTATAGAGCTTAACTACGGCTTTAAGCTTTAATTCTTTGTTATTTTAAAGAGCTTTAAGGGCTAAGATTACCCTAGCCTCCTTTAAAGAAATAGATATAGTGTGACGGAGGTCAGAGGATACAAGGACTTCCAGCCGGCTACAGCTGCAGACCAAGTAGGGCCTGCAGCTGGAAGTGGGTCCACAACCTGCAGCAGGAAGCTTAATTTCCTAGCTTATAGCAGTGGCTTCGCCCACTTCTTCTTTTCTTCTTCATCTTAGAATTCTACCATATAATAGCCAATTAAGGTATTTACCATTCGATTGCTGCATTCGTAATAATTCTAAGATTAAATAACTAGCCTGGGAAGGCCCGCCAAGAATATCCCTAATTACCCCAAAAAAAAAGCGCTTTAATTAAAGCGACTGCAATAGCGACCGCAGCCACAAGTATCCCCGTTGCTATCGTCACCTACGACTATAGTCAATACTAGCGAAGAGCATACCGGTCGTAAGACTTACGCCTAGTCTTAGAACCAGGCAGGCCCCGCTTATAACGACTGTCGCGATCCGAATAATGCTAACGAGGCCGACGACGGCTATTATAGCGACGAAGGTACTGACACCGTCGGCAATGACTAAGATACGGGCGCCGCCGCGGGCGAGCCTTAGAATAAGAGCGCCCTCCGTTACGGTAATGGCGCCACGAGAGCCTGCAAGGACGTACGGTTTAGCTGCTAGCTCTAATTACCGGCAATTCTATATAGTAATACCCCCGTCATTACGTAGTATAGACGTAACTCCCGCGTCTACCTAAGCATTGCCGACCTCGACTTTTATATTATTATTATGGGATAAGAAGACGATATGGAGGCGGAGTAGAAGCTTACTTACGCCGAATTTTATTGCGAGATTACTAGAAACTTAAATAATATCCGGTATAAGCTAAACCCGTACGACCTCGAAGCGGACCTCTAATCCTGCATCGGCGATTTAGCGGCTGCGTTCGATAATGCTATATATACTAAGGGACCCGGCATACCCTTCGATATTATATATTATGAGACGATCTTTAAGTATAAGGGCATTATAGATAAGAAAACGTTTTTAAATTAAGTTAAGAAATATCCTATAGAAATATTTAAAGAGATTAAGCTACGTACCCTTATAGCCGTAGCCTATAGCAAATAAGTTAAGATATTATACGAATAGGCTTAACTATTAGACCGTTATTTTAAGATTTTCTATAACTAAGTCCCGGCCTTTTACGGTCAAAAAAATAATAATAGCGACCTAAAGGAGCTAATTACCGAGCTAATATTATTGATTCTTACTCCGCTATGCCCTAATAGGGCTCGTCGGTCCCTCTACTGCTATATACACAAGGAAAACCGTACCATAAAGGCCGGCTGAAAAACCTCGTATCTACACTATAGAATCATTCCATTGGCCACAGCCAAAGCTGTAGCCTGTATCCATATCATACGGTGTAAAGGAAGCCTTCTAGGCCATGGCTGCCCTATACAGGGCCTGGGTCTTCCACTGAATCCAGCTCCAGCTTCCTAGCCAGGCTGTATTCCAGTAGAAGGCCTGTATCCATCAGCCATGCCAGAACCTTCCCTGCAAGCCTCCTGGCCCCGGGGGTCTGCCCCTGCAAGGCTACCTGTAAGTCTCTGCGGGTATAAAGCATCGTTGCCACCCAGGTCTTTGGCTTCGGGGGGTCTGGGCACCATACAACCAGGTGCTCCACCGTTTCCCGGCCACTGCCACAAGTGCAGTGGGGGGTAGTAATTCCTGGCACCCGTGCCCTGAAAAGGAAGTCTTTCAAGCCTATGGCCTCCGTTCGGGCCTGTATTAGTAAGGAGCTCTGGGCCTTGGTTAGGTCTATGTGCCTCTGTAAGACTTGGTCCGTAAGGTCCGGGTCCACGTCGGCTAGCCTGGGAGCCCTCTGTTGTCTTGCTTCCATTCCTTCTTCCCAGCGCTTCGTCCAGTAATATCTAATAATAGATTTTAAATCTATATCTATAGACCGATACGGTTATAATAATTGCCTTGTAATAATAAATCGATTATCTAAAACCTTATAGATAATACTATATATTTATAAAGTAATAGCGAGGGATACCGCGCTTATATATTACGAAAGACCCTTCCAAATATTCAGGCTCTTTAAAGAGATTATCTTAGACTAAAGTCTATAATTCCGTATAAACTTCGCAAATAAAATTTCCAAAATCCTAGGGATACGCTAAAAGCTAGCTACCCTAGGATATTTATAAACCGTAAGCTAAGTAAAGAATATAAACGAATATATTGACTAGTAATTAAAGCTATATATTAACTATTAAAGGGATGGTATAGGTTTTTCACCCAGCCAGAAGACTGGCATGGTTTTCCTATACACCAAGATAGCTTGCTGGACCGGCACGCCCTGCCTAGGGCACATCGGTAGTATGAATAAATAATATATATTAACTATTACTAAACTAATTGGTTAAAAGTAATATTAATATTCGATTATATCTAAGCAAACTTATTATAAGATAGTACCGGCCTTTAACCCTATAAGGTAATATTTAGCTATCCGATACTATCGCAATATAGTTAGGAAGAAAAGACTATTAACCCTGTATTGCCGGCTTAGGAAAAACGTACGAGGGAAAAAGTATAGAAATTAATATAAAAGATACGGAAATACTACGATATTACGAAAGAAAGTATCTTATGGGTATAAGTCCGATAGATAATATAAGCGAACAAATACCGTAAAGAACCGGATTTCGATATAAGCGACTAAATCTTTATAATTAGGCAAGCCGAAACGATAAGACGACCGAATAATAAGCTATCTTTCCTACTTATAGAATAATACTATAAAATTATCGAGAGAATCGGCCATTTATTCCGACTAAAGGTTCTAGCGTTGTAAAAAGGTTCGGACGTCTTTACGCCCGATCGATTACGGAAATTCGCAAATAACTTTCTCCCTAGGTAAGTAATAGAAAATCTCCCGGGAAAGGAGATTATGCCTAATAATAACGAGGGAAAATAGGAAATCGAACGGATCCTAGCTAGCCGAACGTACTATAGCAAACTATAGTACTAAGCTAAGTAAAAAGGCTAAGAGATAGACTTAGAATGGTACCTAGCGGAGGACTTTAAGAATGTAGTAAGATTACTAAAAGAGTTCTATAACGATAACCTAGCCTAAGTAGGACTACCGGTATGACTAGACCTATAGCTTAAAGTAACCGAAAAATACGAATTCTCGCCCGACTATCCGGACGATAATAAACCGGCGAGCACTAGAAGACCGCTGCGCCGGTTAAATCGGAAAAAGTAAAGCCGGAAGGAAGGAGACGGATTGACAAATATAAGGAAGGGAAACGGCATAACCCGCTCCTTAAACCACCTCGCGGGAACGGATTAATAAGAATATCGGTAAGTAAGATTAGCGTAGCAGCCAGGACTTAATGCCTCTTAGCTACGAACCCGGTTAAGATCTCCGAGGGTATACGTCCTCTACCTAGGAAGCCGTACGTTTGAATCGCCCCACGGGCAACTATTATTTTATTACTCTCGAAGGCTCGGGGCGAGCCTTTATTGCCCCGGGGATTATAATAGAGGTCAGAGGATATAAGGACTTCCAGCCGGCCACAGCTACAGACCAGGTAAGGCCTACAGCTAGAAGTAGGTCCACAACCTACAACAAGAAGCTTAACTTCCCAGCTTACAGCAGTGGCTTCGCCCACTTCTTCTTTTCTTCTTTATCTTAGAATTCTACCATATAGTAGCCAATTGAGGTATTTACCATTCGATTGCTGCATTCGTGACATATAGTAGGTTATGGAAAAAATGATGTTCGGGTGAGAAAGGACGCATTGCGCTAAAAAAGCCACGGCTCGCTTATACTCACGACTTGCTTATAAGGTACGTTACGTGACTTACAATAGCGCCAAGGAGCTTCGCTCCATATTCTTTTCGAAGAATGAGCAAAGGCAACGGTCTTATAGATAATGAATATGGTATTACTTACTTAAGGAACTAAAATCCTTAGGACGGAGAGTGCCTGGCACTCTCCCTACTTATAGGAAACTATCTATATATATTGATCCAGGTATCTTATTCCTCGCTCTATATATTTCCGTCCTGAGGATCTTGGTTCCTCAAGCAAGCAATACCATGTTCATTGTCTACAATCTATTTACAATAGCTCTTTGTTAGAACAACCTGTTGTTGACAGTGACACACTGTCTGAGACGCTTGTCACGACCTTCGATCCCTCTGTCAATACCCTGTAGGCGTACTGCCTTACAGTCTGTACCCATACCTCGGTGCAGGTTATAACACGAGCATACGAGTGCTCTTCTAATTGGTGGCATGGGACTTCGGTAGGTCTTCTCATCCCTGGCCCAATAATTGGTCTTGTTTTATATAGGGCCGTCCTACGGCCCGTGCACGAGGTGCGTTGCTCCTAGTGCGTAATACCTAAGTGCAATATTGATTTTCAAGGGGCAGCTGGCTGCTCCTTAATCTGGCACCACTCATGTTCGGCTGGTTAATAAATTAACTGACCACCTTTTTCTTTCTAATGGTGGCTTAATATTTTCCATGTATCTGGGAGCTGCATATGCCACACTACTTTTATTTCCGATCTTGCATATCCGGTTCTACCCTCACCAACAACCTTATTCCTGCTTGCCGCTCCCCTCCCCCCAGCGGACTCTCACCCACGCCCGGTGTTCCTGATTATTATCTTCTCCAACACCAGAAGCTTTAATATTCGAGGCTTGGCGGGTGTGCGGTATGCGGTAAGGGAAGGGACCTGTAGCGGGGTTGATTTTCTGCCGTGTTTGATAATATGTTGCCCAGTGACTTTCTGGCTCAATTGGATATTGGGTCCCTTTGAATTTCCCCTCCTCGCCACGGCACTTGGAGGGTGTCGATCTGATGGAGATAAATTGGAATTATGCTGGTATTTAACCCCCCCAAGCATTCCCGCTGGTTGGTGTGCAATTGCTCGGAAGGAGACATCGTTCTAGACGCCCAGCGCCTATCGACAGCCTAATTCAAACCCTCACCATGCTCTCCTCGACCGCAAGTCTCAAGCTGCTTGCAGCTATCGTTGCCGTCTCGAATACTGCCTCGGGCATTCCCCTCGCATCATTGGGACCTCGTGCTGCCGACTGCACTCGGGAGGTGTTGGCTGCGGCAGCGGATGCTTACGTTGCAGCCCAGTCAGCGGGGAGCCTAAATGCGCTCCAGAAGGTAGTCGCGGACAAGTGGGAGTACGAGGAGAACAATGTTAAGATTGACGCCGCGAAGTCGGCCTTGAGAAAGAAGCTGAAGATCGACCACCGGCGGACAATCTACGATCTGGTCCAATGCGCAACCTTCACCGAGCTGGTCATCACCGACCCAGCCAACCCCTACGTTATCGGGACACAGATCCGCCACGGCGCCGATGGTCGAGTCACCCTGATCGATTCGGTGGCTTCCACTACCGGCTCCTGGCTCTTCGATGCGAAGAAGACGTTGGAATATGTCTTGAAGGAAAGCTGGGACCCGATTCCCGAGAACAAGTGGGACACCAGAGAGCACATCCAGGCAGCCGGCGATGCCTACATGTCCATGTGGGATGACGCGGCCGCCTCGAAAGCTGTCCCCTGGGGCACACCATGCACTCGAGTGGAAGGGGGAGCATTCGCGGCTAGCTGTACAAGCGGAATCCCTTCAAACCACAGCCAAGCGCCCAACACCCGCCGACGTTATGTGGTTGACCAGGCCATGGGATCGGTCAATATCCTCTGTGTGTGGGAGCATATGATGAATGCTGCTGACAGTCACGAGTTCCGGCTCGAGAATGGCAAGGTGCGATACATCCATACCATGACCGAATGTGGTGGCCGAACCTGCAGGCTGTGATGTAGGCGTGGAAGGGGGACAGGGGGAGATGTGAACAATCCGCTTTGTATATCGAAAAAAAAAATTGTCAGTTTATTAGTAACCTCGATAAATTGAATTCAATGTCAAAGCTTGCTAGCTCGCCCGTTGTCCACCAGAATCCGTTCGAGACCACGGCGGACCTCAGAATTCATGCCCTTGGCGTTGGGTCTCGCGGTCTCACGGTCTACCCAGACCTGAATAAATTCCCCAACTGATCGAACGTTGTCGTCGCCTTTCTCAAACAGGGCTATTTCATAGGTGACACTCGAGTTTCCGAGCTTATTCACGCGCAGTGCCAGCTCAGCAACCGCAGGGAAAGATATGGAGGCGAAATAGTCATTATGGGAGTGCACCACCATGCCGTATTGCGCAGAGGAGGCCGGGCGAAGTCCGCAATGTTCAATGAGATAAGTATTAACGACGGAATCGTACAGGAAATTGTAAATGGAATTATTCATGTGCTGATACATGTCGTTGTCGGCCCTTGGGTCGCGTGTCAGTCAATGTTGGGTGTTTGTGTCAGGTTGAGTGAGCGGGTTGCATAAGTACCATCTTGTCCGATATTCCAGAATGTAAGGGTAGTCCGTTCTCGTGCGGCTCTTTAGGCGATTGAGGTCGTTTGACATGATGATCTAATGATTGGATAGTTCGTTCAACGATAAAATGAGATGGCAATTGACAAGCGATGAATCCAGAATCCCAGATTATGTAGATACGCGATGTTGCTTGTGCCGAGGCTACCCTTGTTCAACGCCTGCTCTCAGCGATCTGTTCCTGCAGATTGAACGGCAAGCGCGGGGGGAAAGCGGGTGGTTCAAGATTTGCGGGTAATTAATTCCTAAAATTCCCCAAACTCGCAATTTTTTCCCCAAACGAGTCGCACCACCACAGCATGAATCAGATATTGACGACTTTATCGTGCAAAGGGGAAAGCCACGGAATTGCATTCGACTCAGACGCGGGAAGGATACTCAGATCGATCTATATATAGCGGGAGCGACAGACGCTGGCTTTCTCCAACCGTTTCATTTCGTTGCTCGCGGCTCACTGCCGCCGCAGCAGCAACATTGCCTACAACAAAATGACAATTGAATCCATCGCCATCGCCGAACCCGAACCCGAACCCGAACCCATCTCCATCCCCGTCTCTGCCTCCGTCCCGCTAGTTGTAGCAGCTGTCGCACAGGCTGCGCCATCCCCTCCTCCTCCTCCTCCTCCTGATGCCACCCCCGCCAAACATGTTAGTGTTAATGGTAGAGCCGTCAAACCCACCAAAAAGGCCAAAGGGTCTTCAACACCCCAAGTCATAAATCTTCCAGCACCTGACCCGCCGGTGCCGCGACCCTACTTCTTCAAAGATGGTCTTCGACGCGTCGCTC
The DNA here is from genome assembly GCA_033297175.1 of Cladorrhinum sp. PSN332. Classification (NCBI taxonomy): domain Eukaryota; kingdom Fungi; phylum Ascomycota; class Sordariomycetes; order Sordariales; family Podosporaceae; genus Cladorrhinum; species Cladorrhinum sp. PSN332. The sequence goes on along the minus strand of MU858828.1, from coordinate 508,646 downwards.
CTTACTTCTACACCTACAATACATGGGTAAAGGAAAGATGGAGGGGTCGCCGGCTCATCGATGTCTTTGAAAGCGAGTTCCGCGACCGTCCGATTGAATACTATCGCGCTGCAATGGAGACCGGCCAGGTCGACGTCGACGGCAAGACGGTTGGACCATATCATACGCTCAAAAATGGCGAACTTGTTTCCCACACGACCCACCGTCACGAACCTCCCGTCACCTCCGAGCCCATCCTCGTCATTCACGAAGACGACGACATGATTGTGATTAACAAGCCATCGGGGCTGCCAGTTCACCCTGCCGGTCGCTACCACTACAACTCGGTCGTCGAGATCATGAAGGAAGAGCGGGGTCCTACCTTCAACCCCCGACCTTGCAACAGACTAGACAGGCTGACGAGTGGCATCATGTTCATTGCAAAAAACGCCAAAGCGGCCGAGAAACTGGGCAATCAGATCTCACAAAGGAGTGTACGCAAGGAGTATCTTGCCCGCGTCGTTGGCCGTTTTCCTGATGGAGAGGTTGTGTGCGACGAGCCGATCCTCTCCATCTCGCCCAAGCTCGGCCTGAACCGCGTGCGAGCCAACGGCAAAGCCGCCAAGACTGTCTTCAAACGTCTGGCTTATTATCCATCTGTGCCCTCGCGGACCTCAACGCCCACAACCGGAGGCTCGTCCGTAGATCGACCAGCGAAGGCAGACGAGGGGTATTCGATTGTTCGGTGCTTGCCCGTGACAGGAAGGACACATCAAATCAGAGTTCACCTGCAGTTCCTTGGTCATCCCATCCAGAACGATCCAATCTACGCCAATCAAAAGGTGTGGGGTATTGATCTGGGCTGCAATGACGCAGATGCCGTCCAGAACACCGACGAGGATGTTATCAGCCGCCTATCGCGCATGGGTAAAGACGAGGTTGCCGAGGCCGTTGCCTACTATGATGAGATGGTGGACGAGTATCACAAGAGAAAGGCCGAGAAGATGTCGGGCGAGTTGTGCAGCGTGTGCAGTACCCCCTTGTACACGGATCCCGGTGATCAGGAGCTCTCTCTTTGGCTCCATAGTCTCCGTTACGAGGATGCGGATGGCGCTTGGAAATATGTCAGCCCTTTGCCAGCATGGGCTCTGCCGCCGGATGGAAGGAGTGGACCGACCCAGGTTGGCGGCATGGACGATTTGGTGGTTGCTGCTGGGGATCTTGCGATCGAATAACGGCATCATCATTTTGGAGAGGAGGACTGATCATGATATGACAAGGTATATCTCTCAAATACGCCCCATAGATATTCAAAATTCTAACATGATTTGGCAGGTCATTCCCCCCATTATGATACCCCAAAGCTCACAATGTTTCATACAAGAAAAACACAGAAATCCAGGCCAGAGATCAGTGATCTCCACGCCTAGAAGGCGCGGCGAGGGATTTATGGGCTGATGTGAGATTATACGGATATGTTCGCTGTGCTTTGATCGCCATGGCCCCGTATTCATCTCTTGCTGGAACTCGACCACTGGAACCCTTTGTCTTGAGATACCAACCAAACAGGACAATGATCTCGATTGGCTATCTTTGGTTGAGAGTAGGCCCCTCACTTGACCATGGAATTGTTGAGTATTATGACAGCAGACACGTGTGATTCTGACGCCCACCATCTCAAAGTTAAATCGTTGACCTTCACATGCAATCCCAAGAAGACTCTCGCCGGCCAAAAGTATGGAAAGCCTCTGATGTTATACGGGAAGACGGGGACGCTCGGGCTGCTTTAGAAATGGCAGCACATCGCCAATCCCGCCCTTTTCAACCCGAGGTGTCGATGGATAGGTGGAGATCTGGCCGCTATTGTTGGGTGGGAACCTTTGGATGTACCAGCAGCGGCTCTTCTTAGTTCACACCTGCCAAGATTCAGATTGGCCCTGTCCAAGGACTGAGAGGTACCTAGGTACCCTTTCGAGAGGACCTGCAAAGACCAATCAGCAATCAGGAAGTGGATAGAGACGTTCCTTTTGGCAGTCGCCCTGCCTCCTTATCGGCAAGCTTGGGGTTCCGTTCCGGTGATGTACTTGCAGTGCATGTACACATGCCAGATTCTGTTTTGGCAGCTTCTCCATCACTCTTACGCAGCACTGTACATGTGATGCATGAAGATCGCTTCCTGTCACTTTCCCGAGACCACCTTCTGAGCACCACACAAATCCGCCAACACGGCGAGAGTAATAGACAAGCTCGCCGAAAGCTCGGACAGCAATCCTGAGCTTTCTGGGGAAAGTGGGAGGGCTCGGAAGTTATGGGTCATGGCACTGAAGTGGCGGGGAGAACAGGGCATGGTCGCCGATGTCTTTCTTGCTGCTGCTGCTGCTGCTGCTGCTTTCTCCCCCCAGTTCTTTCCGGGATCGCCATGCCTCCGCCCACATCCACAGGGCAAGGATCAGTGGACTACCGGCACCTGGCTGCGAGAGATGGTGGTTGTATTACTTTAGCCCCTCCTCTTGCCAGCCCAAGCGCCAAAGTCTATTTTCCATCCCAGATCTAGTTTGATCCCGTTCCATTGCCCACCGGGCCTTTTCCAGAAGCCGCCAGCGCATGTTCCTCTACGGTACCCCACGCCGCCCTGCTTAGGCCGGGCGTCGTCACCGGCACCGCTCCAAGGCGGGAATGTACTGGTCTCTTCGGAGAAAAGAAACGATTAGCACAGTAGAAACTGGTAGATGGGGGGATGGCATGCTGTGTCCGTGGTTCTCACCTGTTCCTTTGCTTGGTGTCTGTTTAATTCGCCATTATGGCTGAACAGTGATTGAACGGATGTACCTTTTCCTTTGCAAACGGCCAGGCGATAGATAGGACCCCCCCCCCGGTCTAGAAGTTTTCGCTCGCCGCCACCACCACCTCCTACCTGCGGACCATTGCCGCTGATTGGGGTCTCTTTGGTTTGAAGACATCCACGGCTCTTCAACGTGAGTGGGGTGTGGTCCCTGCGTCTCCGTCCACCCCCACACTCGGTCTTCCTATAAACTCTTGTCTCCATCCCCTTCCGTGGAGTCCAACAAGAAATCGGGATCCAGTCAAAATGCTCAAAGATACAATCCTTCTACTCTTTCCTCTTCATGGTTAATCTACCAAACCCCTTACTTTCCAAATAAATGATAATACGACAGCCGTCACCCATTAGACGAGAGTCTTTGCATCCCGAATAATAATCACAGTATTTTTCCAAATCATGTCAACCCGGGAGCCATCTTCAGAACCCCCAAAAACATCAACATCAAAGCGAAAAGGTAATTTTCTTTTTTTGGTCTCTCTCGGAATATCACAACAGAAAGCTGATCATCGTGGCCCTCTTGCCGGACATCAGGAACCAGGAGTGTCTCAACTCTCACACCCAGCCAACTTGCTAGGAAGCGTGCCAACGACAGAGAAGCTCAACGCGCAATAAGGGCTCGCACAAAAGAACACATTGAGCGATTAGAGCGCGAGTTGGCCGAATTCAAGACGAACAAAACAAATGACGAATGGCAAAGGCTCATCAGAAGGAACAAGGAGCTAGAAAATGAGTTGACCATGTTGAGGGAAGTGCTCGGCATGCAGCAGAGCGGCCGTTGTCATAACATCGGTACGTAATTTTGACACCAACCAATCACCACTTAAATTACCAGCTCTGACCGCGTACGGGTCTTTAGGTTTCGAAACAGACGGTCTACCAAATGTCGCCAGCCACAGCGTCGTCGGCAGACCTCCATCCTTCGGCCAAGGGGTAGGCGACTACCCATCAGCAGCCGCACCCGGTTATCCCGCTTCGTACCTCCCCACTCCAGAGCCCTGCTCCGAATGGGGCGTCTCCGTCCCAACGATTCCCGTACAGTCCACTGTCTCAAGCCCAAGCTCCTCAGTTGGCCACACCGATGAAGGGGCATACGCTCAAGTCGACTACCCGATCCCAACCAGCGTTCCTCCCATGATGGGCATGGTAATGCCGTCCACATCGATGGCCGGCTCGATTTCAGCGACAATGGCTACTTCTCTGCCTCCTCAGCTCGATCCTTCCACTGCCGAACAGCTCAAATACGAAGATTCTCTTGATGCAGCAGGTATGGGGCTACCACCACCACCACCACCCCAAAGAATGCAACCGAGAATATCACCTTCACCCTCGTCAAGTCAAGACTGCAGCAACATGTTCACTAACAGAATGCTGCCGCAAGCGGCAGATCATCAAGGCTATCCCAATCCTAATGTATCTCAACCACCGGCGGCGTCGTACCTGCAGCCATCGCACGGATGGGGTCATGCAATGTATTCCACTACTCCTGGCTATTATACCACTGCTCCTGCTGGCCAAACTGCAGCGCTTTGAAATATAAGCGCCATCGCAAAAACCCCCCCCAAAAAAAGAAAAAAAGAAACGGAGGTGATAAGAGACGACAGCAAGCGGCACTTCATTTCATTGGGCGGTAATTCGGCATAGACAAAAAGGTCACACCAAATATTGTGTGTGTGTGCGCGCTCTCTCTTTTCTTCTTCTTGTGCCTTTCGGGAAAGGGCTGGCTACATATATATACACCATCTACGGGCAGGACAGGAATTATGGGACAGGAAAATGTTGGAAAGTTTAAAACAGGGTGTCTCGATTGTTTTCTTGGGACAAAAACAGCGGATAGAAGCGTCAATGGTTCATATTCAGGGGGGGGGGGGGGCGTTGTAAGGTTAGGTTTCTTTTTGGGATGGTTTGATTTTTGCGGGCATAGCCTACATATTCTCCAAGACTTTGTTAATATTATACCAGGCGCAAAGCATACAATTTAATGAATGTGGGCCAAGAGTGATGATGAGCCTTGTGATAGCCTCATTTCTTGACGGTCATTCCTTGGCACATTTGAGCCAAGATATGTTCAGGCACGGGTTGTTGTCCAACCCAAACACGAAAACGAATCTCCATCGGGAGCAAGCAAGCCAACAAAAGCTCAGAGCAAATCACACTTTACACCGATCCGGGCAAAATATCCGGCGAAGCGGTGACTTGATGGAAACCAGGTGAGCCCCTGTCACAATGCACACAAGAAAAGAGGAAAAAAAAATGCCAGCAGCATTTCTCATGAAAGCAAATCAGACCACACACCGGGTCAGCAATTGGGCCTCTGCGGATGGGAAATGTTATCTGATTGGTGCTTCCTCGGGACGACCGGGGACTAGGTTTAGAACTTGGAAACCCACCTGCATACACACACACACATGCTCCATCATGGTGTGGGTGTGGAGGAGCTGTGTGGGTGTGGGTGGATTGTGGACTACAGGGAATGGAACTGTGCGTAAAGGGCTCCATATACCTTTTTGTCTCGCTGGTCTTGGGAGGCTGTCTCCGGACGAATGAGAAGCAGGCTGAGAATGGCATCCTTTTGCTGTTGAGGTGCGACATACTTGCCACACCCTGTGCTCCGCAAAAAACGCTCTTCCTCACCGACCTCACCGGTCGGTCTTCTTTTGGCATCATTCCACACTTGTGGCTCTCTCCAGTTCTCAATAAAATACCGCTACCAAGGGAATGCCGGGCTGGTATGTTGAAACTGGGGCAAGCGGTCTGGTATATGGGGCCATCCGGCGCTGGGCGGCTTTGGTTTCCTTTCGAGCTTGTCACAAGGATCTCATCCTCTCAAGATTTAGACAGTCACCTGGTGGACAACCCGCAAGCCACTCCAGTTGGTGGCTCCGATCATGCGTGTGTGAGATGTGATGAAAGGCGCAGAACTTGCTTGTGGTGCTTTGATAGCACAGACTCCAAGGCAAATATCGACAGCCAGCTGCCAGTCTGACAGCTCGACAGGACTTCCCTGGCAGACATTTGCAGAACTGCGGCGCCCTAGTCGTATGATAAAGTTCGGGATAACCTGGGCTGGCATCGGCTTGTTACATAGTAGTTTAGCTTGGAGCAAGCGGCTGGTTCCTTTTCTTCCCCACACTTACATGCTTTTCTTTTCCGCATTTGGTTCTCTGTGGCAGTATTGGAGCTTGGCTGAGGGCATACACATGTAGTGTATGCTGGAAATCGAAGCATGATTGTGGGCCCTTCTGGCAGCGCTTGCCCTCGTGGCTCTGAACTCAAACAAGGGGCAAACAGCCAAGGAGATACACCCGGTCTGTTGTGGGATATATTGCCACCATAAGTTTTCTGTGCCAGAATTTTTCCCCTGAGCCCACATGTTTCCGGACCTCGTGAAGCTGAAGCGTCCTCGACAGGACAGATGGCAGCAAACTCGGCAATACAATAGCAACAAGTTTTGGCAAGGAACCATAGCCCATGCATCTGTACCGTGTGGGAGAGGAAAAAAAAAAAAAAAAAAAAAAAAAAAAAAAAAAAAAAAAAAAAAACCCGTCCTCGCTCTCTCCTCGCGTTTTTTGGCTTCGGCGGGAAACGGAACCGGGATGGATGGGGTCAATATTGGCTCGACGCTTGCCATGAAGAAGCGATCAACCTTGTTGACTTGTAGTCAACCCCACTACCAGCACAGTTTTTCAGATCCATGGGGTTTTCGAATCAACGGGAGGCGCGGTGCTAACTGTTGGCGCCGGCGGCCTTCCAGAAGGACGGAAATCACGGGGTCTCTCCAAAGTGCTCCTCCAGGCAGAGCAGCCAGCAGCAATACATATTGTTTTGCTGGACGAGTGGCATGTGACGACTTTGCTGTTGATGGGTGTGATCTGGCAATACTCCGCAGCATTGACGCCAGCAAGAACAGAGTTTAACAGTACGTAAACATCGGGAGTACAAAAAGAAGGAAAAAGAGAAAAAAGCCGCAGGAGCTCGGAGCTGGCTCGGCAATGCTCGCTTTTCCTGTCGTCATGGATGCCCCGTGCTCGGGATTAGCAGGGATTCAGGTTCGGTGAAAGGGGAGTATCGAAGGCGGAGGTAGATTCACGATGCCAAGGTGAACAAACGGGAGATCTGCCGGTAGTGTTCGGTAAAGGTTTCGCGCGAGCAAAAAGGAGCGTTGCAGTGACTGAGCGAAGCGGGCCCCCGTCTCCCAAGAGCGCGGAAAGCGCTAAAAGATGTGGTCATTGGGGCGCCGGACGGAGCGGTCAGCGCGCTCTGATGGCATTCAGAGCCCGCTGTAAAGTCTGATGCTTCGGAGCCCATGTGGGAGGGCCATGATGTTGGCTCGTAAACACACCGGCCGCCGTCGTCGGCGTCGGTGTCCTTTTTCTTGATCCATGTTGATCATCATCAGTCTTGGCCGTCACTTCCAAAAATCACAAACCTGGGCCTTGCATCCCCAAACAGCACGAGTAATGAGCCGTTCAACGGGGTCGGTAGTGGTGTGTTCCAGATTGGTGTTTGCGGGGGTGGAAACCCCCAGGGGAAAGGTTTCGACCTGCCAGAGTCCACATCTTTTGATGTTTCAAAGGCAAATCGGAAGTTTTGGAGAAGAGATTCGCCTTTCGATCGAATTTCTCGAGCGCCTCTCTTGCCCAGGTGAGTTTAGTTTCAGTGCTGATTTGGGTCAATCGAGATCCAGAGGTTGCTTGCTTGATTGTGCCCTCAGTTCGGCAGGTCCCGATGTCACATTGGACCACTAAGCTCCTTCAAGTTTAGCGAGATTCGTCAGCCTTGACCGTTTATTGGCCGGTGCGGCACCGATGACGTTGACAGACCAGGCAATTGCACGACACCTCAACCGATTTTCAACCAACGACAATCGGTACCGTTGGCGGCATCGTGCCGAGCAGAAGGCAGCAACGAATTGATTGATGCCCAGGGGTATGTTATGTCATGGCCTGTGATGATTGGTCTGCATTATGAGGAAAAAACAGAAATAAGAGGTAGAAAATGAAAATACCAATCTCAACATCATCTCAACCTTGTCCATTCAACACTCAATCTCCCTTCTCGGTGAAGGGTTCTTGACATGGACAATGGCGCAAAGACAGTTTCCTGGAGCGATCTCCCCCGAAAGGACCAGCTCATTGCAATTACTCTCACCAGGTTCAGCGAACCGCTCGTCCAGACGTCTTTGCAGTCATACCTATACTACATGCTCAAAGGGTTTGATCCAACCCTTCCAGACTCGGTCATCGCGAGCCAGGCCGGTATCCTCCACGCAAGTTTCACCGGAGCCCAGTTTTTGACGGCCATGATATGGGGTCAATTGGCCGATTCTTCTCGCTTTGGAAGAAAGACTGTGTTGATGATTGGCCTCGGCGGCAGCATGGTCTCGAGTCTCGGGTTTGGCTTCTCGACAACATTTTGGCAGGCTCTGGTTTTCCGGTCAATCGGGGGAATCACAAACGGCAACGTTGGCGTCCTAAGAACAATGATTAGTGAAACTGTTCAAGAGAAGAAGTATCAGTCAAGGGCCTTTCTGCTGCTTCCCATGACCTTCAACATTGGCACCATCATCGGCCCTATCCTTGGAGGTCTGCTTTCGGACCCTGCTGGAAGTTATCCCGATCTCTTCGGTCGCATCAAATTCTTCCAGCGCTTCCCATATGCTACACCAAACATGCTCTCTGCTTTTTTCCTGTTCTGTGCAATCCTCAACGTTTGGTTAACGCTGGAAGAGGCAAGTTCCCGGATCTGATGTCCTATATGAATTGAATTGTATCCTAACAGACAACGCCAGACACTCGACTCCCGCCGGGACAATTTTGACAGCGGCCTGGAACTGGGCCGAAAGGTGAAGTCGTGGTTCTCCAGAAACAAGTTCGAGGTGGCCTATACCCAGCTGCCAACCGAAGATTCCACCCTTCTCCATGTCGAAAATGATGGAGCTCTCACCCCGGCCTCGAGCTCAAGTCAGTCGTCCGTACTTGATGGCCCAGCCAAACCAAAACGCGGGCCCCCAAAATACACACAACGCCTGCCTTTCCGCCGCATCTTCACACCCAACGTCTGTCTCACCTTCACAGCCAGCCTCCTTCTCGGTTTCCACGTCGGCACCTTCAACTCCCTTTGGTTTGTCTTCCTCTCCACTCCCGTTTACGACCCATCCAAGGGACCCGAGTCACCCCATGCGCTTCCTCGTAACCTACCTTTCATATTCACGGGAGGGTTGGGTCTACGCCCGCGCGAAGTAGGCTTGGCCATGGCGATCCTGGGCGTGATGGGCATCGCCCTTCAACTTGCCGTTTATCCCTGGCTTTCAGCCCGCCTAGGAACGGTGAGGAGCTGGCGTACCTTCCTCCTATTCTTCCCTTTCACCTACTTTATTGTTCCGTTCTTGAGCTTGGTGCCCTCGAAATCTCCACCACCGGCTCCAAAAGACGGGATTGCCGTTTGGGTTGCGATCGCTATCGTGCTGGCATTTCATGTGATTGGCCGCACGTTTGCATTGCCTGCTCAGACGATTCTGGTGAACAATTGTTCACCCCACCCCAGCGTGCTTGGTACTGTTCATGGCATCGGACAGAGTGTTAGCAGTCTAGCAAGGACAATAGGGCCGGTAACTGGAGGCTTCTTCTACGGATTAGGTCTGGCTAGAGGCGTGGTTGGGGCTGTCTTCTGGACACTGAGTGGGATCGCGATGTGCGGTCTCGTGGCTAGCTTGTTTGTTCATGAAGGGGATGGGCATGAGATATGGCTTGAGGGCGATGAAGACGATGAGTGAGGGTTGAGGATGTCCAATATAGAGCATAGATGCCCGACCCGGCAGAACTATTAATAGCATACTATTAATTACTATATACTGAGCGTAGAAAAATATCATCGCCGCGTGCCGGACATAATTTACTCTGGTCAAGTGTTTGAAGACACTTTCGCTGGGAACACGACGATATCACCGATACAGGCCCAGTTGAGCCACCGTAAAACAAACTAGAAAACGTAAATCAATAACGGTACAAACTCCCGACTCCTTCCAACGATCTCGTGGTGCGTACACTGGGAAATTTCGATGCAGGTGAGAAGGCAAACCGAGGAACCAAAAAGGAAAACCATAACACTCAAATGGTATAACTCCCAACCCAAGAAAATAATTGCAAAAAGCCTCCCTCTCCCAAAGGATCAGACACATGCAACATGGAGGAGACAAAGAATATACAGGTCGACCGAAAAGATCGAAACCCTACACCCACAAATCATCCCTCTCCACCATCTTTTTCTTCCCCGTCTCCCTGGCAAATCCCTTGGTGGGAGGCGACCCCTGATTCATAAACAGAAACCCCGTCGGACTCTCTATCGGCCTCGTGAGAAAGGGCACAGTCTGAGTAGGCGGCTGGTCGTAGGGCGCTCGTTGGTAGACGGGGTTATGACGAGGGGAAGTGAGCGGACTTGCTATACTTCCATCGCCCGAATGTGTATATGTGCATGTGGGCAACTCGGCCGGCGAGCGATTCCCCATTCCCATTCCTATTCCAGTTTCTGCACCCATCGCTCGCCCAGGACTATACGGGGAATCACTAGCTGCAGTCGTATTGGAAGGGTACGGGTAAGAGATATGTCGTTTGCGAATTTGATGGCTTTTTGTGCTGTGATTCCCGTGTCGATGGAAGTATCTACGCAATGGGAGGTCCGAAAGAGCGTCTGGAGAAAGGAGAGGGGAGGTTTCGGCCCATGAGTTGGCGAATGCTCTGCCTGCTGGCAGTGCAGACAGGACGAGAAGTGATACGAGGGTGAATGTATCGTCCGACAGAGAGGTTACGATTTCAGGGATGAAGAAGGTTTTGGATAAGGGTCCGGATATCGAGGTGACGCGTAAGATGGCGCGGAACAGGAGGAGCAGAGTCGGTGTTTGGGCTCCTGTTTGTGAAGGTTAGGGCTGGTACATTGGGAAAGGGCGAGAAGAGGAATCACCGATCAAAAAATATTTAAACCGCCGAGATAAGTAGATGTGGGAGAAGCGGGCGTCAAGGATGTATTGACGATGGGAGAGTTTGAAGTGGAAGTATCGGTAGGTGGCTAGGAAGGCGAGCAGAGTAAAGGCGTGGATTGATAGGCCGGAGAGGAGGATGGCGTGGGCTTGTTTCGTCTGCCAGAGGGTCAATAGAATGATATTGATACAAGAAGGTAGTTAAGTTGTCTTACGTGGGAGGATGTCGAAGCGTTTGCAGTCAATATGATGCCCACTGCCTGGAATGCCAGAGCGAATATGTCCAAGATAGCAAAGCTGATGTTAAGGTAGAGTCCGTTGGAAACAAGCCGAAATTGTTGGCCGTAAATAACTGTGACGTGCGGCAGGATCATGTAGATAGCTGACCCAACGAGTATTGGTCCCCAGTGTGTTCCTATCATGTACAGGATGAAGTGGGAGTTGTTAAAGGAGCTGGGGCTGAGGAAGAGCCTTCCCACATGGCCGACGACTTCAAGCAGAAGGGCGGCTGTGAGTAAGAGGGCATACACTGGCGTCTTGTGGCGTATTCCGTTGAAGATGTTGATGGGTATCAAAGCGGCGAAGGCGGCGAGGAAGACAAGGTTGCCGGCTGGCGGTATTCGATACGACACTTCCATTGTTCAGATGAAGATTATGAGGGATAGCGACTACACAACTCGCACAAGAGGCGGGCTGGGCAAAGATATCTACGAGCTCAAAGACCAAGCCAACATAGGTCCGGCAGTTAGGGTGAGTTGGGCTGCATCGTGGGTTTTAGACAGACCCGACAGTCTGGTGCCGAGTGACTCTCGGCGGCTATCTCACGATCCTGTTGGATCTGTCAAGATAGCAAGGGCTTTCTGGCAAATTCTGGATACAAGGTTTGCATTTTGCCAGTGCAGATAGAGCCGTGTTCTTGTTGTTCAGTCACCCACCGGGAGATTTTGATCAACCAACCGATGGTGTGCTCCCGAGGAAAGGCTTGCATCTTACAAAGTGTGAAATGCATGTTGGTCCGCGGCTTCTTTGCCCGCACCCAATCCAAACATCGCAACGAGTTTCCAGGCCGTCGTTCCGAGTTTTGTGACGGACGCCACCATGATAACCCCCACTGTGTTGGTGGTGATAGCCTCTGGACGAGGAGCATTGAGTTCCCAACCAACAGCCGCGCATCTGACCCGGCTCTCGGCCGAGTTCGAGTTTGAAACGTTGTTATCCACTCAAATTTTTGCAGCCTCTTAATGTTTGACTGTGTACTGTGAGGGATACCTACTCCCAAAGAAGTGGAGCAGTTTGGAGTTTGGAGTTTGGAGGACGGCTGGTGCTGGTTGGCACAGTAAAAGGAAACCAGTATTCACACAGTCCCGGAGCAACCCATTTCCTTTATCATTGGCCACGATAAGCGACCAGACGCCGCCGATGACGTCGAGAGAACTTGAAACATCCCAACTTTGCAACTTTTCCGATTTGTTGAATCAAGAACCAAGACTTTGCAAACCATTTTTCTGTATTGGAGTCGGTGGCTGTTGATCGGCATTTTCGGTTGAGCAAAGCGTTTCTTCACTTTCCGGTCCCATTATTTTACTCTTTATTTTTCTGGGTTTCTCGTTTTCCAAGTCCTTTTCTCGCCCCCAGATGTCTGCATTGGTGGCTTGCAGGGTTACGTCCTCGTCCCTTCTCCCTCTCGCAGCCAGTGCTTGTGCACGGCGCTTCTCTGCAGCTGCATGCCTGCGACGCGAGGTCTCGGACGCTCCGCCGGCACCACCAAACCCAACAGACGCGCGGCTCAGTCACTCGGGAAAAGTAATAGCCGACGAGTATGCTGCCCTCAGGGAAGTTTATGGTATGTAGATACACACACGGCGTCTAATGTTCAGAAGACATAGATGCTGACAGATAGACGCCATAGACGCGCCTAAACATCCAGTTGTTTTGGCCCATGGTCTTCTGGGATTCGCCGAGTTGAAGTTGGCCGGCTCCTACCTTCCAAGTATACAGTACTGGCGTGGCATCAAAGAGGCCCTCGCCTCCCAGGGTGTTGAAGTAATCACGGCATCGGTACCCCCAAGCAGTTCCATTGAGAAACGAGCAGCCAAGTTGGCCGAAGACATCGAGGCTCAAGCCCAGGGAAAGAGCGTCAATGTCATTGCTCACAGCATGGGCGGACTCGACGCTCGGTACATGATATCTCAGCTCCGTCCCAAGGGGGTTGATGTCAAATCCTTAGTCACCGTTGGAACTCCCCACCACGGGAGCGCCTTTGCTGATTATCTCATCAGCGAGATCGGGCCCGGTTTGCTACCTCACGTGTATAGCATGTGGGAGAGGACCACTGGCTGGGAGCCCAGCGCATTTGCTCAACTCACCAAGAAGTATATGACCGAGGAGTTCAATCCTCAGACTCCCGACGACCCAACTGTGCAGTATTTTTCATACGGAGCCATGGTCGAGGGGAAACCACCACTTTTCAGCCCTTTTCGGTTCTCTCACCGTGTCATTGACGGCGAGGAAGGACCAAATGACGGCCTCGTTAGCGTTCAGAGCAGCCAATGGGGCACTTACAAGGGGACACTTGTCGGGGTCAACCATCTTGACCTCATCAACTGGAGCAACAGACTTCGTTTCACTGTTCAAAAATGGATGGGCCATCCACCTTCGTACGCTGATGTGTCTCTCATACGTCCTCCACATGCCGGTGCTAACCTGGAACTTGCAGTTTTAACGCCATCGCCTTTTACCTTGATCTTGGAGACATGCTCGCAAAAGAAGGCCTTTGATCATAATTGAGAAGCCGCAAGACCACAGCCTGACACGTTGAGCACAGCCCAGAAGAGCACTCTACCCGGCAGATCTGTTACGCTGATAGGATGTTGGCTAATAGTAGCACACGGCAACAAAACTGTGACTGTGTTTCCCGGCGACAAACCGGGCAATGGCAGAGGCCACGTCTAACACACTAACAGAAGGGTACAGTCCAGCCTTATTTGCACTGATACGAGCACCGGACGGTTTTTCCCACGCTACAAAAACCCGTAGCCAGAAGCGAAACCGGACCTTGGGCCTTCCCGTGCACCCTCGATTTGGTATCACATATATCATGTGCCAGGCTGGGAGTACACACACGTGGTAGACTTGTTGGCTAGATGGACGAGAAACCACGTGTGCCGATAGTGTGAGGGTACGGGGCAGTTGTTGTGTTGAAGGGCTTGTAATGACGGTGGAGGTTTGCTGAAGGCCTCGCCGTACTACCCGGGAGCCGGCTTACTTAGCCATCGTCTGAGGCTAGCTAGAGTCGCTGAAATATGTTGTTTCCTGGCCGTGAACAGTTCGACCCGCATAAAGGAGGCGGGCCCCCTGAGTAATACCCTCAGATCACCAAAGGTCAACTTACACCACCGGGAGAGGGGCGGCAAGAAAAACCAACGAAAAGTCGGGAAAACCTTTGCAAGCTGCCAGTTAATTTATGACACGCTATGCTGGTTTCTGGACCTTTGGTGGGACGTGGTGCAGTGATAGTAGCACTGGCGCGTGATGAGCCTGGTTTTTTTGGGCAACGTCGTTCTGCATTCAATATGCGGAATACCACCGGCACAATGAACGAAGGAGTCGGTCAAGGCTGGAGCCAGCTCGGAGATAGCACTGCGGGGCTTGTCATACATAGTACAAGTTCATGCGGAGGAGATGCTGTAGTCGGGATGACTGCATGCGTGGTGACCCAAAGGTGCGTTTCCCGGTACTAGTTGACGCCACAACCGGCAGTTCATGCTGAGAGAGGTATCAAACTATGCACCTCCTCTCCAACCTTGCAGCCATGGAAAATGGATTGCATCCTGCTTTGAAGACAGGAAGGCCGTTTAGATATGCCGAGAACAACATTACTTTCTCCCTTGTGTAGCAACGCCATTGCCGAGTCAGTTGGGTGGTATCGGAATGAGAAATAATAATAAAAAAGAAGGTCTTGTGGTGTGGTCAAAGTTAGCTCTTCATTCCGTTGAGGTCTGGGACGGTTCAAGTTGGAGTCGCGAACAACAGCGTGTGCCCAGATGACGCCCCTGGAGAGTGATCGACGCGAGCCTTTCCCACTATAGAATAGCGCTGTTCTGCCCCAGGGATATTGTCTCTGTGAACCCCCGCAGCCCGCTGCCTTCCCGCAACCTCCCGTCCAACTTCAACTTTGCCAAACTTGGAACTCAACCTTTACAACTTTTGCTTTGCATTGTGGGAAGCTGCAGCAGGTCACTGATTGAATGAGACTCACATACCTTCTCTGTGATTCCAGGCTGACCACCCATTTTTCTTCCAGTCCCCAACCTACCTTCTAATCCACGTACCGCTTCATTCCTGCAGCCAAATTCTCTGTTTCATCCGAGGGATGATGGTCAGTGCAGCGAGCCGCCAAAATAGAGTTGGTGTCTGTGTGGGAAAGGAGAGTTCTTTTGCGGTGGGACTGCCACGTTCGGATCTCGTTGAATATGGGCCTGGAGAATTCCCCTTTGGCATGCAGCCAGCCTATGCGGCCTCCAGGAACAGGCAGAGCCATCAAGACTTGATGCGTGGAATGCAAGATGAGCGAGCAGTAGGGGTCCTGGAAGCGCGGTCGTATTACTATGAGCTCCAAGAGTCCGGGCTTGCAGTAGTTCAAGTTCCTCTCCTCGTGTGGTGCTGCTAATATATTAGACTTTCTGACTCCCATGACGTTCATGCTGTTGCTGCTGGTGGGCGCAAGAGACCACAAATCCCATTTTCCTACCCTACCTATTACTCACCTTCCTCCTCGCAAACCGTGACTTGTCACCAATCCAGGGGTACCAATTCCAGGTCATACGCCCCCTTCCTCCGGACCGTCCCTTCTTGTATCTTACTACCTGGTAGGTCCCGAGGACCGGAGACCCGGAGCTGGAGTCCTAATATCTTGACTCGCTCAAGTCCCCTCTTCTCGCACTCATTCACTCCTTTCATACATACACTGCTCTTTACCGACCGCGCGGCTTCACACTTTCTAGCAATGCGGTTCAGCAAGATATTGACCGCTCTGGCGGTTAT
This sequence comes from Cladorrhinum sp. PSN332, assembly GCA_033297175.1. Classification (NCBI taxonomy): domain Eukaryota; kingdom Fungi; phylum Ascomycota; class Sordariomycetes; order Sordariales; family Podosporaceae; genus Cladorrhinum; species Cladorrhinum sp. PSN332. Next base: position 492,810 of record MU858828.1, on the reverse strand, counting down.
GGGTTCCAAGTTCGCAGCTAATGCCTCGACCTTCACTCCTACAAAACCTCCGGCAGTTCCTCTCGCTGTGAGATCACCGTATCTCAACGCCTGGCTGCAGGGAGAGTCAGGGTGTCTCCTTCCTGGCAACTGGCCCCGACACTGGACGCAAGTATACGCTTAGCCCTCCCAACATATACACATGACTAACTCTGAATAGTGGCAACATCGTCGGCTGGCAAGGCTTCGTGGCTGTAGACGGAGATGTCTACAACTGGATGGGAGCAGCCACTGGGCCTCCAACCGTCAACCAGATCTCATTGGAATACACTTCAACTCGCAGCATATTCACCTTTGACGTTGACGGGCGAGTCACCTTGACCGTTACCTTTTTGTCTCCGGTGTACCCTGATGACCTCGACAGGCAATCATTGCAGTTCTCGTACATCTCTGTCAAGGCCCAGTCCTCGGACAATGATACTCACAGCGTCCAGGTTTACATGGATGTGACCGGAGGTGAGTAATTCCTGTTTTTCCTTTCACACAAGTCTCTCGCTAATGATGTTGCAAAATAGAATGGGCAAGCGGCAATCACACCGAAATACTCCACTGGAATGTCGGCAACTCTGAAGACATTACGTACCTCAACTTCTGGCGGGATAATCAAACCGAGTTTGCTGAGGTTCGAGAGACGGCGGCCTGGGGCTCCTGGTATCTCGCTACTCAAACCACTGAAGGTGTAAGAATGACCCCCTTTTGCTGTCTCTTGACAAGCTCAGACTAACTTTGATGTGTGTACAGCTGAGCCACCAGATTGGCAGTGATACAACAGTGCGCAAGGCCTTTGAGGACAACCAGAGACTTGACAGTACCGTAGATGAGAACTTTCGGGCAGTGAATATTAGCTGGTAAGTCTTACCACACGACAGCCTACCGAACAGAGTCGGTGTTAACTCGTGATGACAGGCCCGTGTTTGCCTTTGCACATGACCTGGGCGATGTGTCAGGTTCGGACGAAGTTGAGCGGCTCTTCACCCTCGGTATCACCCAAGACAGAGTCATCAACTTTGCCGGAGCAAGTCGCACGATGGAACCCGTACCCGGCCTGTGGAGATCGTATTACGCCAACGACACCGAGGCTGTCACCTCCTTTTACAACGATTACGGCCGCGCCAGCAACGTGTCAGACCAGCTCGACAAACGAATCCACGAGGACTCGATCAACGCGGCTGGGACCAACTACTCCCTCATCACAACCCTTGCCCTGCGCCAAACATTCGGCGCCCTTCAGTACGCCGGCACAGACGCCAAACCATACATCTTTCTCAAAGAAATCAGCTCAAACAGTGACATCCAAACGGTAGACGTCATCTTCCCCGCCTTTCCCATACTCGTCTATCTCAATCCCAGACTCATTAAATACCTACTCGAGCCTCTCTACGAGAACCAAGAGAGCGGCGCGTATCCCAACGCCTTTGCCGAGCATGATCTAGGTACTTTCCCCGTAGCTAAAGGATATCCCGACGGTCTGGACGAAGCCATGCCACTCGAAGAATGCGGTAATATGATCATTATGTCGTTGGCGTACGCGAAGCGCACCGGGGATGATTCTTACCTTTCGCAGCACTATCCTAAGCTTAAGCAGTGGGCGCAATTTCTGGTTAACGGCTCTCTTATTCCGTCCAACCAGCTAAGCACGGATGATTTCGCGGGCACTTTGGCGTATGTTTTTTTTTCTGTTCCCTTTCATTTCCTGATGCTTCAAGTAAACACACATATACTGACGGGCAGTTTTAGAAACCAAACAAACCTAGCAATCAAGGGCATCATAGGCCTCAAAGCAATGTCGGAAATCGCCCGCCTGACCAACAATACAGACTCCTACTCCCCCATCGCCTCTTCCTACCTCGAAGCGTGGAAAAGCCTGGGCATCCACACCTCGTCCACTCCCAACGGGCCGCCTCACACGACGCTGAGCTACGGAGATTCCGATAGCCACGGACTTCTCTACAACATCTACGCCGACAAGCTTTTGGGTCTAAACTTCATCGACCAGTCAATCTACGACATGCAGAGCCAGTTCTACCTGACGGCCGTAAAGGAGTACGGCGCCCCCTTGGACACGAGACACACGTGGGCCAAATCGGACTGGCAGATGTTTGCTGCCGCTGTTGCTAGCCCCGAGACGCAAAAGCTGTTTATTGACAAGCTGGCGCATTGGATCGGGACGACAAAGACTAATGGGCCCATGACGGATCTGTTTGATGCTGTGACGGGGGATTATCCTTCCGGAGGACCGACGTTTATGGCGAGACCGGTCGTGGGCGCTTTTTACGGCTTGTTGGCTTTGCCAAAATAAGGACGGTTTGCGTTTCTTTCTCTTTATTTATGGACAATGAAGTCAATTGAGCAATGATGGGTATGATGATGGCATGTTGGTTGTGTTTGAATATTATTTTTATTATTTTATACTTTATTTGGAGTTGAAGAAGTTTATCGTCCTGTTTTGTTAACTCGGTTATGAAGCATGATTTGATTGATGATCTGGAACGTTGCTATTGCTTCGAATTTGCCTGGGGAAATGATTGAACTGTGAAAGTAGCTGCCCGTTAATTAGAACGGCAGCATATTTCGGTCTTCTCTTTTTATCTCGAGTTGGTGTCGGTAGTTGAACACTTATCTTGTTTTACAACACACCTGGATGATGATAACTGATGGTCTGATTGTGTGGCTATGATTCGAGAATTGATGCACGTCTTTTTTATGAAAGCTTTATTTAAAAAAACGGGACGATATCCAAATGCGCTGTCGATGAGTGGTGCCGTGGCGGGCTCTGAGCCGGTTCAACAGCCCATTTGCAGCACTAACCTCACGTGCCTTACCCCATCGTGAAGTATTGCAGTAACACAAACCGAATAAGAGCAGGGATCTGCCCAACAACCAACCCGCATGAATTCTGGTTGTCTGGCGAAGTCTGGCAAAACATAGTCATTATTCTGTTGTTTATATGGAATGGACCCTGATATCGAATATAAATTCTACTTGTTCGGATTTTGCAGAATTTAGACTTTTTCTAAAAACCACAAACTGAACAGACCTGCTGACCACCGGCCTTGCGTCACCGATCGTTTCTTGACCCATCTGGCTGCCCCTAGCGCGTTAGTGCGAGACATCTAGTGATCCCCTAACACGCCTGGACAGCGACCTGCAGCCTGCAGCCAGCAAAAAGACGCTGTGACCACTGATTCCCCCTCTCAGTCACCACACCCCTCCACCACTCAGCGACCGCAGAGCCGACGAAGTGACATCCCACCTCTGCCGTCTCCCGTTCGTCAAGAAGCAGCTCGAATCTGTCTGTGCCCCTCTCCTTCAACCGATCGTTCATTTTCGCTTTTCGCAACCAGCCATCTAAACCGACCCAGCCAACGACCTCCTCCTACTTTTCAGCAGTGTCTCCAACGACGAGGAGCTTCATCTCGGCTTTGTCTTTTGCTGTTGTTATCACACACAAGAGTCGCAATCATGAACCCTCATCAGGCTAAGAAGGTTGACGTCAAGGTAAGCCTTTTGCATTTTTGTCACATTGATGTAGTTTCGGGTTTGCATCGCATTTCCCCCCATCGTATCTGTATTGCTAACAACGGATTTTCCTATGCCCGCAGTCCCTCTCCCCGGAGGAACAACGCCTCTTTCGGCTTTACGGCAAGCTGCCCAACCGCTCCGAACATTTCGCCAAGCATCTCAAGGAGCGCAAGTACTTTGACTCTGGCGACTATGCCATGAGCAAGGCCGGCAAGGGCAACAGCGTCGACACGGGCGCCGTCGGTAGCCAGCACCCCTCCCCCGAAAACATCCCCCACCTCTCGAGCCCCGTCAGCGGACCCAACGGCATCGGAAGCATCCTGCACCCCCACCACCACCATCAGCACCATTCTAGCGCCTTGCAGGCTGGTAGTCCCGTCAAGGAGAGCAGCTTTCTGAACCGCGAGACGAGCGCCGAGGATGTTGAGGGCGGTGGTGCTCCCCTTGAGGAAGAGAAACAACCGGCTGCTGCAGATGCGCAGGCTCCTGCCGGTTCTGATGGCCTTCCTATCCGGCGGTAGACGGCGCATACAAACAAAACACACACGCAACAAAAATGACTACGAACTAGCCTGGCTTTGCCAGATGGTTTGATATCTTTTGGTGTTGGCCATACTACCAGGCGGGATCTTGCATTCATACCACATGGATGCATATCGACCAGGATGGAAAGAAGAAGAAGAAGAAGAAAAACGTAACCGGAATGGTTTGCTCTTCACAGGCTGACAGGACATCTGACACCATCTCCTGGATTTCCTTTTTTGACGAGGCTACGAAAACTGTTTTTCTGCGGCGTTCGTTGGGCTGGTTGCCCTTTATTTTCTTTCCCAATGATGATGATTACGACAACAACCAGAACGAAGAAGGATGAGATGAGATGAGATGGGAAGGAGAATTGCCGGAACTGGCCGGGCTGGAACTGTTGATTTCCACACTTCCTGTAACTTGAGGCCCCCTAGGAGGTCCTTTTTAGCTTGTGGCTTTTTTCTTCGCCTTTTGCGCGGCAAGCCGGCGCTCGTTACTCTTTCCCTCTTGATCTGCCCTCAGCATACCGAGATCCGAGCAGGCGAGAGGGACCAAAAGGGAGAGGGCAGCAGGAGGAGACTGAGCGCATCGACTTGTTCGGGATGTCCTCTCCAGTCGTTTTGAAAGCCAGATACGGAGAGAGAGTCACATCAAGGGCGAAACCGCAATTTGCGAAGAGATACCCTCAGATTGAGGTTTTTCCTTCTATTTTATTTTTATTTTTATCTGTACCACATGGGCGGCTGTTTTGTTCCCCATGGCTTTGATAGGGAGTAGTATCTGAAATTCTACCTTTATGCGCAAATTATTGTACAGATATGCACTCGGGAAGTGCCCAGATTGATTTGCGTCTCTTTGTTCTGTAGTGTGGTTGGACTTCGGAGTAGAAAGAGCGGCAAGTGTGCTGCTCTCATAGGTAGACCAGACCTTCGAGGCCAATTGTGGCTTCGTGTAGAGTCATTAATGTCTCTGATGATATGGCAACACTCCTTTTTGTTGCTCCTCACGTAGCATTCATCTGCCGCTCAGCAAATCTTACTGCCGCCTTTTCGGGCAGTTGTTCGAGGCTACGCTCGCTCACCATTCATCCACCACACTTGGGCCCCGCTTGGGCATCAATTTTTGGCTGGAGCTGGATTGGTGCTGTTTTGGGAATTGCCGCGGCTCTGTGTAGGTGGCTTTTTTGAAAGCTCGCTCAAATCTCGAGAGCCTTCGTTGCCATGGCGAGCGCGCCGCCGAAAGTCTTGTTGCCGCCGATGAAACCAGCAGCGTGCACAAAGACACCGCCGGGAATGAGCGAGATTCCTTCAAGCTCCTCGTCCCGGAAACCTCTCCAGGCCTCGGGGAGCGGCTTGCGGCTGGTGAACGAATCCTTTGAAACGGGAACGCACTGGACGCGCCACTTGGCATCGGGGCCTGGCTTCTCGGGGTAAAGAACGTAAAGGGGCTTGGGGCTCCCCTCGCCCTCGAGCTCCTCCAATGTGTACAGATGGTCCTTCCAGGGGGCGGACTGATTCTTGAAGACGATGATGCGGCCCTCGGGATCATATTCCTTGCGGGAGTTGAAAGCCTCAGCGACTACCTCGCGGGCGGGGAGCCAGGCGGAGGTGAAGTAGTCGAGGTCGCGGTCGAACTCCTCGCCGATGCGCTGGCTGGCGAGCTCGAAACGCTTATCCTCGAATGCCTGAGCCTCGACGGGGTCCTCCGGGCGGACGTCGTTCCAGTTAGGATTGAGGCGACCGACCATGGCGCCGAGGGTGAAGCCTCCGTCGGAGAACTTCTTCTTAAGGCCGGCGGCTTCGAGACCAGCGGGGTCGTAAGCGGAGATGCCATTGTCATGGGCGTCGAGAGCCTCAATGAAGGACTCGTAGATCTTGCGCCAGACAAGACCGACCTGCTCGCTGTCTTCGGACTGAGCAAGGCGCTGGGCAATGACCTGCTTGCCAAAGTGCATATAGACGAGACCGGCGCTGCTCAGCTTGGTCTCACGGTTGGGGAAGGTAGTGTTGAAAGTGCGCTGATGATGGTCATAACGGTTCTTGGCGGCATCGTACTCGCCGCCGACGTCAACAACGATGTCGCACTCATCGAGGAGCTTGGGATCGCGAGTGCGGACGAGCTTGGCCGCAGAGTAGGTGGGAATGTGCTTGCGCAGCATGTAGACGGCGAGGGCCTCATCGGCATGGAAGTGGCCGTTGTGGGTGCCGATGGCAACACCGTTGTCGGTCTTGAGACGTTTAGCTGCGTTTTCGGCCATTTTGAGAGCGAGGGTACGAAACATGCAATTGTGTGACAGAGGTTAAGTTTTGGGGGTTTTGGGGGTTTTGGGTGTTCCAATTCAAAAATGTGTACCCCTCAGTGCTGCAGTGAGAATGAGAATGAAGTCAATCCCCCCCCCCCCCCCAAAAAAAATGCTATGGGGCGTCATTGATTGGTTGGAGCCCCATCGTGCATCAGGCTTTGTATTCGGTACTTCTGGATCCACTAAATAAAGCACAAAGATCAGGTATCAGTACTCAAACCATGCCGAACAAGCCAGTTAACAGGGGTTTGGCTTCCGCAACCAAAAACGCGCCATCCAAAGCTCCCAACCGGCGCAGCGCAGAACTCCAGACACGGAGGCATTGATTTCCAGCCTGCGAGCGTCTGCAACACCAAAACCTCTCCATCCACACCGAAAAACCACCAGACGCGCAGCAGGCCTCCCGGGACATTTTTGCAGCTCCCAATTCGCAATCTTCAAGATATCATCATATCCAACGAGAAACAACACCATGGATGTCGAATCTCGCAAGCGAGCTGACGTCGAAGTCAAAGACGAGGACGACACCAACAGCAACGCCACAGACACCAAAATGAAGCCCTCATACCGATCATGGAAGAAGAAGTATCGCAAGATGCGCATCGTCTTTGATGACAAGATGCAAGAGAACGAGAACTTGCACAAGCTGGAGCAAAAGGCACTTGCAACCGCGCGACGACTGGCAATCGAGAAGGAGTAAGCATCGCCACAACCTCCCTCATCTTCAATTGCCAATCAACTAACACCCATCAACCAGTCGTCTCCTCGATCTCCTCCTAGACCTTAACAACTCTTCCCAAATCCCCCCAGAAAAGCGCATCGACCTCGCCGTGGACCCATCTCCCTCCGATGACAACCGTGACATCCTCCCTCCCTCCACACCACCACCTGACACCATCCCTCCAGCCAAATCATACCGCAACCTCCTCTCAACCGTCCCCCACCAAACATTCGCCTCCTCCCCAGATACATTCCCTACTCTTCTCGCCGACCTTAAGATAGGTCGCGACTCCCCCGCCGACCCGTTGCAGGGCACATCCCAACCGCCATCATTCCTAACAGCAGACGACGTCGATAACTACCTCTACGAACTAGACGCCAAACTCAACCTCCCCAATGACCTGCCCACTATGGCCCCCATCGCGCATCCAGACGAAAACACCCCGAAAGATTCATCCCGCGATTTTGCTCTCCGAAACCCGGTATCAGTATACAACTGGCTACGCAAGAACGCACCCAAAACCTTTCTGCAAGATGCGGAGCATCAAGGAGAAAAGGAGGATGAAGCAGGCGGTGGGGTGTCTACCCCTGTTCCAACGGGTCCGGCGCGGCGTGCTCCCAAGGGCGAGAAGTCATCCTCGAGTCGTGGCGGTTCGGGAACGGGAAGAGGGGGGAAGCGAGCAGGAGCGGCTGCTAGGGCCAGCCTCGCTGCTAGGGGGGGGGAAGAGGATGATGAGGATACGGCGTATGAGGGTGCTGCTACGCCTACTGCTTCTGGTGCTAAAGGAGGTGCAGTAGGAAAGCGGAAGAGGGGGATGACGGCGGATGACGACCCGGGGTATAGACCTAAGGGAGGTAGCAGTAGGCCTGCAAAGAAGACGAAGAGGAAGAGCGAAGGGGGGGATGCCACACCGACAGCGAGTGGGAAGAAGGGGGTGAGGAAGAGTGGTGGGGGAGGGGAGGTGGTGATGAGGGATGATTAGAGATGAGAGACGCTGTTGGATCATGTGCTATAATTGTTTTTCTTTTTTTTTTTTTTTTTTTTCTTCTTTTTTTACTCAGTCTTCTCCCCCCACTGTTTTTCAGTTATGAACAGAAACCGGACGGGGCATTGGGAAGCTTCTCAGTTGATACTGGGGGTTTCATATTGGGATTCATTACACAGATACACAGGCGCAAAAGAATAAGGAAGAGGAAAGAATCCAAGAGGAAGCGAATGAAAACAGAGTTGGTACTTGTTAGACCAATGTATACTAGCCATTGTTTTTTTCTTTCGTTTTTTACAAACCCTTCTATTGCGTGACGAGAGGGCTGGTAAGAGCGAAAGAAGTGTGAGATGTTCAGTTTTTCTGAGACACCAAATAGAGGCAGGCAACTTGGCCTCCCTGGATGGAGAGCAGGTTGAGTAAATAATTATTACTATTTCAAGTATTCCCCCAGTTTGCGCAGGATTTGTTCAGTGCCGATTTATATATCTTCTGTTCTCAACGAGCCCTTGAGACGAGAGTTGACAAGCAGAGAGATTTTTGAGCATTCATAAATTTCATCAATATCAATTCTTCGTCTCTCAGTCAATAATCTTCATAACCAGATGCCTTCAAATATGTGCTCAATTGGCCTCTAAAACCCCCGTCAAAGATATATACATTTCAGTCAAGAGAGTCGGTGATATACTCTCTATGTACAAATCTTCCCAAACTTTCTCGTCAATATACAGAGATTATCCCGCGGTTGGTGTGTGTTTTTAGGTACATCACCCCATAGAAACAAACAAGTCTCTTTATGTGAGAGCACAAGCGCAATGCCAAAAAGTGAAAAAATCAAGGGCCCCCCAAAAACGTGATGATGGTGGCATGCACGTTTTGTACGCCAGATGCAAGAGATATGCAAATGAAGAAGAAAAAAAGTCCATATTGGACGAACTTTCCCTTTTCCCCTCCTAGAGAATGCTATCGAGGATTGGGAACCCCCCCCTTTTGATTCTTTTTCCTCTTGTTAGTAGTATTTGACCGGCAGCTCCATCAGTCGTAACTGAGTGTATTTGGTAGCTGTCTTCGCTTCTCCTCTTCTCGTCCCTAGCGCTTTCGTCCAGTATTACCTCGTTTGCTTTTTAGCGGCCATGAAATGAGCAGCAGCAAATCCGAAGTGGCGGGGAGTCAGTATCCGTTAGTTGTGTGCATGACTGCGTAATTTAGAGCTTCTCCTTGAGACTCTGCTTGAGTCTTCTCTCGACGGCGGACATGTAATCGCTGGTGGTGACGTAGTCCTCGGGGCCGGTCTTGCCGCAGGCGAGAGCAAGATCCTTGGTCATGATACCGTCAACGTCGACGGTGTCAATGCAGGCCTTCTCGAGAGCCTCAGCAAAGGCAACGACCTCGGGGGTCTCGTCGAGCTTGCCGCGCTGGATAAGACCGCGGGTCCAGGCGAAGATGGAAGCAATGGGGTTGGTGGAGGTAGCACGGCCCTTCTGGTGCTCGCGGTAGTGGCGGGTGACGGTGCCGTGGGCGGCCTCGGACTCGAAGGTCTTGCCGTCGGGGGTGATGAGGACCGAGGTCATGAGACCGAGGGAGCCGAAGCCCTGGGCGACAATGTCGGACTGGACATCACCATCGTAGTCTGATGAAAGCTGCATTAGTTTCTTGCTCAGCGAATTCCTCTTGAGAAAATCACTCACTCTTGAGAGCCATGATGTAGCCGCCGGAGCTCTTGATCATCTGGGCGACCATGTCGTCAATGAGACGGTGCTCGTACCAGATCTTCTTGGCCTCGAAAGCCTCCTTGTACTGGGTGTCGTAGATGTCCTGGAAGATGTCCTTGAAACGGCCATCGTACTTCTTGAGAATGGTGTTCTTGGTGGACATGTAGAGGGGAAGGCCCTTGTCAAGAGCGAGCTTGAAAGAGGCGTGGGCGAAGCCAGTGATGGACTCGTCAGTGTTGTACTGGGTCTGAGCAACACCGCCGCCGTTCTTGAACTGGTAGACCTCGATCTCCTGGGGCTGACCACCCTCGGGGGTGTAGACCATGCTGAGCTTGCCGGGGCCGGGGGCAACCAAGTCCTTGGCGCGGTACTGGTCGCCGAAGGCGTGGCGGCCAATGATGATGGGCTTCTTCCATCCGGGAACCAGACGGGGGACGCGGGGGATCACAATGGGCTCGCGGAAGACGGTACCGCCGAGGGCGTTGCGGATGGTGCCATTGGGAGAAAGCCACACTGCCAGCAGCGAACAAAGTTCAACGGTTAGCCTAAACGCATTTTTTTTTCTCTTTCTTTCTTTTTTTTTTTTTTTTTTTTTTAGAAAGATAGCCAAAAAGATTCCCACATACTCTGCTTGAGCTTGAACTCCTCAACACGGGCCTCATCGGGGGTGATGGTGGCGCACTTGACACCGACCGAGTACTTCTTGATGGCCTCGGCGGCATCGATGGTGACCTGATCGTTGGTCTGGTCACGGTACTCGAGGCCGAGATCGTAGTACTTGAGGTCGACATCGAGGTAGGGGTAGATGAACTTGTCCTTGATGTCCTGCCAGATGATACGGGTCATCTCGTCGCCATCGAGCTCGACGACGGGGTTCTTGACCTTGATCTTGGCGGCGGAAGCCATGTTGCGTCTGTAGTTCTGGAAGAGGTAGACGGGAGCAGCGGCGGCGCGGGATGCGGCGACGGGAGTGGTACGGATGGTGTTTGAGAAGACGGCACGAGAGCAGGTTGAAGGACGGAGGACTGAGGCACGGAGGGCCGAGGATGCGAAAGAAGACATGGCTCAGAAGAAAAGGGAAAGGGAAGAAGAGGGGTTCGAAGGCGAAGGCGAGGGGCAAGCGGGGGGGGATGGGATGAAAGAGGAAGGTTAGTCAGGCAGGGCTTCGGCAGGGCTTCGCGCTTCAGATCCCGGACCGGCCCGCCGTGACAGCAGTCGGAGAGTCGGAGCTGCAATTGGAAAATGAGACCGGCGACGTTAAGCCGAGGGTATAGCGACAGCGCTGGACGAGCGGTTGCCACTTGATTGGATATCGCGAGGGAGGTCGGGTGGGCCACGGCAATGCGCCCGGCACAGAGGAGCTGCGGATGGATTCGCACGATTCGTTACTGGGAAGACCCGGCAGTCGATTGAATATCGATTAGGTAGTGATGGCGAAAGCGGCGAGAGGCGAGAAAGAGATTTGATATGGTGATATGATATCAGATACCTATTCAACCTGGGAATGATCGCCAGATGCAAGATGCGGCAAGATGCAGCAACAGACAGACGTCGGCAGATGCAGGGACCGACCGTGGTTTTATTTTCACCCACGTATTCCGTACACCACTCTTAACCATTGCACAATCCTTCAATCCAGCGCCGATATCGACGCGACACAGCAACGTCGACCTCTTCCAGGTTGAAGAGAAAGGGTAAAACTCTTCCCTTTTGCCCTAGAAAGCGGGGCTGGAGGGGCATGTCACCCCTGCTGCTTCCCCCACACGCACGATGAACCCCTGTCTTATTCTCTTGGTCTTCAACGGAACCGGATTCAATTGCGGGGCATGACCCAAAAAAAAGACCGCAAATCGGTGTTAGTTTGCGGATATCGCCGGATATAGGAGATGTTATTTATCTATCCAAGTCAATGATAAAATAGCATCATTATCGTTTATTTGGATGTACAAGAATGGATATTGATACCCGGTGATCTAGTATATGTCGGATACGAACCACGACTCGGGACTACAAGTAGTTTTCAGGGGAAGAGAGACGAAGAGAGACGAAGAGAGAGACGAAGATTGACTGTGAATGAATCGTTGTCATTTTTTTTTTTTTTTTTTTTTTTTTTTTTTTTTTTTTTTTAGGTCGGTCCGTTGAGACAGCGATGCCACTCCGGCTCCACCACGCGCCACGTCCCACGAGTCGCTGTTTGGCCTCACCTTCCATCCTTTCCTCTCAGCCATTGAACGTCATAAACATGAGCACGAGATCAACTCTGTATATCACTACATACTTCGAATGGTACCGAATAACAAGAGACTGTGGGGACTCGACTTCTTTTTTCTTCCCGGAAGCCCCCCCTTACCCAGAGACCCCACCCCGCCGTGTCCGTCATCTATCCCGACCGACGCCGCCTGTTTTTATAATATGCTGGATCCCATAACGTACAGAACGTTGTTATACAAAATGCAAAATAGCAATGTACAGGGCTCAAGATGAGCCTAGAGGCAGCACACGGCATGCCTCAAATGAGAGGAGAGCAAGAGAGAGAAAGCAATTTCAATCTTCATCTCTCCTTCCCTTACCCCCATGAACGTGTTTTGGAAGAACGGGCTTTTTTTGAGAGCCTTCTTCCACCAGAGATCCGATCCACCCGTCCAAGAGATAGGCTGATCCTAATTCAGCCTGAAAAGAAAACACCGGCAAGGAAAAGAGGAATAAAAAACAAAACAAGGTAACTCCTGGGAACCCAAAAAGACTGTGATCCACAATCCCGTTCCGAAACGTCAACTTCGTGAAAGTGACCGTGATAAACACAAGAAAAAGGAAAGAAAAATAAACCGCCACAGTCCAGTAACTAAGGTAGGTTTTCTGTGTGCCCCGTGGATTGCAAAACGGTGAAACAAAAACAAAAACCGTGCCAGAATGAGTGACGGTAAACACAAGTAAACACCAAGCCATAACCCGACCTATAACCAAAAAACGCCATACAAAAAAAAATTGAAAAAGTGTCGGAAAACTAAAAAGGTAAACAAGAAAAGAACCGACGAAATCAAGCCAACGTCAGTAAAGGGGGGGGAAAAGCAAAATCCCTGAATGTGCCCTTGAAGGCAGAGGGGAAACAAAAACAAAAACCGAAGGAAATTGACAAAAAACGACCATTGTCCCAAACAAGCCCGGATGGCCTCGAGAGAAAGAGAGAGAGAGAGAAAAGATCCAAACCGGAACAATAGACATCGAGAGCATAGGCGCCCGGTATTGTCGAGTCAACTCCAGACCCAAGGCCAACGAAACCCATCAAGACGGTAAAAAGTAAATAAAAAATAGCACCTCTGCTGGGCTCGGATGGGGACAGCGATTGATTGCCTTCAGTCAAAGAGAAAAGAGAAAAGAGAAAAGAGAAAAGAGAAAAGAGAAAAGAGAAAAGAGAAAAGAGAAAAGAGAAAAGAGAAAAGAGAAAAGAGAAAAGAGAAACCTCCCCTCAGCTAAACACCCAACCGCAACCTCTGCCTCTCAATCTCACAACTAGCCCCACACTGCGGACAGGTAAACCCGTTAGCCTCCGTGCTGACCCTCACCACCAGACACCTGTTACACCTCCACCACCCGCTCTCCGTGGCGTATTTACTTCTGCCAGACCACCAAGACGCATCCCCTTTCTTGCTCCTCCGCGGCAGGTCCTCCTTGTGAAAATCTCTCAGGTGATCGCGGAAATGATCCTGCCTGAAAAACGGCATCTCGTGTCTGCTGCACTTTTTGTAGTCGCAAGCGAACTTCTTCTTTTTCGTCTCGTCGAGGTGGACCATGTTGTGGTGCCTCTCCAGGTCTGCGGAGCGGGAGAATCCCTTTTGTTTGCAGCCCGGGACCAGGCAGGGGTATAGTTGTTTCTCGGGGTGTCTGAAGAGAGGGAAAAAGTGTTAGTGATTATGTATGCGTATGTGTATATGTAATAGGAAGGTGAGTCGCGGAGGGAGACATACTGTCTTGAGTTTGATAATGATGATGGTGATGACGATGACGCTGCTACCACTGTTGATGCCGCAGCAGCCCCTGAAGCCTCATCAAGTTGTTGCTTTAGCTGCGCCAGGGCAGCGGATATAGCGTAGTAACAGATCTGATAGACTTTTTGTCCTTGTAACCGGGCAAGAAGCTGATACGCCGCTTCTTCGAGCACTTTGGTGATGTCCGCATATACCGGAGTCGTCTCGCTGAATTTCTGATAGAGGTGGTCAATGAGAAGACGCTGCACGGCCTCGCGGTACGAGGCGTTCTGGTCTTGGCCTCGATGCCACTGAACGCTGGCATCGACTACTTCAGTCGTAATGACCGAGTAGTCTTCGTACGCTGGCATCTGGCGGCTCCGATACAACGACAGGGCGCTGTCGGCTGCTTGCTTTGCCGTTGCCTCAATGTCGGGGATGAGGCTGTCAAAAGCTTGTGAAGCAAAACCAAACTGTAATTCATGCGGTGACTGTTGGCTGTCCACTGAGGTGGTGGCGTTGTTGTAGTAGTCTTGTGAATAGTACTGGGAGCCGGTGGCAACGACCAATTGGTTTGCGTCCTGGGGCTCGAGATACGACAAGTCTGGATATGACGATGATGTTTGGTACCAACCCGTTGAAGAATCACTAAGGACGGCGTCTTCCATTATTGGCGAATCCCGGGATGGGAGTCCGGTTGGATAGCCGGAGGAGTGTGAACCCGTGGTGTCACTGCTGTCTACCGTGTAATTGGTGGTTTGGGAATGAGTGGAATGTGACCTCTGCATCCCAACAGGCTCGCTCCAGGTGTTGCTGTTGTCCTCCTGGTAGGACAAGCCGTCAAAGCCCGAGCTTTGCTGCGAATAATAGTCATAGGAGGAATGATACTGAGCCATGGCGATGATGGGATCGTGGCCAGAGCCCGCAGTTTGCAAATAGGGTGCTGTGTCAATGGCAGAAATGATTCCCTACTCGTTTGCGTATGTTGTCAGTGTGGGCTCTTGAACTCGGGAGTTATCTTTAAGGAACTGATACACAAGCGAGACTTACCAGCCAGATCAGAAAGATATTCAAGATAGGGCTGAGCAAGGTTAATTATAACAAGGCTATGATGGGGTTGGATTGAGAAAGAGATAGATTCCTTCTTGGGAAGCTATCAGTCGAGAAAGGAGGGGAAACAGTGGACGACTACCGTTCCATATATCTTCCAGCCCGGAGGACAGCTCCCCTGCAACTTCTAACCACGGACCGCTTGGCTATGGAAGCAAGAAAAAGGAAAATAAAAAATAAAAAAATGTGGAACTCACTCACCACGGTGAGGCGAGCAATATCAAAAGGAGGGGGTGTTATGCAGGATGCAAGCAGACTCGAGCTCTGATGCCGTCTCTTCCTTCCATGCACACTCTCTACATGCCATGTGTTAGCGTATCAGCCATCCCGAGAGACAAGGCCAAGCTATACACCGCAACGGGAGAGGGGTTGCCAGACAGACAGACTGACAGACTGACAGACTGACAGACTGGCTGCCCACAGCCCGGTGAGGTGATGATGCAGTTCTGCCCAAAGCCATGCATTCAATGATGCTGGGCGGTGGCTGCTCTGAGAGCCTCATCATCCTCCTGCATGTTACGCAATTATTGCAGCCACGCCGATAGCCGGAAGTGATTTAGGAATTTGGAAAAAATGATCGAAGTTGTGAATGTGACATATAAATCGTAGGATTTAGAAAGCATTGCGAAGACTTATCGATTCGGTGATAACGGTGAACTCGATGTGTGTTCGGTCAAGAGAACCAAGCTACCGAGACCACCATCATTATTCTTCGTTTTTCCTACTTGGGAAAAAACATGCCTTGGCGGGGCTTACTGGAGGCATCCGACGCAATCAATGAGAAACACTCTCAGGTGTAACACCATGATTCGGAAAGGAAAAAAAAAAAAAAAAAAAAAAAAGACAGGGCGATCGATTCCTTGCCCGATGCCGATGATAACGGTGTGGGTGAAGGAGTATTGGGCCCTGAAAAGTATCAAGGTCCACTTTCCGCCTAGCGCCCGGGTTTGACTAACAGATAGCTACTAGATCGAGGTATTGACAAGATCTCAAAGACGGATACATGGACCTTTGACCTGCAGCCTCGTGATGACGATGTCGAGTGCGGCTGAGCAATATCAACGTTGGGGTGCATGGGGTAGCACGGCAGGCCGTTCCCCGCAAATCCTTCACCAGAGATTGGCGGAAATCATGCAGGCTCTCCAAAACCACAAGAGACACACATCTGATTCGATCCCGTGTCTCATCCACACACCTTCGTGGTCTTCCATGCAGCCCCAAAGGTTGCCTCTTTGTGTATGCAGGTGGTAAGTAGCGTGCAGGTGAGATGATTCCGTGATAAGCGTCTGGTAAGGTGAAGGAACCGCACTCATTGGGCCATGATATTGGTGTAATTACTGCGCCGCTCTCTGTTGTTGAGTGGTTCGCGCACCCGGAGCCTCATGAGCCTTTTTGTTTGTTTGCCTTCTTGCCTTAGGTAATAACACCCTCTGTCCCTTGCATAACAGCAAGCACATCGATTGGCTTCTGGGGAAACGCGTGGCGGTGGGACGGAAAGTTGAGCTCGTGTGGGGGTTTGCTGCTCATCGGTTCCATGGTGGTGAGACCCAATTTCCACCCATCCATTTCAGCCCTCCCGGCTGCCTTGCGCAATCTTTGGCTTTCCCGGTTGCCTCGCTCTAGCTTGCCCAGACCCCTCAAGGCAGACACGCACAATCGGCAGTGTTCTGAGAAACCTACCCATCAAAACACCAGTAACCTTATTCCACATGGAAAACCTTGCCGATACACTGCCACCCGCGGAGAACGGCATTGGTGGACGACTGAGTTGAATGAATGAGGCACGTCGGGTTCGAAACATGTAACCCACGTTGTAGATCGGATGATGCGGGACGGCGAGGCTGAGTTGGGCCACGATGATGGTCGGCCGTCTGTTTACACGGAGCTCTGCGGTTAATTGTCAGCCTGCCTATCATGTGAATGCCCTTTTAGTCACTTTCAAAATGGGCCTTGACGGGAGCGAGCGTCGGATCTCGCCCTTCTTACCCATAAGCGGAAGATGGAAAATATCCCCGCTCCCCTCAGCTGCACAATTTACAGTTGCTTGATCGAGTCAAAAAGACTGGGTGTGATTATTGCGCTTGCACTCCTATTGTTAAGCCTAAGTTGTCACGAATCTGTTTCGCTGCTCATCCGCCCCCTTTCGATATCATAGCTATGTGTGTCACCCATACATCCTCAAAATCTACCAAATTTGTCGTCGTTGCTTCGCCATAGTTGATATATTTTTGCTGCTCTTCGACACAAGAGGTGGCCAATGGCGAGTTGGGTTTCGCTATGCAGATAAAACTTATGCTACGTCATCCTCGAGGAACTTGTAAGCAAATTTGAAATCTGCCTTTCTGCGGTTCATCCTGTTTTGCATGTTAGCAGTCTGCCTGCTAGAAAAGAGAGAAGAAAAAAAGGAAAAGAAAAAGGGGGTAAGGGGTTCGGTAGAGGCTAGAGAACGCCCCGCCAATTATTTACACACCATGTACTCTCGTAGTCAAAGAAGCGATAAGTTCCCTGCTCAAACTCTTCCGTAATAGCCTTTGGCTCCTCGTGCCTTTGGAACCAAGTCTGATACTGCTTGTGAAATCTCCAACTCTGTTCCTTAAGTGCTCTTGCTGCAAGAAATTGCTGATAGGAGCCTTGCTTGTAGTAAAACACGTAGAAAAGTGTATCGGGATCTATCCGATCATACAACCGAGGATCATCAAGTATAGGCAATGGTTCCTGGGGGAATTGAGCTGGCCCATTCAACTTGAAATCGGAATAAGCACGTGGCGGTTCGCCATCAAGAAGGTCAGGTTTGGATGCTTCTGACACGGCTTGCATCCTCTGCGTTAGAGGCGTGCTGAAGAAAGCTGGCCGCTTCTTCGTCACCTCATATGACTCAACCAAGTCTTGTAACGAAGCAGGGAGATGATAAATCGACTCCTCCTCTTCGTCTTCTTCCTCGATTGGTCTGATACCATTGGTTGCACCGTTCGTATGCGCTGCGGCAAGTCACGTTAGCGAGACCCCAACTTGGCTTCAAATCACATGCTTGGTGGAACAAACCTCCTGATGGAGAATCCCCGTCCTCTGGGGGTATAGTTGGCGGCGCTGCTGACGATGATGGCGGTATCGATGCTGGCGTCGAAGATAACGCAGATACCGCTGCGGGTTGTGCTGGTGCCTTGCCCTTCGATACCGCGCTTTTAGTCGTTTGGCTTGGTGGCTGAGCCGGCAGGCTGGGTGTCTTGTCCTGAGCCACTGGTTGTATCGGTGCGGTACTTGGGGAATTGGTCGTGCTCGTCCTTGCTTGGCTTGGGAGTGGGGAGACACCGGCGGCTGGTGTTGCGCCAGGCGGCGGAGGTAATGGCGCAATCCCCACATTGTTCTTATCACTTGCCGCTGCCGCTGCTGCGGCGCTGGCATACTTCAATCCTTCAGCTGGTCTCGTCGGTAATGCTGCGGGCTTCATGGCGACGTTGGCTGCGGTACCGTTGCTCACGGCGGGCGCCGAGTTGCTGTGCACCGTTGCAAGCGTTGGAAGCGGGGACTTCAGTTGCGCCGAAGGACGACGGGCAGCCGAGCTGGATACAGCATCGGCCACAACTCGCTGCTTCGCAGGAGCAATAGCAGATGCGGGCTTTGCCTCGGATTCTGCCCCCGTGTCGTCTTGTACCGATTGGGTATCTTGGGAGGAGCCCTTGTCGTTGTCCTGGTTCATGCCGTACGCATCTTCTTCCTCGTCCAGAGCCAAGTCGTCGTACATGCCCTCGTCCTCCATGAAATCGTCATTCATACCGTCGGACACGTAATACTTGATGCTCTCTTCCAGATCGTTGACCTGTTCGGCCTCGACGCCGCCGTTTTCGAGAGAGCGCCGTATCAATTCGAGCTTCCCTTGATGCCATTTGTGCCGTTCGATAATGCGCTCAATTTCCGCTATGCGCTCAGCCTTGGCACTCTGGCCTTTCCCCTTCTTCATGGTAGCCTGTATTGATTCTCCTTCGGCCTCGAGCGCCTCGATTTGCAGTTCTAGTTCGTCGACCATGGTGCTGAGGAACTCGCCCGCTTCTATTTTGGCCTGCTCTTTAGGATCCAGCTTGGCCGCCGCGGATAACCCTTCTTTCGAGTACGCTTTCGTTTTCATGGCCTTCTCGACAGCCTTGAACCTTTCCATTTGCTAGACAGAGACAAACACACGTGTACATGTAAGCGTCATGAGCTCTTGCGGAGAACGACTGCCCTCGGTCAGAGGGCGTGCTGGCTGGGTATCACAAACCGTCTCTATCAACCTCCTCTGCTCCAGGAGCGGTTGCTTGTCCTTGATGTCATTGGAAGCAGCCCAGGTCTTGATCTGGTCCCGCAACCTTTGCAGTTTCTTGATCTCGCGCTTCAGCTGGTCTTCAAGTTTCTCCTTTTGTGCCTGGTTTGTTGATTGCTCTATCTTTTCGTAGATGGACTCGAATTCAGCGACTCCCTCTGCCACCTTTTTGAAGCACTTGTCGACTTCTTGCTGCAGCTTCCGCGCCGCCATCTTGTTGATGTTGATGTTGCCGTGACGGGCAACTACCAGCTATGTGGAAGGGAAAGGACGAGGCTGAATTGGATGATGCTAAGTAGGAAGCGGTTTGGTCGTCGCGCGACCGGATTTCCGGGGAAGGTGGTTCGTGGTTCGAGGATGGTAAATTGGGGGAATGTGGCGGGCGATCGAATCGCTGCGGGAGCTTCTTGATTAGCTCCGATCCGTCAAAATGTGGAAACCTGAATGGTCGCACGTCACACAGCACGGCCTGTGGAAATTAATGCCATACGCAGAAGCAGTGGCAGCGGTGGAAGTACATACCTGTAGGTAAGGTAGAAGGAGGGGTTACTACCAGGTAGGGTGAGTGGTGGGTGGTGTCCCGTGGTGTTTTGCCTAGGTTGGTTGGCAGGGGACGGCGATGCGAAGCCCTCGAGGTAAATTGAATTGCTTCCGCCGAAACGAGACTGGCCCGCGCAGAAAGGCTGTTGTGAGTGTTTGTTGCGCACTGAGACGGCCCGGTAAGTTGGTATTGTGACAACCTTGCCAAAGGAACCTGGAAGGTCCCAACCAGCTTTCAGTAATTACGCAGTATCTCGGATCCTCGCACTGTCTCCTCTTCTTGGACTCTTAGCGCTCCTGTTAGAAATCGCGTTGTTCAGCGGCCTCACATGGGGGTTTGCACAGCACATGTTTTGGGGTATAAGATGTATTTTTGTCAAAACTCTTATTTAAAAACTGTAGTCTAAAAATCACATTCAACTGTCATGTTTTAATGCTTAAACATGTCAAGAAGTTCTACACTTTGATAACTCAATTGTTATCCAAACCTTGACCTCGTGCGCCATGTTTCCTGTTGCCGCCTCCAGACGGAAAATGTCTGGAAGATCTGGACTGGGAGTGGTCAGCCAGCTGAAGTGCCCCGCTTTTTCTGTTTGCCCATCTGCCAGAGGCTGACAAAGTACCGCTCTCAAAAAGAACGTGTGCATTTGATGCACATCTAACCATTTTTAGACACCCAAGGTAGTGATCATTTTCAGGGGCACCAAAAGTCTGGGAAGCACAGGTTCGATTTTTCGGTTTTTTTTTCTTTTCTTCTTTGTGTTGAGAGAAGCAAAAGGCGCTCTCAAAATGAAAGGTCCGTTCTTGTCCTTGAACACTGGATTGTTCCCATGTTGTCCATATTTGTTTGTCTGTCCATATTCTGAGCGACCATAAATAGCTATTCTTCAGCGAGTACTTTCTGCCTCTGTGACGGTGGACCAAGAGGTGGCCTCATCAATCGGGAAGGGAATCCTAGTTCTGGCTGCTGTTGCTCCTGGTGATACCGAAAAGGAAGCCGAATCTCTGGCAGCCAAAGTGCTCAAGCTGAAGTTATGGGATGATGATTCAGGCGGTCGGGTATGGGGCCCGTTCTTGTAGAATTCGAGGCTTTGACCAAGGATGCTGACGGGGGCAATGCTCACATTGCAGTGGAAGCGAAATGTCCAAGACATCAACGGCGAGGTTCTTTGTGGTAAGTCGTCCCCAGATATCCGATTTTGCGCATACAGCACTGTGTCTGATATCTATATAGTGTCTCAGTTCACCCTTCTCGCCTCAACGAAAAAAGGGAGCAAGCCAGATTTCCACGGAGCCATGGGAGGTGATGATGCCAAGCTTCTATATCAACACTTCTATCGAAAAGTCCAGGAAGGCTACAAGGCGGAAAGGGTCAAGGATGGCGTATTCCAGGCCATGATGCAGGTTGCGCTGGTGAACGATGGACCAGTGAGAACCTCCATTTTCATTTCTCTTTCTGAGGACTACAGTACATTCCAAATGCTGACATTGCAAAAGGTCACATTGGAAATAAATGCCGTGCCACCAATCAAAGACACCAAAGACCAAAAGAAGACAAAACAGGTCAATCCAGCACCAGAGAGCTCTTAATACCGGGTAGAGGAGTACATAAGCTTGCTGGGTCTTGATTACTTATCTTCACGGTGTGGCCGCTTTCGATCCATGATCGGATTCCAGGTTGAAGTTCAAACTTCAAACAGATGCCCGGCGACTGCCCCACTGCGCGGACCCGGCAGGCAGTGCCTTGGAGAAACATGCTACCTTTCCTAAAACGGCAAGGCGGTACTGCGACTTTGGGGCCTCGGCTCCTTCCAGTCCACTGCCCCAAGTGCCCCTCTTTCCGGACGGTTGATAGCCCCACCATTTCGAAGGTTCAAGAAACCTCCGTCCCTGCATCTGCATGAAGCCTGGGGGATGCCTTGGGAAGCTACCCGTTGCCCAAGAGCGGCTTCGAATTTATTTAGGAAGTTAATGAATCCAATTCCAGTTCAAATTCCCCTCTTGATATCCTGCTCCAAGTAAAATTGATTTTGCGAGTTGAACCCAAACAAACGACAAACAGGAAACTAGCAGAGATCTGAACCTCCTTCCTCCTGGTTCTAACCCCGCCATCGGTGAGTTTTGATCCTGTCACCTACACCACCTTACGCTCACCTCACGATAGCTGGGAACTTCGACTAAAACAATACCCATTGAGTACTAGGTCCCAAGAAGAACAGCGCCGTCATTTAAAATTTCCAACAGTTAGCCACCCCTACCTACATCATGAGCTCAGACGAGGCCAAGAAGAGCGCCCGCAGCCGCGTCTTCTTCGACGTCACCATTGGCGGCAAACCCGCTGGTCGCATCACTTTCGAGCTCTATAATGATGTTGTCCCCAAGACGGCGGACAACTTTCGCGCTCTCTGCACAGGCGAGAAGGGCGTTGGCAAGGCGGGCAAGCCCCTCCATTATAAGGGCTCTGTCTTCCACCGCATTATCAAGCAATTCATGATCCAGGGTGGTGATTTCACAGCGGGCAACGGCACGGGCGGCGAGTCCATCTACGGTGCAAAGTTCGAGGATGAGAACTTCGACCTCAAGCATGACCGTCCTTTCCTCCTTTCCATGGCCAATGCTGGTCCAGGTATGTAACTTGAAGCTCCTGCCGTTGGGCGCAGAACAATAAGAGACACTCTAACACACCGTGCGCAAAATTACAGGCACCAACGGCTCTCAGTTCTTCATCACCACCGTAGCGACCCCCCATCTCGACGGCAAACACGTCGTCTTCGGCGAGGTCCTCTCCGGAAAGTCAATCGTCCGCCAGCTCGAAAACCTCCCAACCCAGAGCGACAAGCCAGTCAAGGAAGCTGTGATTGCCGACTGTGGCGAGCTCTCCG
Source organism: Cladorrhinum sp. PSN332 (assembly GCA_033297175.1). Lineage (NCBI taxonomy): Eukaryota > Fungi > Ascomycota > Sordariomycetes > Sordariales > Podosporaceae > Cladorrhinum > Cladorrhinum sp. PSN332. Next base: position 470,210 of record MU858828.1, on the reverse strand, counting down.
AGTCAGAAGCCATCTCCGCCGACACTAAGACTGCCGACGAGTACGGCGATGAGTACGAAGACTTCCCAGATGATGAGGTGACCGGCGACGAGGTACTTTCGGCCTCCAAGATCATCAAGATCGCTACGGACTGCAAGGAATTCGGCAACAAGGCGTTCAAGAAGGGCGACCTCTCCAAGGCGCTCGACAAGTACGAGAAGGGCATTCGCTACCTCAACGAGGACCCGGATCTCGACAACGAGCCCGCGGACACCAAGGATAAGATTGAGGCTCTCAGAATCTCGCTCAATAGCAATTCGGCGCTGATGAACCTCAAGTTGAGTTCTTGGGAGGAGACTGTTCGCGCTGCTAATATCGCTCTCGCTGTTCCGAGCATCTCGGGCAAGGATAAGGCCAAGGCGTTGTATCGCCGCGGTTTTGCTCAGGTGCGCCTTAAGGATGAGGACGCTGCGGTGGCAAGTCTTGAGGAGGCCAAGGCGCTTGCCCCCGAGGATGCGGCTATTGCCAGTGAGCTTGCGGCGGTCAAGAAGGCTGCTGCTGCGAGACTCGCCAAGGAGAAGGCTGCTTATAAGAAGTTCTTCTCTTAAATTTCTAATGAAGAATTGGTAAGAGGCGACGTACAGGATGGGAGGATCGGTTGGGGGTATGACACGGACTACCCACTTGTGCCAGCTAGGGACGGTAGTTTTTTTCACGGTGCTTCACACAGGGTAAAAAATGGTACATGGCGTCAAGGTGATATGGATTGAATGGGTTGAGAAAATTTCATGGAATGGAAACACCGAGCTTTTTGTACAATACATCAACTCGACAAAAAGCACCTCAAAGAGTGTTGTGATACAGAATCCAGATACATGACAACAACTTGATCATGGAGATAACAATACTTTTTCTTCTTCTTCTGCCCAAGGCTATGTATCAGGTTCGCCCCCCCTTTTTTTTCTCCAAGTTATGTATTGGGTTTGCACACATATATCCTGCGAGTGCTGTAGCCATAAAGTATGCTATGCAAAGTCTCTTGGGAGACCTAATCCAGCCCACCATGCCAAGATTTCAGGGGTCAATCTGTTGATCCCCTTTCTCATCATCAACCACCGTCTTGGTCGAGAGGATGGTCTTACAATTCTACCTCGTATCCCCAGCCTGCTTCTCACTCTGTCGTATCTCTGGTAACGCACCAAGCTTATTTCTATCCCTCTCCCGATCTCGGTCCCTAATCCTATCCCAAACGCCGTTATTCGCCTCCCTCTCGTCCCTCGGCTCCTTCTTTTGCAGTTGTTGTTGTTGTTGTTGTTGGTGGTGGTGGTGTCGTTCCTCTCTATCTCTCTCCTCCCGCTGCAGCTCCCTCTCGCGATCCCTACTCAAACTCGCAGAGGAAGAAGACGTCGTCATTGTGCCACCACCACCACTGGCCACCGACAACACATCATCCCCCGCCGTCCTCGTCTTCCTTATGAAGCCACTCAAAAGTTTCCGCGGATGTATTCCGTTCCTTATAGCTCTCACCGTCCCACTGGGACCGCCGCCACTTTGTCCAGCGGGAGAAGACATCTCGCTGCTCTTCGAGACTTGCCGGTTGTTAATAATGTGGTTGCAGCCACCAAACCGTATCGCGTCCCTGTTGCTATTCCCACCTCCAGGTGATGATAAAATCGTCCCACCAACACCGCCGCCGTCCATCTCGCTGCCCGACGATCCCGGCGGCCTTCCGCCACCTGCATCGCTCTCCATGCCCCAAACAGCGGTAGAGCTACTGTACGAAGAAATATTGACCGTATCCCCCAAACTGATCCGATCCAACGCATCAGTCAAACTAATCCGATCATCGGTAACCTGACTCCCCGTCTCCGCAGCCCTCCTCAAACTCTCAATCCGTGCATAACACTCCTGCGACCGCCGATGCAACTCAGCACAAAGCGTATGAAATTGCAGCAAATCGCCCTGGTACGCATGATGCGGCGTCGTCTTCTCAGCAGTAGTAGTAGCCGAGCCAGCATGCGCATCAGTCCACAGTTGAACCAGCGCCGCAAAGTTCCGCCCACTATCAAGCAAATACGGCAACGACGGGAACCCTTCCCTAGCAATAGGCGGTAGCCGGCCCATAATAGTTATGGGCGTAGAATACGAGGCTTGAAACGCGACCTTGTTCCCGGCCGCCGGGACCGCACAAACCTGATCCAGGAAATCCTTGAACGCCTGTCTCTGTGCGCTCAGAAACCGATTCATGGGCTCCATCCACGTTTCCTTCTTGCCGATAGTCGACAAGTTCCCCAGCGCCTGAAGCCCCTTTGCGATGAGTGTCAAGGCGCGTTGAGCTCTCGGCCGTGGGTGATCACGCAGCAGACCAAACAGCTTCGGGTTCAAAATGGCCGGACACAAGAATCTCAAAAAGAGAAATCCCGAAACCGAGGTGTAGGTCACCGTGCGGAGGAAGTCTCCATACCGGTCGTCAGCAACGGCCCTGATGTACTTGAGTATTTGTCGAAGCTCGGTAGGCAGTCTGGTAGCAGACATGGCAATGCATCCCCAGAGCTCATTGGTAAGCTCAATGAGCAGATTCCAGTGGTCTTTGAGGTCCTCTCCGTGCTGTAACTTGCTTGGGTCCACCTCGCAGTTTGGATTGAGCTCGTTGATCTCGCATATCTTGTCCGCCAGTATCTCCAGCAAGTACTCCTTGCCCAACCGGCGCATGTGAAACTCGAGGGCCTGTGTAAGCAGAGAATTGCCTCTGAACAGCAGATTCGCCTCGCCTTGTAAAGACTTGTTCATATCACGAACAAGCTGCTCCCGGTCACACGTGGAATCGAGAGACTCGTTGGACTTTAAGCGGTTACTGAACCTCGGCTTCGTCAGTGTTTGTTGGCTCCCTACCCCATCAATCTCATCTTCCACCATGTTCTGAAGCCACTCGTTCGCGCTCCCCGAGACCTGGAAGATGTTGAGAAGTATTTCGGCAACCCTGCGGAGGCTGCCTGGAAGCGCCTCGGTAATCTGAGCCGTCAATCCAGAGCTGAATCGATGCAGCAAGTCCGACAGAGGCTGATAATGTTTTGAAAGCAGGACAACCAGCTCTTCGTGGTGAACCTTGACAAGCATGGAGCCAACAGATTGCTGCCTCTCATCGCAAATCTGAAACCACTGTTCATGATCTTTCCCACGGTCAAGCTGGTGAAGCGGTATATCAACAGAGCCACATAAAACCTCTGTCACGCTGCCTGCTTTTGCGAGGCCCAGTGTAGCCTGCAATTGGTGGGCAAAACTGTCCACGCCACCATCAACCCTTTTCAAGAGAATCGAGAGGTAAGGTAGCGATGCTGGAAGATCGACGAATTGGCAATCTTCGCGCCAAAATGGCTTCTTGGTGTCCATTTTTGTTGTCGTCCTTGCTCGAACCTCGCCATCGAGTATCACTTCTGCCAAGTAGTTTCCTGTAAGGATGTCGTGGTCAGGGGGCTTGCCGTGGCGATCCACCATGGAAAGTCCACCGTCCAAGTGCATAGTCCGCCCACGGAACTTGGCTTCTGTGACTCTGACAGATATTGTCTTTTCCAGCCTAAAAGTTTCTCCCGGAGGTTCGGTATGAAGGTTTGTAACCTCACAGACTTGGCCTCCATTGGGCAGATCAAGGTTGTAGATATCCGGGACAGTGAAGGCACGAAGCAGGACAAACCAAACTTCGAAAAGCACTCGCGACTCGAGCGCTATGTAGAGTGGCCTGAATATTGACAGCTGCGTTGATATTGATGAGTAAATGGGAAAGATGGCCAAACAATAGTCCTCGTCCAATACGGATTTGTCGAGCAGCTGAATCGCCGATCTTGCTAGCTGAGGAAGCTCAATGACCGACAGGACCGTCACGTCGTTTTCTGTCATGAACTTGAGCTCTCCGTTGTCGTGGAGAATGCACGATACCCTTCTCCACGAAGTTTGCAAGGAGCGCAGATCCCGTGTTGAAGGCCGTTTAACGATAGCTCGAGGAGAGGTGGCAACCCCCTTGTCCCAAATCATGACTCTACCAAACTTGATGATTGCGGCATCTCGCAGACCAGATGACGACGCTCGGCGTGTCATCTCCCGGACAGGTGTGTTGGTGCCTTGTCCAGAACGGTTGGTTGATTGCTTGGAACCAGCAGGTCGCAATTGTTGCCAGCAAAGCAACGCCGCCAACCACAAGTCAAGCTCTTCAGAAACTATGGGTCTCAAATGTAGTGCCCCATTGGGTTGTGGCGTTATAATTTCGAGGCATTGGTGATGGCGCTCTACGCAATCCGTGGGAGTGACCCGGCAACCGCGGAGATCCGAGACAAGGGCTGTGTGAAAAGGGCCGCTGTCCCCGGGGTCAAACATGAGGCTTCCCTTTTCTTCCTCGATATAGCACATTCCACCGCGCCAGGGCCCGTTACCATCCTTCTGGTACTCAATTTCGCCACGCATCCTCCCACATAGATTCTTCATGAGCAGCAACACCTTGTTTGCATCGGTCGTCGGTATCGGGAGAGGTAAGGAATCCACAGATGGCGGAAGGGACAGAAGAGGCGAGCTTGGGCGGGAGGATGGCCGTTTTGTTAAGCGACTTCGACCCGAAGAAGGTTTCTTGTCCTTGTGATCTTTGTTGTGACCGGAGAAGGAGGAAGGGGACGAGGAATCGAGGGGTGATTGGAGAGTAGGGAGCCTCAAATTGTCGGATGTTGGGAGGGACGAAGAAAAAGAGCCAACCCGGTGCCGAGCCTCGACGGCAGGCGCAAGCTGCTGTCGGAAAGCGCCATCCATTGTATGGGTCCTGGGCCGAAAGGACGTTTGTCGCAGCGGAGGGCTCGACGAAGAGCTATCAAAGGATGATGTAGGAAAAGGGTCGTTCAAGACCAGACCTTGTCGTCTTGCCGGAGCTGGCGGCACGCTGACGGCGACGGGAGCACCGGGAATAGTTCTAGGCAAGCTCTGAGGCGACACGGAACCAAGACCGCGGGGCAGTTGTGGCACGCCGCTACCATTATTACTTCTGTCGCGGCTGTCGAATGCGACGTCGGCTGGCTCAGGTGTGACAACCCTGACGGTTTGCTGCATAGCGCCCCCAATGCCCGAACGGAAGGTGCCGCGAAGGTTGCTGGTCGAGAGTCTTTCCATGCCGCGCGACGACGTCTGAGGAGGCATCTCGGAGACTGGAGCGAGCACCGAGCTCTGGGACGGCCGCTCTGGGAGAGCAGGTGCGCCATGCGAGCCGCTCCCCAATGAAAATGTCCTCCCGTCCATGGCGACCGGGAGAGGGCTCGTTAATCCTCAGCCTTTGGGCACGCAACACAATGGCGACGACGACAGTAACGGTGCGACGACGGCCGCAGCCGGTCTCCGGGGAATGCTTGGGATGTCGAACCGAAAGCTACAACAACGACTACAACGGGATGCCAGCTACCCACGCCAACATGCACATATCCCGCTTCTCCTCTGTTGCTCTGTTGCTACCATGCGTACCGTCCCCAAACACGCCACCATATCAAGATTTGTATATACTCTATGTCTGTCGTCTACTCCCGGGGGTGTGGCTCGTTCGATTGTGCAACGGAGTCGGGGGAACTCGAGTGGAGGACGGCTCGGCGTTTGGCGGTCGCTTTTTTTGTGATGGAACAAAGAAAGCCAAGATGGCACCAGGGGGGATTGATTAAGTGACACGATGACAAACCGACGTCGATTCTGGGAATATCCTGGAGAATTGATTGCCCGTCACACTACAACACCTCTGTCTGCACTTCTGCGCACAATCACCAGTTGGGCGACGTGGACTTGGGAACTAGATAGGATTCGTGCGGGGGAACTAATTTAATTACGAATGCACAAGCAGTGTAGACAACCCAGCATCGCTAACGTCTTTTTTCCCTCCAAAAAAAGAAAAAAAACCGTAAAAAGGCCAAGAACATGGAACCTGGAAGCTGTTAGCTCCTACTTTTGGCTCGGCGTTCGGGGGACAAAGGACCAAAGAGCAGCCGGACTCGGTGGATGTTTCTCCACTCGGAACCTGGAAGATGGTTCAAGCTTCGGCAAACCAGCAGCGGGTGACACGCTATTTTGTTAGGCGAGCTGATTTCCATCCGTATGCCAAGCAATTGATAATTGAGTCTCTTGTTTGATCATTCCCGTCATCAATTTCATCCTTCAGGTTTCTGGCACCTGCATTTCAAAATCCTTCTCCAACCATGATTGTGCGTCCTCCTCCGTACCAGAGAGGTCCACCTCGAGCATTCAGACCCCTTTCCTGTCCCACAATCCACTCGCCAATAAACTCCGAGTCGACGTGGGTTGCATCCCATACCTCCTTCTCGAGCCATGCATTAATCTTGTCGATTGCGTGAATCCAAGCTTCTCGCTGCTCTTTTGTTTCGTGATCCTTCTGAGTAAGATAACGTCCCAATGTGATATGGGCACTGGGTACGACATATCGCGACCCAATCTCCACTCCGGTTCCGTTTACGGCGTCAAATATGTCTTTGCGGAGATGGTGGTACGTATACCTGTCGGTCTCCGTGATGCTTGCACCAGATAGCCCGGGATGCACAATATAATCGGGATGCGGCGGGACCGGGGGTGGGGATTTCACGCTCTCACCCGCAGCCGGGAGGAAAGACACGGCAATGGCAGAGAGGTCATATGATAGAAACGGTTTGACCAGGCGGGCACGGTGCGTGAAGGGGAAATTTGTCAGGTTGGGCAATGCTGGTCTCAACGCCGACACTAGGTCCGCGATTCCGGAAGGGGTGCGAGAATGGGCGATCTCAAGTGTGGTCATATGCATTCGGTGAGTAGGCATCAACCAAAGACCTGCTCGCAATGTCAGTCCCCGGCCGAAAAGGGGGGGGGGGCGCCAAGAAGTATTTTCCATTTCTTACTTGGAGCAGCTTTCTTCAAAAGCCCCTGAAGATGGGAAGCCAGCTTCACAATGTGTTCAGGTGGTCTCGCCCAAAACACTAGACAATGGCGAGGGTCTTTGAACCCAGGTTCAATACCCGGATTCTCCAACCGCAACAAGAAGGGATCGATGATCAACTCGGAGAGCTCTGGCGACAAGAACTTATCCCGCTGCTGGGCGTTTCTTGTGGTTCGATGGGTCGAATACAAAGATTGTATCTGCGCCTGCAAGTTTCGATTGTCAGCATCTCCTCGTCGTGCCGTCTACATTCCAAGCCCTCGCGATATCTCTCTCTCGATCTGTGTCCGTCCTGTCCTCCTGGCCTTGTTCTCGGCAGCCTGTCTCCGCTTTTCCGTCCCAACAGCTTCAACAACTTCCAATGGCTATCGACCTTTTCTTCCTTCGATAGCTTCATATGATGTCAAATAACGAAGCTTGATCAGTTAAAAAAAAAAACCGCTTTCCAGCCCCGGAGCCGGTCTGCGGCCCTAGCATACGCGCGGGTCTGAAATCGGAGCCCTTCCGGATCTTTCTTCTCTCTTCAATAACAAGCTTTGGCCGTACCCGCTTTTCCTCTTTTCCCTTGCTTTTAAATTCCGTCCGTCGCTGGAACTCTTCTTCCGCTTCCTTCCCAACACCCAATATCAAGAGCAAGCCACAGAAAGTAGACACGACCAACTTACCGCATCGCCGTCGCAGACCTTGATCAAAGCGTCATATGGATTCTCGCCTTCCTTGATGATGACGCCTGACAAGTCTACAAGCTTGTTTCTGGCGTCGGTAGACTCCAAGGCAGACTTCGCCTTGTCGTTGTTGACTTGGACGTTGACTTGGACGTCGACAACCATCTTTGGAATCTGTTTGTCGCTTTCGTTGGTGTCTTGAACAAAAAAGCAATGGTTACTAACAAAGCAACAACAGGAAACACTTTGAGCGCCTTTATCACACAGCGTGTGAAACTCAACAGAGGGCTCGCAGAGCATGTATGCTGTGTTTAGGCCGAGTGGCCACAGAGTTGCATGCTTGGCATTTTCTTTCCCCCAATTCCTTACCGCTTTGGGTCTCAGCTCTCAGCCACAAGGGCCACTTTCAACGACATGTCATTCCATAAGCCAACTTTATCATCCCCACTTTGGATGATGAAGTTGATCAAATGGGATCTTGGACTCTGGCTAGACAAACCCTAGCAAAGACGTTCTTTTCATTTTGTTCTTTTGCGCATTTAGCTCTTGTTTCATCATGGCAAGCATACATAGCAAACTGCAGATGAGTTCTGCTATTGCTTTTCCTATGGTTAATGTTAGCCATGCTATTTGAAGGGGGTGTATAGTGGAGCTTCAAAATACCATTCACACCACTCATACGCCTTGTGCGTGCTTGTCGGCCCCTTTCGGTATGGATGCGGGTGCTGATATAAGGTCTTATCCTCATCACGCCGCCGTCATCTTTTCGTCGGGCTTTGGAGCCTTGCTCAGGGCTAGCTTTGACACGGTCGAGTTGTGTTTTGGGAAGATTATCACCAAGCAACATGTAATATTTGTTGCTTTCAAAGGCCCCTTCTCTACCACTTGGGTACCAGTTACTCAACCGGCCTATCGACTTCCCAACTTCATCAGCAACCGTCTCCGCCCTAGCTGGATGATGGGCAAAGGTATCCGCCTTCTTCTGCCCTGTTCCGCCTTGGCTGGCCGATGATTATGGGTATCCGCCTTCTTCCTGCGGACCTACCTCACCGGCCAATCTCGTTGTCCGGTCAGTGCTTGAAGCTATTCTGCCCTAGAAATCGCCTTAAAAAGAAGACAAGCGGGGCCAACAAGGGCTAGAAAATTACGCCTTTGAATGATATTCCAAGCTCAAGCAAAAATTCCTTCCCCTCGACCTCTCTCGCAGCGACGCGCATCTCGAAGGCTTCAAGCAAACAACACCACAACCTTCATCTCCCCTTACACCACCTTACCTTCATCGTCTTTCCTAAATCATCGCCAACTACTTCGTCTCCCCTCACAATATCTTCCCCTATATTGTCTTCAACTACCTCATCTTCCGTTACATCATCCACCCTCTAGATCCTCTCAGTCGTTGGCGATTGTATCGGCAGTATCTGCCATTTTCTTTTTAATTTGTTTCTGTTGGTAATAGCAGCCGCTTTGCTGTTGTCTTCGGCATTCATTCCGCTGCTGTCTTCAGTAGCGATCTTAAGTTGTACCACAGCGACTTCCTGTATTTTCTTCCCTAAGAGACCATCTCGTCCATCATTCAGCTTTGAAAGCGCTATATTTCACTCCTCACAACTATCGGCTACCCCAAGTTACTTTCCTCGTCTTCTTTACTTGGGCTACCCCAGTCATCACCTTTGAAACAGCTGCATACCAGTAAGTTTACCTACCTCGCCTCAAGCCTAATATATCATTGACACAGGACGCTGGCAAACAAAACAGAAATGCCCGATAAGAGGAAGAAATCCGCTTCGTCTGGCGCTCCCAAGCGCCAGCGTAATTCTGTCGAAGCCAAAGCCACACACACAGGGACCTATGATGAGGCCGACAGTGATGGCAGTTCCGGCGACCATTCTTACCCGTCATCTGGCGATGAGTCCAACGATGACGGTCATTATGCAGATGATGAGCCATCGGACAACGAAAATTCAGATGCCGGTTCAATCCATGGTGAGGGAGCCAACAACGACCAGACGGAACAGGAGGCTGCAGTCGACCAAGTAGCCATTTCAAATGTGTTGGAGATGTTCCAGGACATTGTGGCTCGAGTCAGACCTCCCAAGCCAAGAGGGGACCGGGTTTATCGCCTGAATGTTGCGACAATCTGCTCTGGCACCGATGCGCCCATTTTTGCTCTCAATCTCTTGATTGAGGCCATTTTCACCTCCGGGAAAGGGTCATTGTTTACCTTTGACCACCTCTTCAGCTGTGAGATTGAGCCATTCAAGCAAGGCTTTATCCGCAGAAACCTTCCGCATGCTACCATTATCTTCCGGGACGTTGTCGAGATGGCGGCTGCTGCTCACAAGCCTCAGGGCGAAGTGTAAGTTCATCACCCACTTTCAAGCCTTTTCTTCTTGCATCCATGACTGACACAACCACCATAGGACCACCGCTGGAGGAGCTATGGCCAAGATCCCGACAACTCGTCTCGACATCCTTTTCTGCGGCTGTTCGTGCGTTGACTACTCCAACATGAATACGTCCAAGCCCAACGGCCGGATCGAAATTCTGGATGCGTGGCTCAAAGACAAAAACACGAAAGACGCCAACGGGAAGAAAATCATCTTTCGGTATGAGGTCAAGGCCAACCCGGCCTTTCGACGAACCCTCGTCGAAAGCCTCGAGGCCCTTAAGACGCCCAGCATTGGCGAGTCGACGAGGACGTTCTTTGCCACAATTAACCTCATCAATGAGAAGCGGCCCAAGGTCGTCATTCTTGAGAATGTCTTTGGCGCACCATGGGAAATGTACCAGCAACAGATCTTCCCACTCATCGGGTACTACGCCAAGTATATGCGCCTGGACAGCAAGGACTACTACCTCCCACAGACCCGTCAACGCGGCTATCTGTTCGCCATTGATTGTCAATCCGTCACGCTCCATGAGGCAGAGAAGATCGCCACGACGTGGGAGGCCACAATGACGCAGTGCAAGCGCCAGGCATCTTCGACCGTCACAGACTTTCTAAAAGGCCCGGATGACCCAGCAACGGTCCAGGCAAGGGCCGAGATGGAACAGACGCGCGGCCAATCTCGCAATGGTCCCAAGGCTGAGTGGAATTTGAGCTACCTCCGCCACCAAACCGAGCGGCGAGCTCACGCCCTTGACATGAACGACAACCCTGTCAGCATGAAGTTCATGCGATGCGGTCGGGTAGTCTCGGCCATCTTCCCTGATCACTCTTGGCAGCATTGGCTTGATATCCAAGCTACCAGAATCGTCGATCTCCTCGACATTGCCGTGGCCTCGGGCCATGCCGCTGACATCTTCCTCATGCACAAGACTAGTGTGGTTGATGTCAGTCAGAATGTTGACCGGAGCAATCCCGTTCAGGTCAAATCTGGCCGTGCGGCGCTCAAAGGGTCCCTAGGTGTCATCGGGTGCATCACGCCGAGCGGGTGCCCCTTCGTAACCGATTTGATGCGCCCCATCACCGGCACCGAGGTCATGGCACTTCAAGGAATGCCGGTAGACGAGATGGTCCTCTCTTCGGAGACTCAAGGGCAGCTGAGAGACCTGGCGGGGAACGCAATGACTGTTACAGTCGTTGGCGCCGCCGCATACTCGATAATCAAGAGCGTGCTGCAGGTCGCCCCACGGCTTTTCGAGCAGGATGCCGAACGTGGCGGCGCGACAGCCTTGAACCTCCAGCGGTCAACCGACACATCGCGACACGATCCTTTTAGGAACGCGACCAGAGGGTTCGGGCTCGAAGAAAAGGAAGAACACAAAAATGTCTCCAGGACCGTCAAGCAGATGGCTCGCCGCTGCCATTGCCCTCCCGGCGGCTTGGCAGAGGGCGTTGGCAACGATTATGTTCTTTGCCATTTGTGCGGAAGCTTGGCTTGCAAGGCTTGCTGTGGTAACCCGGAACATGAATTTAGAGCCGCCGAATTTGCCAATTGCCCGGCGATTTCAGCAGAGGAAGGCAAGGCTAGCTTGAAGCAAATGCTTCCTGCCTCCTTGTCTCTGGCTTTCATGATTTCTCGGGGCGATATCACCAACATCGGAACCGGACCCTACCGTGAGGCGGTACAAGACATACTGACAAGAAAGCAGATCTACTATTTCAGTGAGATCAAAGTCACCGAGGTCGTCACCATTATCTACAAGGCCAACATGAGCGTTGCTCACCTCATCATGTCGCCAGCCACAACGGACGTGTTATGGTACATTTATATGGCGCCAAATCACCCCTCTCGCAATGCACTGGCAAGGGAGGAAGGTTGTGCATTCAACATTCGCCAACCAATTGCTCGCGGCAAAGGCGGCCTCGATAATCTCCGGCATCCTGGCAAAAACAACCGTGTCAGTCTCTTTCCTGCAATTGAGTGGTGCCTTTGGGCTCTGGGGAAACTTGAGGGCGATATAACTCTCACCAAGGGTCCTGATGGTCGACTTGAAGCCAGTGCCCTAAACATGCCCGCATCAATCCTCCCCAAACAATCTCTGGAATAGTATTCCGAGTTGAGGAGGGAGACTGAGGGCATATATGAGCACCGCCCGCTCTGCGGAACTGCGGGGAACCAGCTTCACGCCAAGTATAGTGGTGATAAACCTCCCAAAGTTTTCTTGTTTCGAGAATGCAGCCGGCTTGGTGAATGCCGCCTTGATACTTTCATCTGGTCCGAGACCATGAAGAGGCTTGAGCCTCATGAGCATCGTGGGGTACTTCTCCATTTGGAGGCTGGGAAACAACCCGGTGTACTGAAAGAGGGCACCCCGTCGAAGGTCAAGGTCCATGTCGAAGGCTATTGGGCCAACTCGATTCTTTCTTGCAGCGAATGCTTGGCCTCGTCCCCTAGCCTACTGAACTGGGGCTGGATGAAAGGACTCAAGGAAGTAGGCTGTCCTGGAAACGCGCAAGATCACTACGATCCCTCGCTTTCCCACTATGTGGAGGTCACGGCGAACATTGGCGAGTTTCCCCTGTCTTCGACCATTCGATACAGACTACAGAATTGTTCCGAGGGATACTTACGTATCCCACCCCCTCAGCGAGATGCGTTTCTTAACCATGTATCGTTCGCTTTCCTGCGTTTTGGCAGGGCTTTTCCAACCAGACTCTTTGCGATGGAAGACCCGATCCCGATCAAGCGCTGTGACCACTGCGCCGTTGCTCCACCGGCCGTGGTTATCCTCATGAGGGATGACCCGACCAAAAAGAAGGCTGCCAGGAAGGAGGCATTTGAGGATCCGGATGAGGCTGCCAGATTTGAGAGGCAGCTCCAGGAACTCCCTCGAGCTGTCATAGTTGACGCGGCGCTGGGTGGCGACCAGCTTGTTGTTCGCATCTCACTTGCACCGAAGGCTCTGCCTTCAAGAGCGTTTGCACACCTGTTCATGGCGCACCGCTCCGTGACCCGCGGCCGTCTTGACATGAACGACAAGGCCCTGACGACATTCAGAGTCGAGTTGAACTACGCCAACCCGACTAACCTTTACTTCTCATGTCTATATGGGGAGATTCGGTCTTGTAGCAGCAGCACGACAGGAATCACACCTCCGGAGTCTCCCGATTGGTTCCCCGTCGAGGTCAACCCTTCCCGGTTCAAGAAGCAAGAAGAAGAGCCGAGAAAAAAACGAGGCCGGTCCGAGAACAAGGCAGTCAAGCTGCTGAAGTTGAGAAAAGACCAAGAAGAGGCGGTGGAATGGATGATTCGGCGTGAGCTTTCCTCCACCAGCTTTGTTGAGGCCGAGTTCGAGGAGGAGGTGATTCGTCCTCTGAACATGCGGGCAGTCGGCAAGGCAACGTGGGCGACCAGATTCCCATACAGCTCTCGGGGTGGTGTCTGCGCTCATGACATCGGTTATGGCAAGACTGTGATTACCCTTGGCTTGATTGACTGTCAGTATCGCCATGATCGCACCAACCTTCTTCAAGAGCGGATGACATTAGTGGACGACGCATGGCGCGAGGAATTGTCTCCACACTTCGACTCTATGCAGTCGAATCGCCGGTACCTTAGACTGCGCCCCGGGGCCTTCTTCCACCACCTGGAAGCGACTTTGGTCATCGTTCCTGATCATATCTGCACTCAGTGGAAGGACGAGGTTGGCACATTTCTCGGCATCCAGCCCCCGAAGGTCGTCGTCATCAAGGCGGTACCTCAACTACACGAGAAGTGCAACTTGGGCGCACTGAAAAAGGCAGAGATAATCATCGTCTCAGCCAAAGCTTTCGGTTCTGCGCCATTCCTAGAGCGTCTAGACCGGGTATCGGGAAGGCCTGATGTGGTCAAGGGTCTTTCGGGCAGACATCTAGACATCTGGTATCGCCAGGCGATGAGCAATATCCGTCTCCTGACGGCCTACTACATCGCTGGCATTGCGGCAGGCGTTGGCGAGGACGAGCTTCTTCGCAGGATCACCCGGCATCTGATTCCCGGCATCATCTCCAAGACGTCCCAAGAACTGAATGCTCTCGAGCAAAAGATCGTTCCCCCGAGCAGCCGTGGCCAATACAAGGGAAAGATCCCAGCGCAGACCAAGACCGCGGCGGACGGGAAGACGAAGGCAACGACCAGACAGCCGAAGGTGCACGATGCCTGGGCGCCCTCGTGGCTTCACAACTGTAGCTTCGCACGCATTGTGTGGGACGAATGCTCATACGAGAGCAAGAACGTGGCTCTCTTTGTCGAGAACGCCGTTTCAAACTCCAAGTGGCTTCTCTCCGGAACACCTTTGGTGTTCGGCTTGGAACAAGTGTGCAAGACGGCAAAGATGTTCGGTATCCACGTCGCCAGGCCCGAACCCCGACTAATGCCCGGTCTCCCGCCCATCACCAAGGGGCCCGAGTGGGACATCAGGTCCAAGAGCGAAGACTTTCATAGGTTCTCTTCACCTGTCAAAACGGCTTCTCTCGCACTTGATCGACACAACCAAGCAGTGCAGTTCGTGAGAGAGTTCTACCGGGCGAACCAGCTACCGTCTCACGGCTTCGACTGTGAGGAATATGTGTTGCCCGTTCCCATGGCGCCATTGACATCGGCACGTTACCAACTGGTGGCGCAAGAAGTCGAAGATATGGGTGGCGACTTCAGCGCTCTTCCGGCGCATTCGCGTCATGAAGTCCGCTTGAACAACTCTCAACATGCGAGGGAGAAGGCGGATCCGGGCTACCTTGCCCGTATGCTTCTCGGCCAGCTTGCCTGCGGACTGGGGCGTAAATTGGCAGAGAGATTTGCATTTGCCGATCCCGCCACGCCGCCGCCAGAGGATTACAACGCAGAATCGCTCGATACTCTCATTGACTTCGCCGAAGCCTTGCGGCAAGACAAAGAGACGCACGGGCAGCACCTGAAGTTTTTCTGGGACAAGGCCATGTGGTTGGCGCGATGGATCGAGTCGGTCGAGTGGACTGCGAAAACCCAGCTCTCCCCGGTCACGACCCTTATTCTCCGCATGTGCGAAGAGATGCAGAAAGCTGCCGAAACTGACAACTTCGATCTGTTTGGTGACAGGGATTGTCTGTACAGCGAGGCTGCCGTCATCCTAGCCCAGAGCTTGGGAACCGTGGGGAATGCGCTGAGGGGGCAATGGATCGATAACTTCCACCGCGCCCGCTCCATCTTCACCTGGGTTGACTTTTTCCACTTGGACGGGAATCTCTTGGACGGCATGTCTGAGAAGCAGCTATACTTTCTGGTCGAAGACCTGTGTTATTTTAGACGCAAGTTCATCCCAATCGTCCAGCGGCCGGCCAGCGACGACCCTCGGGAAACAAGCATCATCAAGGAAGTGTTGGCTGCCGATCTTAGACGCCGCACGCAAGTGCTACTGCCAAACACGCCAGCTCTGGTTATCGGGGCGCAGGAGGATCTGGAGTGGATCAAGTCAAATTGGTCGCTGGCTGATCTTCGAAAATACATCAAGTGGTGGCTTACTCTCAAGCCTGCGAAGCCCAACTGGGACAATGACAAAAATAGTTTCACCGGCGAGATTCCAGGATATAATAGGCTCAGCCCCAGAGACAAGAAGCAAGCGGTTCTGTCGCGGCTGAACCAGGGCAACCTCAAGTGTTCGCCGGCCACCAGGGTTGACAAACTCCTGGAGCTGCTCTGGCAGCACCAGAACGGCGTCGCGGAGCCGAAATTCTATCGAGACGGCCGAGGGATCCCCGACCGGCACCACGATTTCAAAAAGGCCACGGCCCCGGCTTCTCCGCCGAGCGATCAGCAAGGCGCAACTGCCGACGCCATGAAGGCGGCCATGTCGCCGCTGTCCAAGGTTCTGGAAGACTACCGCATCGCCATGCGAGAATACCGCTACGTCTCCGGCTTCGAGCGTCTGGTGCCGAAAAACGCGCAGGTCAAGACCCGCATGTCCTGTTCCAAGTGCAAGTCGGCTTTCGCAAACTTCGGCGAGGAGGTCTACCTCGTCGTCGCCTGCGGACACGTCCTGTGCAGCAAGTGCCGGTACCACAAGAGCTCGGGGTGCCCGGTCGCCAACTGCCCCGCCTCCACTCGCGGCCGTCCCGTCCTGAGGAGCTCCTACATCCAGCGGCAGCTCGACAGCGCCCCCAGCTTTGACAAGATCCAGTTTGTTATGGATCAGATCCAGCACATCCGGGTGCACTTCCCCGACGACAAGATCCTGGTGTTTGCGCAGTACAAGGGCGTGATCGACGCGCTCTGGAGCGAGATCCGTCGGGTCGATCCCCACGCGATAAACCTGACCAGCACGGGCAGGGACGCTTCGGCCCAGGTCACGCTGTTCCAAAAGGATAACCACCTCGGACGCATCCTCCTCATGGACATCGACACCGAGTCGAGCGCCGGAACGAACCTCTTCTGCGCCAACCACATCGTCTTGGCGAACCCGTTCTGCCACGCGGACAAGTCGCACCAGGCCAGGACCGTCCTCCAGGCCAGAGGCCGCTGCCTCCGCCAGGGCCAGAAGAAGAAGGTGTTCATCTACCACTTCATGGTCCCCAACACCATCGAAGAGGTGACGATGCGGGAGCTCGGAGACAGCAAGCTGCACCCGGACATTGCGAGGTACTTTCTGCAGCAGCACGAGCACGTCCCCTGGTGGATGGACAAGAACGCCAAAGACGCTTCCCCCCCGGACAAGACGCAGCCCGTCTTTCGGCGTCAGAGCCAGGATCCCATGTGGCGAGGGGAGCTGTTCGAGCGGGATTCTTTGTATGATTGAGAGAAGCTTCTCTTTTTTCACACACCTTGTGAAGCTGAGAAGAGATGATTTGATCTCCGAGTTTGAGTGGGAAGAGAACACACAAAAAAAATAAAAAATAAAAAAATTTGGCGATGAGTGAATATGAACGAGATTTGGGAGTTTTACAGAGAGAGTGTGTGGATAAAAGAATCATTCTAGTTTGGATTCTTTTTGTGTTGGGAGTATTAACAGAGGGATATGTTTGGCTTTTTTGTATCGATATCGATGTGGAGGAGGGAAAAGAAGACGACGAAGAAGAGGAAGAAGAGAAGTTGATGATGAGCTTTTCTCGGTTTTTTTTTTCAGGAAGTCAGAAATGGGGCTTGATAATTTTTTTAATTTTTTTTTTACATGTGGGAATAGGCGAGAAAAGAGAGAGAGAAAAAGAGAGGATGGGAGGGATGCTGCTTTAAGAGGGGTTTGGCCAGTCACGAAGTTTATAAGCCGTTTACATAGGACAATGTCGGGTATTTGTAAAAACTTGTGTAAAAACTTGTGTGTGTGTGTGTGTGTGTGTGAATTCTTTTCCCACTGCAGGAATGAGATAGAAGAAGCGAGGAAAGTAAATAAATTAACAAAGAAAAGATGGGCATCAAGAGCCTTTGTTTTTTTGGGGGCAGCGGAGAGAAAGGGAAGTGTGACACACACATCTGGCAATGACATCAAATTGAACATACCCAGTTCACGAGAAAATTCATTCACCCACTACTTCTTTCTACACACCAACAAAGCTTGAGCATGACAACCCCCCCCCCCCCACCAAGACGTGGTAAGACCTTTCCTGCCCTGCCCTACCCCTTTACCGACCAAACCACCCCCCAGCCCTCCAACAAGCCGTCGCACTAGCAGTGTTCGTAAAAGTCGTATACTTCGTCTCTCTTTTATACGTGTAACATCAAATCAGCAATCGATTCCTATTCCCCCCCCCCTTTTTTTTTTTTTATTTCTTTTTTAACTGGAGGGGAAAAAAAAACACTTACCCAACCCAAACAGTCCCGCTCAAATGACTAGTCAGATAAACCACATCCGTCAGCGTGACAGGCGTCGGTGTGCCTCTAAACACCGTTACCGTTGCGGCTGGTGCGTTGCCTGCGCAGATTGTAGAGGGCGGCGGTGTCCTAAAATTTCACATTAGTCCTGTGAAAAATAAAATACGGATGCAAAGGAAACGCATACACAGTAGCAGTTGTGGTCCTCAATACCGTCTCCGTGGTAGTTCTCCCGGGGATGGTGGTGATACTCGTGCTGGTGACGGTATATGTTGTCTGGGTGATGGTGGAGGTGACGGCTGCCACGCTTGCTTTGACTTGGGGTGTGGCCGCAGCACCTGCGTTTCTTCGTTTTTCTGGAAGCAGAATTAGATTGGATTTTATGGGAGTGGGAGAGTGAAGAGGAAAAAAAAACGGACTAGTAGGATAATGACACCGAGCAGTCGAAGACACGGTTGTAGTCCAGTAGCTCGTTACTTGGGCGTCTGTTTCTGTTCGTATGACTGTGGAGCGGACGGTCGTGGTTGTTCCTTGTGGGTAAGCCGTTACTGTTCGAGTTGCGCCGGTGCATGTTGCTGTTACGGTTCGGGGGACGATGATGAGGGTTTGTGTTTGGATGATGGTTGTTACGGCGGCTGAGAGGTGGTTAGTGCTGACGGAGAAAAGGGGGGGAAAGGGGATAGGGCCGAAGGGATTTACTTTGGGCTCTTGCTGTTGTTGTGTAGCCTACTACTACGGTGGGTGTGGCCTTGGATGGTTAGCTGCAAATGCGTTTTGTTGACTTGGAGGAGCCCGGTTTGGGTGCTCACTGTAACGTAGGTAGTCTGCGGGAGGCCGACGGTGAGGCCAATGGTACGCTGGGATGAGATTTGGTTCCCGGCCACAATGATCTTCCAGACTCCCGAGTTCATGTAGGAGAATGGAATGCCGCTGATTGCTGGTCAGTGGGCACGAATAATGTCTGTGGCTGATGGGTTCTCCTTACCATGTTGAGGTGACTTGAACACCAGCCGGTTCAGTCCTGATGACGCTGCAGGCATACTGGCTGTTGTCAGGGCCGATCAAGACGGGACTGATGCTTTCTTGGGTACATCCTGGACCAAAATTAGCAAGAGTTGAGACGAAAACTGTCAGAGAGACCTGCCTTGAAAGATGGTGATAAAGCTAAAGTACTGGTTAGATGACCCGTCGATGTAATAGGATCCTCCGTTGGCATAGTCAACTCCATAACTTGTACAGGCAGCAGTCACTCTCAAAATAAAAAGAGAAGCAAGCGCCAAGAGGCATCTGAAGCCAGTTCGCTCCATATTGACAGGCAACCAAGACACTTGATCGCTTGTCGTTCTTTGCAAGACGGACCCGAGGGGCTGTCAAGGTTATATATAATCCGCCATCATCACCATCATCATCATCATTATCATACCTGGTGACAATCGGGGAATATTGGAAAGAACCATATTGCAACGCACGATCCCATATTGCTTGACATTCAGCCGGTTCCAGTAACCAAGTCTGTCTTGTCGTCTGTTGATAGTGTTTGTGGATCAAGGTGTGTGGGGGACTCCTGGCGCGGCGTTCCCAACGATAGGGAGGCAGAGGGGGATGTCAATAAGGGGGGAAGGGTAGAGTAAAGTCCGCTGTTCCGGGACTGCTGGGCAATGTCCCGGACAAACCGTCGGACTCGAGAGAGAGACGGCAGAGGTGGGTGTTGTCGAGGAGAACTACTCTACAGCTGAGCTTGGCGTCACCTGTCGGGGAGAATGGGAGATGCAGGACGGCTTGGAAAAGTCATTAGCAAGCGAACCAGTCGTTTGGCGAGAGATGGTATATATCGCCAAATCCTAAAAATAGGATATTACCGGTGCAGCGGGGCGAGTGGTTTTGATATTGAACGAGATAATTTTTCTTCTTCTTTTTTTTTTTTTGAAGGTCCTTCTCGCGCTTACCATGACATCGGGCAGGTAAATTGATTGTCTCTCTCTTCTTTTCATGGAATTGGCCTGCAATGTTCATTGGTGGCCTTGTTGAAAGGGAGGTAGGGTGCTTGGTTTCAAGGTACAGCAGGTTTCTCGGCAGGCAATTGACGTAGGAAAAGGCTTAAAATACATTTTCTGACTTCAATTTCAATTCTTTTGTTTATTTGCACCCATCATCAACTCATCCAGAATTGTGCACAATGACCAAATCGAAATCACAAATAATGTCACTTTTCATCACCAAACATATCCCAATTGGGATTGGTCCCACCGCTCAATCGGAATCGGAATCCCTCCGATAACAACAACCAACCAACCTCCCCCGCAATCAACACTCACAAACTCACCATTGTCACTCTTCACGTACGCGGCAGTCCAAGCCAGCTGCGAAGCTATTCCCACAAAAATGGCACGCATCATCCAAACGGAACCCCTCACCCGGAAATCCTTCGCCCCCTTCGGCGACGTAATCGAGAATCCCCTCTCAACCCTGCACCCATTCGCCGCCTCAACATCCTCAGACCCTCTTCCCTTTGACGGCATCTCGGCAAACCAAGGTTCGGCCATCAAATACCAACACGTCTCCCGCCAAGTCAACCTCTACCCGCAAGCACCCAGCGGCGTTTCGGGGCTGTCAGTGATGAACATGTTTGTCTGCGCCGCCCGCGTCTCCATCCCATCCTCCTCTTCCCCATCTACAAACCCAACAACGTTCACCATCCGCGTCCTCGAGCGCCACCCCTACACAACCCAAACCTTCATTCCCCTTTCCAATCCTACCCACCAACACAAAGCGAAAAACTACCTCGTCATCGTCGCTCCTACTTTACCTCCTTCCCCAAGCGACAGGGAGGACTTTCCCGTTCCAGACAAGTTGGATTCGCCAGACTACCCCAGACCGCTTCCAGGAAGAGGCATGCCTGATTTGAGTAGAGTCAGAGCCTTTGTAGCTTCCTCTCCGCAGCAGGCAGTTACTTATGGCGCCGGGACTTGGCACGCGCCTATGGTGACGCTGGGCGAGAAGGGGGACATGTTGGATTTTCTGGTGGTGCAGTTTTCTAATGGGGTTGGGAGCGAGGATTGTCAGGAGGTTTATTTTGAGGGGGAGAAGTATGAGAAGTTGACGGTGAAGGTTGATGCCTTGCCCGAGGGAGCTGAGCTGGCCAAGTTATGATTTTGTGATATATGCGCTTAGCAATTGCATTTTTTGATGTTTTGTTTGATCACCTAATTGTCCCATCACTGACAGCAGGGGTCACGGGGGGGAGAGGTTGCTCTTTCTGTCGCTCTTCTTCGTTTTTTTTCTCTTTTTTCTTCTTCTTTTTTATTTTATATGCCAGGAGTCGCTTTTCTGCGAACGGCTTTGTTCTGGCCATCGACAGGAGCTGATTAGTGAGAAGCACATCAAGTGACTTTTTTCTTGTTGTTTACCTTCTCTCAATCACAACGAACTTATGAGGTGACTATGAGTCTAGGCAATGGTATGTTTCTTTCAAAGTTTGCTCGGGAGTTGCTCATACAAAGGGAAGCCGACAGCTGGTATTCCAAACCCGGAATGACAAACCCTTAATATGACACAAAGGGAGTCAAAGTACGCCATGCCCAGAAGCGTAGCTGACACAAAGCCTGCTAGGTTACAAGCCCCTTCTTTGTTTACAAAACGAAAGCAATTTTCATTTCATTTATTTTTTACCGTCATGGCCAAATTCTATGCTACCCAACGTGGTTGTTTTTGTACCTTGTTGATCGGCGCCCCTCTTTCATCATCATTCGTCCTGTTGTCGTCTCAGACAGGTATTCGCAACATCTCAGGGAAGCGCTACAGCTATTTCAATCACATCGTCTTTTTTCCCCCATCATCATGGCCGACGCGGCACAGAAGGCGGAGGACGAGTACAACAGACTGTTTCCGTATGGCCACCGAGAGCTTCCTACATCAGCAGAGGGACTCCTGTGTGGTATCAGGGCTATTAGAGACAGCCTTGCGGAGCAGTGTGCCTTTGAGAGACTGCCTGATGAATACTTCCTGGGCTTCACGACGCATGAGGATGTCACAAGGTTCAACGACGAACTTGGAGGACAAGGGAGGGATAACGAGAATAATTTCTTCATTGACCAGCTCGCCGCAGTGGTCGACCTAGTGGGCAAGGATCGTGACCCTCAGATTGCCCTGCAGCTTGCTGTGCTTCGCGAAACAGGTACAGGCAGGGTCAAACAACTACTCCCAACCAGCTACGAAAACCCCATCGTCGTGTGGATTTTTCACAGCGGCACCGAAGTCAGTGGGCACTACCAGGGTATGGCCATCAAACCGAGGCCAGACGATACGGCCGGAGGTGGGCGAGGAGGCCGAGGTGGAGGCAGAGGAGGGCGTGGTGATGCAGATGGCGGCCGTCCACGAGAACCTCCACCTTTGCCTCCACCTCGGTCTCCTCGCCCACCTCCAGGTGATCCCCCAGGGGGAGTTGGAGTTGGAGTTGGAGGTGGAGGTGGAGGTGGAGGTGCTCTAGGCGGCTTAGGTGGTCTTCCACCTCCCCGCCCACGTTCTCCCAAGGCGGGTGAATGGCCCAGACAAACAATCGCCGGCGCGGGCGCCACAGCTTCGAGCTACTACTTCGCTCGACAAGCAGCTAGCATCCCACCCCCTGCGGGCTGGGAGGGGTTCTTTTCAAACGATGACCAAAGGAAAAACTGGTCCATCCTCAGGACGCGCTTTAAGAGGCAGAGGAAAAGCCCGACCAACACCGACGGCGAAGGGGACGATCAAGATGAAGAGGCAGATATTGAAGACGTAGAGACGAGCGAGACAGATCGAGATGCAAATATGGAAGACGTAGACGATAAGATCGACGAACTTTTCGACAGGAGGGAAGAGTATACTGAGCAACTGGAAGACATCAAGAGAAAACGCGCGGGCGAGGACGAGGCTGACGAGGGAGGTCTTGGCCCACCTCGAAAGAGAATCAGGGAGTATGAGGCTCGGCTCACCCATGAACAAGAGGTCTTGCAGCGCTTACTCACCGAAGTCGGCCAAGCCGAAAGCGACGGGTCGCCCCGGCACCACATCGCCTCGCTCAAGAGGCAGGTGAATGAGCAGACCAGGAGAAATGGAGAGCTGAGCGATCAGCTGTCCCGTGCTAAAGACGGCTTGGTAGTCTTCGAGCTTGACTTGAAGTCAAGGGAGGAGATTGCCGAAAATCTGATCCACGCTTGCAACGAGACCATCTTGAACCTTCAAGAGAGAAAGGAGAGAAAAGCCGCAGCGATCAAGAGGCAAACATCCCCTGAACACTTGCTCAAGAGGGCTAGAAAAATGGAAGCAAGGCAAGCGGCGATAAGGGCCAGGAAACAGCAGAAGGAAGAGGAACAGAGGAGGGCGTCGGAGGAGAAGAAAAAGAAGGTCAAGACGGTGGAAGAGGAAGCCGAGAGAAAGAGGAACAGGCAGGAGACCATGACAAGGAGAAAGGAAAGGTTGAGCAGGCTGGACGCCAAAAGAAATGACGGGTTGATACCGATTCCCAAGAAGCCAAGGGACAAGCGATTTGACGAGGAGGATCAAGGTGACAACAAGCCGTACTCTTCGTCCTCTGACTCGGACGACTTCATGGACGACATGATGGGAGTCTCCATCAGGCAGCCAT
Organism: Cladorrhinum sp. PSN332; assembly: GCA_033297175.1. Lineage (NCBI taxonomy): Eukaryota > Fungi > Ascomycota > Sordariomycetes > Sordariales > Podosporaceae > Cladorrhinum > Cladorrhinum sp. PSN332. The sequence continues at coordinate 446,810 of MU858828.1, read as the reverse complement.
TGCGCATCAAGCCCGAGGACGACCAATTCTACCTCGGGTTTGACCCTTGGAAGGTCAGCGTTGACGCCGTCAGCGTCGAGATCCTACAAGACGCCCTCGCGTATCTCAGGGGCGAAGGCGCCAAGTTGGGTAAAGAATACTTGGTCCGGAGAGACCTGATAAATGAGTACCTGGGCGTCTGGGCTCCGCTCAGTGACAAAGCACGAGCTAACCCCGACGACCTAGAAGCCAAAGCCGACGCAGACGAGTGGAAACGGATTTATGATGAGTCTCGGGCATCATTCGCAGCATTGTTCCCGGTCCAGGAACACCTCGAAATCAAAGTTGCCAAGATAGCCGACCTCATGCAGCGAAAGCAAAAGGTCGGTCGATACAATCCGCGCCGGAAGCTCTTTGAGGCCGGAGGAGTCCCAACGCAGGAAGAACTCCAGCAGGTCCGGGATTTAGTCAGGAAGTCCGACAGGATCGTCCAAGACGTCAAGGCAACCAAGGCGCTCCGGGACGCCAAGGAGGCAGAACATAAAGAGTTGGAGGCCCAGGTAGCGGCTTTGAGGAAATCAATCGAAGAGGCCGAGACAAACGCGGAGCCTACGGAGACGCTAAAAGAAGAACTCGAGGGCAGGGAAACACTTCTAAGGGACCAGGCGAGCGCTCTAGAGGTGCTCAAAAACTCAACGAGAGTTAAGGGGAACCAGGCACTGCAGGCGGGCAACAATATACTCGCAACAGAAGAGGCACTGCATCGCCACATAGACAAGGTACGCGCCATCCTGGAAGAGAGAGAAGCGAACCTAGCAAAAGAGGAGAACGAGCTCGAAAAGCGCAGGGCAAAAGCGGAATCAAGAAGCGCCGAGACCAACAGGCGAGCCTCGGAAGCTTTGAGGGCAAAAGAGGAGGCTGAACGCAGCTGGAAAAAACCGGAACAAGTGGCACGAGATCTCGTGCATCAGGGCGCGGTTTTGAAAGAAACGGAAGAGAGGCTCCAGAAAGTGGCAGAGGCGGCCGATATACGCATCAAGATCATGCAAAGCAAAATCGCTCGACTTTCCAGAATGAATCAGGAGCACTACAAGATAGAAGCATGGTTAAAACAAAGAGAAGAGGAGACTGGGGCTCGAGACAGGCAGGAACGTCTAGACGAAAGAGAAGCAACCCTCAACCGGAGAGCAGCGGCACTCAACGAGCTAGAAAACCAGCTCAACGCAAGACAGAGAGAAATTGACGAAAGAGCGGCTGCCGGAGGAGGGTCTGCCAGAGAGGACGCCGACGCGCGGACGAACCTTCTGAACGCAAGAGAAGAAACCCTCAACCAGAGAGCGACAATACTTGAGGGGCAAGCAAATGAACTAACGCAAAGACAAGAAGCTCTTGGCGGTGACCGAGCACAGCTTACCACCGACCAAGAAGCGTATACCAACAACCTAGCAGCCCTTGCCGCCGCCCAAGAAACCCTCACCATCAATCAAACAGCGTATGCCACTGACCGGGCACAACTTACCAACGACCTAGAAGGGTATACCAACAACCTGGCAGCACTTACCGCCGCGCAAGCAACGCTCGCCGATAATCAAGCAGCTCTTGCCAACCACCAAGCAGCATTTGCCATTGACCGAGCACAGCTTGATACCGACCGAGCAGCGTACAACAGGGACCTAGCCGTGCTCAATACGGCACAAAATTCACTTACCGTGGACCGACAAGCGCTTGATACTAGGCAAGCTGCGCTCAACAACGCGTTAAATACGCTCAACCTGGACCGAGCAACATACAACACGGACCGAGACGCGCTTGACAGGGAACGAAGGGCACTGGGTGATAGAGGCGGTGGAGGTCGTGGAAGTCGTGAAGCCAATCTAGACAATAGGGAACACGCCCTAGCAACGAGGGAACGCGAGCTAGAAGCGTTGATGGTTGCGGGACGAGCAGCTGGGAGGGAGCTCTCGATTGAGAGGTGGGGGCTCAACGAGCAAATCAGACTGATAAGACAAGAGCGCGATGCGGCATGGGCATTGCTGCGTTCGAGGTCAATACCGATACCTGAGCCTCCCCCAGATCGTCCTACTACTCCGGGAGCTGCTTCAGGACGTGGCTCGGTAAATTCAGAGGAAACTACTTTTGTAGTTACACCAGGAGGTAGCCCGGGAGGTCTGGAAGATAAAGTGGCTGCTGGTCATGCTGATCCTCCTGGTCCTCCTGATCCACCTGGTGATCCTCAGCCAGACTTGGATGACTGGGACGTATTTCGTAACTCGAGTCTCTCGGTCATCTTTTCGTACGCTTGGTGGCTCGGACTCTACAGCCTTTGGCGTCTTTTCAGGGATTGGTATTATGATGAGATTTCATTCGACATGGATAGCTTGCCCCCCTTTGACGCTTTTGGCAAGGAGCACAAACCTCATCCTGCGCTACTCGGCTTCCTGCTCGCATTTGGTATAGGAGTGATAACTCTGAGCAGTTGGTCGGGACCGTTGCCCCTAGACAACCTTTGATACAAGATAGTGTAAGCCTGGTGATATCTTGGTAGTTCCACAGTAATCCAGCAAAATAAAGAATAGAATCGGATTTTTCCTTCTGGGTTTTCGGGGGGGGGGTTTTTTTTTTTTGAATCATGTAAGAAAGCCCCTGCAATCAGTCAGCAGGTGAACCACTATCAAGATACTCAAAGATACTCAAAACAGTAGTATTCGACCAACTCGGTAAACTTTCCTGCAACTGCCATGTGACCCTGCCAACCATTCTGGATCATGAGCTAGCAATGTTGTTGCTGGCGTACTGTCCAAAGTTCCAACACGGTGTTGAGTTTGGAATGGCACACAGACTCTTCCCCCCCTCGGATTCTGGCAGGACGAATGCTTGGTGATGATTCCGTCATCGGGGCCGTTGACCAAGAACAGAAGCTGTATCGAGAAGAGATGAGAACCGATAAGCTACGTACGTAGCAACCTGGATGGGGCCCGCACACGCTCTCGGCCCAACTTTCCAGGGCAGCCCTGCCCAACGATCTTCAATGAGTTTGGTCGTTGTCGTCGCACGGCATTTCTGAGCGATTCCCGGTGCGGTTGTTGGCTTGGCAACACAGATCTGTCATGCACTCCTTGGCAGCACGGAATCCCCTCCGAACTTGAAGATTCAACAAGATACACGCACATCCACACACATACACACAGATAGCGCAGTGCTCCTTTGAAGGATCATGGAGAAGCGGCATTGTTCTGTAGGCAATATACAGCCCGCTGTGGGCTGTGGTCCGCCGCAATCTTCTATTTTCTGGGGTGCAGATGCAGGCAATCTAGTTCACCACATTAGAAAAAAAATAAACAAGCTCAAGCGCTAAAAATGTAGAGAAATAAAATAAATGCGGTGCTGAGTCGCTCTGACCAAGCAAAAGCAACCCCACCTCCCAACGTCTCGCTTACTGTATTTTGACTGCCATCATCGTTTTAGCTGCCTGTTTTGTGCAAGACCCTGTTTTTCATCCCCTTGCGGTGTGAGGCCCCGATGTGGTCTCCTCGTCGTTGTCGTTGCTGTTGCTTGTTGCTTGTTGCTTGTTGCTTGTTGTTTGTCGACACTTGCGTAGTGTCTGTGTGTTCAGGATGGATGGTGGGGGGTTGCGACGAGTGGGGGTCCGAAGGAAAGCAAGTGTTTGGTTTTGGTTCCAGGTTTTGTCGGAGTCAAAAGAAGGCTCGTCGTCGCGTGTCAGACGTCAATCGCGTCAAACATCAAATGCCGATGCCGATGACAGAAAAATAATATGGCACCCATTAAATCTGAGAGAGGGAGGCGTCCAATGAAGCTGTCAGTCAGTCTGGTGAACCGTGAGTGAAACCGCAAAAAAGGGCAAAGCGGACAGCGGGAGTCGACGGGAGCCAATCAGCGCCAATTGGCCCCAAATGCAAGATTCGGCATCCAATCTTGCGTGTTTTCCTAATTCGGCATAATGTGACGGAGGCAGGTCCAAGCAGGGGAAGGACTGATAGAGTTTAAACTGACGGCAGGTTCACACCACATGCCAGGACTGGCAGCATTGGCAGCCCAACGGTGCGGCGGAGCCGGAGGGGGCAGCCACAACCCATCATCCCGCTCCTTTGCGACCCTGCACTGACCCTGCACTGACCCTGCCTGCCAGGGCTTTCCCTTCCATCCCTCGAGATCTTCGGTGACATTGGACGAAAGTTCAACTCAGTCCCCAGTGAAAGTTTCTGTCCCCTCACCTGCCTCTTCCAGGCTGTTTCTGCTCTCAAATTATCCGAATTTATTTTTTTTACGAGAAGGACAGCTCCAAACCAAGCAGATGATCCATGATCGATCTGATCTTACAACATCCATCCGGCACTTTTGTCATGATTTCTAATGTCAACTTGAAAGTTTCCTTTGGGCAATACACCGAATCGCCAAGTAACCACCCACTGTGCCTGCTACCTGCTCGTTCGAGATACTCCGAGGATCCGAAGGTTTCCCTGCATCATCGCTTACAAGCCCAGAACAGGAAGAGGAAACATTTCTCTCTTTTTCTCAATTTTTCTCAATTTTTCTCTTTCTTCACGGCCGGACTCGGTCGGTCATACTTCCCGGTTGCGCGTCCATGTTACCCAAAGTTGTGGGTCATTCATGATGGCCTCAGCCCTCCGGACCGGGTTCCTGCTGGGCGGTGGGATGCATCACCACAGAAGAACCGGATGAGGGCCGATAACCAAGCTTTTGGTGGCCTTCTATCTGCCCGTTGCCATGCATACTCACACACCAAAATCTGCCGCGCCCAGTCTATTATGCCGCGTTAAGATTGTCGCTGCTCATCAGCCTGCTAATACCTAGGTACCCTGCACGCCTGTTTCGACTTGGTGATCCTGACGCGCCCTGCGCTCCCTTCCGAGACGGCTCACTTCCCTTCTTTCTAATCGTCTACATCGCGATGCGGCCCTTTTCTGGGGCCTGTGATGTTCGCTTCTGGAAACTTGCGTCTGAAGCCGCCTTCGGCTACGCGCTCGCCTATCTTGTAGGCGTCTCACGTGGCCAAGGCCGTGCCGTCACCTCCATCTCGACATGTACAAACCATCGGTGATGGTAAGCTGCACACAGACAGCAGTGCAGGCAGGTGTGGAGGTGTGCAGACAGGCCTCCTCTCCGGAGCCCGACCCACCGGTGCCCGAGACAAGCCCCGTCATCAAAAAACCTGCCAGAGTGATGCCCGCGATATTACTGATATTGCGTGCGTTTGTGGGGTAGATATTGGGTGGCAGCAGGGGGACAGATTCCTGGGACTGCTGGGACTCGCTCCTCCACGTTTGACGTTGCTCTCCCAGTAGTCTTTGCGGTCAGGAGGGAGTTATACTGTGGTCCTCATATTAACCCTCCCTTTTAGCCAGATTACCTGATACTACCGACCTACCAATGACGACGTTATTTGCTGCGTAGCTCCATCTACAAGCCTCGTGCGCCCCTCTTGGTCCCTCTTAGTCCCTAGCCCACACAGGCCCACTACTCGAGGGCCTCGTCTATCTGCGAGGCCACGGACTTGTGTGCTTTGTCAGTCTTACAAAGTCCCAGTCGGGAAATCGACGACATCGCAACTGCCCCGAATAGGTTACTGGCTTCTACATCCCAGCCCCGAAGGCCCACCGGATCCCATCCACACAACCCGTACCCTTGGAGCTTGCGGCACGGCCGTTGGAACGCCGCGTGTCACTGTTGATCGTATCTGGAGCCCCCGGAACTTGCCATCACCACCTTGGACATGGGGGGTGAGTCGGGGAATGGGTGGAGCCCCAAGTGCCGTGATGAATCCAAGCTGCTCGATACCAAGCTCCTCCATGTGACACTGGGGCAATCAAATCTTTATTCTGGCAATCCAATGTGTCCTGTCATGCCCTCAATTTATTCTGTGGCTGTATTCAACAGGATCCCCTCGACCAATAGGTAGGATTGAGAGACATGTCAAACCCCTTGTACGGCTCACTCGTGGCTTGCGGGAAGGGCAGATGTATTCGAGGTTTTCAAGCGGCTCGGAGGATTGCTGGTGAAAAGAAAGGTCTAGACCATCATCATCTAATCCGCCCATCCCTTCCGCTCCCCCTCCTTCACCCCTGGCTCCTGCCCAGACTAAAACGTTTCTTGTCGGTTTGGTATAAAGCGGCTCTTTCCCCGTTCCTCCCTCGTCTCCCAAGACTTGTGGTCTAGACTACCTCGACAACGGAACACCTCCAAACTGGTAGTACTACTCCCTTCAAGCTCCTCCCAGTATTATCCTTCGAGATGGCCGGTAGCAGTCATTATACTCCTGCCCAGGAGGCCTACTTCGCCGCGAGGCGGGCAAAGAGTGAGGAAGCTCTCACATACTACGCGGCAGGGCTCTGTGGTCTGATCGCCGTGTTTGTACTCTTCCACTGGACTCGCTGGCTATGCGTCAAACTCGAGACTTCAAAGAAGCCCCTCGGTATAGTGGGACGCCCGTTCGTGGCTGCCTCTAGGTACGTGGCCCAAGTTCCTTGATGAAAGGCAAGACGGGTAGACAGAGAGACTAACAAGCCTTTGCGATATAGGCTTACACGAAACCTCCTGGTCCGCAGGGTGGCTGGGTTCAACTCAGCCGGACATGCCCTTCTTGTTACAGCTTATGTTGGCCTTAACCTCATGGCCATGTTTATCAATGTTCAGAGCAGCTCAATGTCCAACTATGCTTCAAGATTTGGCTGGTGCGTTTATACCTTTTGCTCTCCGCGTATGAGGTTCTCAGGATGCTCATCAGGTCTTTTCACAGGGTTTCGCTGGCGAACTTGGCCTTCCTTGTTTTTCTCGCACTCAAGAACACGCCTCTAGCTTTTCTCACGGCATATTCGTACGAACGACTCAACTGCCTTCATCAAATTGCCGGCTACACCATGTTCGTCCAGATGCTCCTACACGGTGCCATCTATACGGCCTTCTTCAACAGCCAGGGCCGACTGATCAGCCAGTATGCCCAGAAAGGAGAGATTGCTGCCATCGTTGCCGGCTTTGCATTCCTGGGCGTTGTGTTCTCGGCCATGTTCCTTCGCCGATGGTGGTACGAGCTCTTTTATGTGGTTCATATCTGCTGCTGGATCGTGGGAATCGTTACTACCGGCTTGCATCAACCCGACCTGTACAAGAAGATATTCATCATCACTGTGGTCTCGGGGTGTATGTGGGGAGTCGACCGTATCATCAGGATCTCGCGCGTACTCTACCACAGCATCAACAACGAGGCGACCCTGCATCCTCTTCCGAATGGTGGCACCAAGATCGTAATGAAGAAGGTGCCGGCGCGGGCCGAGCCCGGCAAGCACTGCTTCATCTGGATTCCAGCCATCCGAAAGTTTGAGACGCATCCCTTTACCATCCACAGAGGCTCACCTGTCGAGTTCACCGTCAAGGCTCAGAACGGATTCACCAGCGACTTGCACAAGTACGCTGTTGCAAACCCGGGAACAGCAGTCAAGGCGTCCATAGACGGACCATACGGAACCTTCCCCGATCCCATGGACTTTGACAAGATTGTGCTCATTGCGGGAGGCGGCGGTGCTACTTTCACATTCGGTCTCGCCGTGAACGTGCTGGAGCGGATGACTGAGGAGACTCACAAGAGCATCGTATTCATCTGGACGGTTAGAGAGCACGGTAAGTTTCACACCATCCAGCTGTTGCATGTGGCAAACATCGACTGACACAATTCCTGTGCAGAAAACCTCTCATGGTTCAAGGAACAGCTCGACATGCTCAAGACACACGCCCACTCTACCAAAGTGAATGTCACCCTCTACGTCACGCGGGCTCCGTCATCAACAACCGACCTGGCGACTGAAAGCGGAGACAACTTGAGATCATCCTCGGAAGGGGGGGAATCACCACCGCTTTCGCCAGTCGAGTCGGACGTGGAGAAGAATGCCGGCGCCCATCAGCGATCCTTGGCACTGTCCGAGAGAGATCCCGAGAAGGAACTCGACCAACCTATCGAGACGAAAGAAGAGGCCGCCGCCACCACAACTACCACAGCGGCAGCAGTTCATCACTTGTTCCACCATCCCATCAAGAGCGGCCGACCAGATACGGCGTCTCTCATTCGGGACGCTGTCAGAACCACACCGTCTAACCAACGAGTGCTGGTCGCGGCATGCGGACCTCAAGGTCTGATGCGTGTTGTCCGAGACACGACGGCATCTCTGATCACGGGTGATGGACCAGGTGTTGAACTTCACTGTGAGCAGTTTGGGTGGTAAACTTTGCGTGTTTTTTTTCCTTTTCCTTTTGGTTACTGATTTCTAGAATTGGATATTGATATGGGAAATGAGTTGCTACCGTCTTATGGGTCATGAGTAGTTTATGGGAGTTCCGGCGATATTTATTTATTTTTATTTTGGACATAGCATTCGATGTTGACCACTTTTTACACACTGGTGTTATCCCCAAATTCATTTTTATACGAGCATAAATTATGCGTCTGCTGGAATGGGAATTGAGAATGGGATAAATAATCTTGGGAGACGGTGCCCACACACTGTGCTTCTGGTCTCGGCAATACCAAGCTATCGAAAAAACACGCCATCAACCTTGAATGCATCCCATCTGCACCTAGACTAATAAAAACCTCCAAAATAGGAAATCAAGATTTGTTGAGGAAGAATTTTGCTCTTGCGGTGAGAAGAAATGAGGAGTAGCTACGTATTGAACAACTCAGATATCTCAGACATCTCCCGATCTGGGTAAGCACTAGATAAGCAGGTACATCTCTATTTGATGGATAGCTTCGGCTGTTGCCCGCCCTTTGATGGCTGATGAGGGTAAGGGTGCATACCAGGTAGGGTGTCGGATGCCCGCCACGTGCGTACCCCCCGCGCCATCGAGGAAGGCATTCAACATGAACCTGAGGAAGAAGAAGGAGGGCAAGGAACCGCTGCGGATTCGCCGGATGATGCATCTTGGCGTGCGCAATTGGACCCTAGCGCCTCGCAACTTTTCTGTGATAATAATTTAACGCCGCCAGCCTTCTCTCTTTTCCTTTATCTATCTCTCCTTGGTGATCCATCATCTATCTGTCTGGGCCTGCGCTGTGGACCTGACCTGACCCTTCAGAGAGAAGGAAAAGAGAGCATATTTCCGCATTTCCATGTGTGCGGAATCTTACTTAAACTTCGTTGTCTCTCTTCCCGACGAAAACAATTGACGTCAGCGCAATCCATTTCCTAGAGAGCTTTCTGAGCTTGCGCCGCACACGAGCTCCTTCTTCCTCATCTCTCTCTCTCTTCAAAAGCGGTCTCGGCCCCGATCGACCTCAGCTTGCGTTTGTGCGCCTGTCTGCCTCCTGCCGACTAACTTCCTACTTGCAACAACCCCGCGACCACTCACTTTTTTTCTTTTATATTTTTCTTTTTTTCTTTCCACACAACATCTTCACATCTCGCTCGCATCGACTGCTGCATCTGCATCCTTTCCCCCCACGACGCCCCCACGATCGAATCGCCATAGCCAATAATGGCGACCTTCACCTTCAAATGGTCAGTTTTTGCTCTTCTTCCTCTTCGCCCGCAAAAGTGCAACTTCGCACGGAACGCGCGCATCCAATCCAGCTGCTGCAAACAGCTTACATCCTGACCCTGCGGGAAGAGCAGATCGCCTCTGACTCGCAGACGGCATGACAAGCTTCCAGCGGGTTTACGCCACCATGACGACCCCTCCAACATCACTGACACCATTTGCAGGCCTCACGCCGCCGAGGAAGTCTACGTGACGGGCACCTTTGACGATTGGACAAAGAGCACACAGCTCGAAAAGGTTGGCGACGTCTGGCAGAAGAAGGTGACGCTTCCCAAAGACTCGGGCAAGATCTATTACAAGGTGTGTGATGATTCCAATTCCGATTTCTCCCATTTCCCAATTCCCAAATCCCAATTCCCAAATCCCAATTCCCCACTTTCATTGGTTATCCTGCAATTTCCTCTATTCCCGGCCACCTGCATCTTGTCACACATGCTCGCGCGGCCTCGAATCCTTCCACTCATCGAGGACCGTTGGATCGAAAAAAAATAGTTCGAAACGTTTTCTGGTCATACAAGAGGCGCGCGCAAAAACCAAACGACACTCAATATCAACAACACCGCGGGGGGAAATCGTGATGGCTTGGCGGCGGTGGGAGGTAAAGCTACCTGCTCCCAAGCTGCGATCGCTATCGGCGGCGGTGCACAGAGCTCACCCCACCTGTGCCGAGAGCTATCGATCGACTGCCAAGATTCAGAAGCAAGCAATTCAAGTGTCTCAAGGAGCCATTCAGCTCATCCGGTCGACGGAGTCTGCATGCCCCACGCTGTTTGCTCTTCTCTGAATGGCCCGGCACCGCGGCAGTGACCGCTACACCGCCTTTGCAAAACTTCCCAGCCTCGTCTGGAGGGGTTTTCAATGACGAAAGTTGTGCATCTCTTGGACGAGTGCTCCTCCCAGAGTCACAACGGCGGGCCAGGACAGAGCACCAACAATGCAAGCGAGACTAGCGCTCGGTGATGATGTGGGACCATAAGCGCAAATCCGAGTCTCATGATCCAATGCCGCTTCAGATTTTGTGACTGGGGCTGCCGGAGACCGGGACAAGGTGTCGGGGTCTTGCAGCTTGCATTCCATTCTCCAACATTTGCCCCTCCCGATACATAAAGTCGAATTGGATCCCCGCTCTCTCCTCTCTCAGCTGCTAGCCTCCTGCATTTTGCTCGAGTCCACCTCAGCTCCCCTCGGCTCAAGCTGTCACCGCCACCGCCGCCATCCCTTTTACTGACTTTCTTGCTATTTCACAGTTCGTTGTCGACGGAGTTTGGACGACGGATCACACCGCGCCGACAGAGAAGGATCACGAAGGCAACGATAATAACGTTTTTCTGCCCAAAGACATGACAGACAAGGTAGAAGAGGCCAGCGCCACTCCGGCCGTCGCCGTTATCAACACGGTGACTCCCGAGTCCACCACTGCCGAATTGGCTGCCGCCGTTCCCGTTGAGGAGAAGAAGGAGGAAGGGGCGCCCAAGGAGGAGAAGAAAGAAGAGGCTGCGCCCGTCGAGGCAAAGGAGGAGGAGGCCGCTGTCACCTCTCCCCCTGGAACCTATCCCGAGACTCCCTTGACCGAGCTCGACGAGCAGGTCAAGGTTGACCCTCTCCCCGCCGCTATCGGCGCCGTCAACCCCATCAAGCTCGCACCCGGCGAGCCCATTCCTGAGACCATCAAGACTGAGGCCGTTGACAGCCAAGTTCGCCTGGACGAGGCATCTTATGAGCAGAGCGATCGCATTCCCGGCCTCAATGATGCTTCCGCGCTCCCACCAGTCAGCGCTACTGTGATTCCCGAATCCAGCCTCCCTATTGCTAGCGTCAACGATGTCACCATCAACACCGTTACTCCGGAGTCAACTACTGTCGAGTTGGCTGCCAAGGTACCCATCGAGGCCAAGGTTCCCGAGATTGTCAAGCACAGCCAGGAGGAGGCCCATGTTGAGCCTGAGGCCAGCGCCATCCCCGAGGAGGTGAAGGAGAAGGCTGCCGTTGAGGAGGAGCTGCTCCAAAAGGTTTCCGAGGCCCCATCAACCTCTGAGGGCACCGCCGGTCAGGGTACCGAGAAGTCCGAGGGTGACAAGTCAGCTGCTGAGATCGTTGGCGCCGCCGCCGCCGGTGTTGGCGCCACCCTTCTCGGTGCAGCCGTCGTCGCTGCTCAGAGCCTCGGCGAAGCTGCCTCCGACGCTGCCCACAAGGCTAGCGACGCTGCCGCTGATGCCGCCCAGAAGGCCAGCGACGCCGCTGCGCCCTACACTGCTCAGGCAACACACGCTGCCACCAACCTGCCCGATTCCGTGAAGGAGCTCCTCCCCGAGTCTGCTCAGCAGGCAATCGCCGAGTCCAAGGCTGCCGAAGAGAAGGCCACAGCCGAGGCAAAGGCAGCAGAGGAGAAGGCCGCAGCCGAGGCAAAGGCAGCAGAGGAGAAGGCCGCAGCCGAGGCAAAGGCAGCAGAGGAGAAGGCTGCTGCTGAGGCCAAGGCTGCCGAGGAGAAGGCCGCTGCCGAAGCAAAGGCCGCCGAGGAGGCCAAGAAGGCAGAGGAGGAAGCCAAGGCTGCTGCTGAGGCCAAGGCCGCCGAGGAGGCCAAGAAGGCCGAGGAGGAAGCCAAGAGGATTGCTGAGGAGAAGGCCGCCGCTGAGGCCAAGGCTGCTGAGGAGAAGGCGGCTGCTGAGGCCAAGGCTGCTGAGGAGAAGGCGGCTGCTGAGGCCAAGGCTGCTGAGGAGAAGGCGGCTGCTGAGGCCAAGGCTGCTGAGGAAGCTAAGAAGGCTGAGGAGGAGGCTAAGAAGGCAGCCGAAGAGAAGGCCGCTGCCGAAGCCAAGGCTGCGGAGGAGAAGGCGGCTGCTGAGGCCAAGGCTGCGGAGGAGAAGGCCGCTAAGGAGGCTGAGGAGGCCAAGAAGGCCGCCGAGCTCGTTGTTGCCGCTATTCCCGTCGAGGTCAAGGATTCTCTGAAGGAGGCTGGCGAGAGCGCCGAGGCTGCAGCCAACCCCGTTGCCGTGGAGGACAAGAAACAGGTTGAGGCCGAGCTCCTCGAAGCCGTCAAGCCCGTGGAGGCTGAGGCTTCCAAGGCTGTCGAGGAGGTCAAGCCAGTCGTTGAGGAGGCCAAGTCTGGCGAGCCCGCCACTGCCGCTGAGACTGTTCGTGCCGTCGATGCTTCTCTGCCCGTCGAGGTCTCCACTTCTGCTGTTGCCGCTGCACCTGCGGCAATTGCTGAGGCTGCTGAGGCTGTTACTACCGAGGCCGCTGCCACTACTGAGGCCAACAGCGAGTCCGCCACCAACGGAGCCGCCGCTGCCGCGGATGAGACTGCCGACCTTACCAAGACCACGACTGCCGACAAGAAGAAGAACAGAGTCAGCGGTTTCTTTGCGAAGCTCAAGCAGAGATTTGGTGGTGCTCACTAAATATTTTGTCTTTGTCTGTCTATGTTCAAATACATGATGGATACATACGTCCAACATCTCTCATGGGGTTGTGTTTAATTTAAAGGGCTACTACTACCTGGTACTACTGACTGGATGATGAAACTGGATGGATGGATGGAGGACAAATACTGGTGCTGCTGATTGGGCGTTTCTATCTTTTCTATCTTGCCTGTTTCTTAAGGGCTATGTTGGTCTTTCTGGGGGGTGGCGGATTTCTCTTTTTTTTCTTCGAGTTTCTTCTCGTTCTTCTTCTGCAATTACTCATGATTCCCCCGCTTTCTTTTACAATTGCAAAAGATTTTACTGGTGTCTCTGTCTCCTCTGGTGAAGGATGAATGAAAGCTTCTGGCATTTTTGTCATGAAAAATGAAAAGCATGTGTCGTGTTGTCTTGATTTCCGTTCCTCGTCTGTCCTGATTTGGGTTGAGATTCTTGATGTGGCTGTCTATACTTGTACAAGGAGCTGTGTTGCTGTTTTTGGTGGAATCATAGCCAGGGCGAGATGGGTGCATTATGTATGTTGCGCATTTGGTAGATAATCACTGAAGCTCACTGGTGTTCTGTATTCTCAATGCAGCCATGGATGTCTCTGCTTGATGGCTTCCAGAAAGTTTGGGTTATAGCAGGGTTAGGGTTCACCGCGGGACATGCATGAATGAGCTCCTTGTTTCGCCGGTGACTCAGTCAGCTGACAGCACATGCTATATTTCCGCTACAGCGGGCTTGAAGAGCAATTGTCCCGCGAAAGCCATCGAGTCTCTCTTCCTCTCCTTCCTCCGCTCAACTCCCTTTGGGGTCCGATGCTGGGCCCCTCCCAACCACGGTATTTTACAATTGCATTTTAAAAGGCATGGTGCAAAGTTGCATTTCATTTTTCGCCTTCAATCGAGACGCTTTGACGCACTCTCACACTGGACTGGGGCCCACATTTCCCCGGACAGCCACCCGCTGTAAATTAACTTGCTGCTAGGTTTGTAAGTATCTCGACGGACATCTCTCCGATTTCAAGATTCACATATTTACGGTCCCGCCAGTAAGCCATGACTGACAATCCTGGCGACAGCACTGTTGGCGGCCTTTCTTCAACGTGGCTCTCAGCCGACGAAGGCGATTTACACCCAACTCCTTCCCTTGAGGAACCGACCATGAGCTCGACGTCATCAGCCCCGATTAAGGCCGTCCCCTCCTCTGCTCCTCCTTCCTCCTCCTCATCAGGACCACCACCCTCCGGCCCGTCATCGTCGTCACAAAATATCCAGACTGCGAGTTTCGATAATCGATCTCGCGCCCAACAAAACTTTTCCGCACAGTCGCTTCCTAGAAAATCCCAAGCTTCAAGGCGACAACATCGGAACCAGAAACGAGCCGGATCGTCATCTGCGAACGGCAACTCCCAACACATGGACGAAGAGGACGCCATGGCGGAGATTAGAGCTCTCCGGAATGCTTCCTCCCGTCGGGGACAAACCTCAATCACACATCTGATGAGCTACGCTCTTCCGCCGCGGCCGCACGAGAGTCGTAATCATAGCTATCACGCTCCGCATTCGAGATCCTACAGAAGAAACCCTGCCTGGGGTGTCGGGTCGGGTTATCACGCTGTTGATAAGGCGCGGTATATCCATGCCAACTACAGATTTGTGGTCAACCCAGAGAGCAATTACTCTACGCAAGCGGCGGACGCGGACCAGCATTTGGATTGGAATGATGTGTTGCAGGTCATTGCTTCTACGGAGTCGCAGCAGGCTAGCTGTCCGATTTGCTTGGGGGAGCCGGTGGCGCCGAGGATGGCAAAGTGCGGACATATTTTTTGCCTGCCTTGTTTGATGAGGTTTATGAACACGAATCTTGACACTCAAGAGGAGAAGGCAGGAGGAGGAGGAGGAGGAGGAGGGGCGGTCAAGAAGCAGCCTAAATGGAGGAAATGCCCTATTTGTGAGGATGGGATCTTCTTGTCTGATGTTCGGCCGGTTAGGTTTTATGCCGGGCAGGAGAGCCCCTTGCCTAGACCGGGGGATGATGTGATTCTGAGGTTGATGGCTAGGAATGCTAAGAGCACGCTGGCGTTGCCTAGGGAAAGCGGTGCGGACGTTTTGGAGAGCGGGGAGGACGTCCCCTGGCATTTTGCGGCGAATGTGCTGGATTATGCGAGAATCATGAGGGGGACGGGCGGGTACATGGCTGAGCAGTTTGAGAGGGAGGTTGAGGAGCTGAGGAGGCAGGGTGAGGAGGACGAGTTGTTGTATCACGAGGATGGAGAGTGGACTCAGAAGGCGGTTAGGGCTGTTGAGGCTGCGAGGGAGAAGATGGTTGGGCTGGGAGAGAAGGAGCTGGATGTTGCAACGGCTGCGTCGAAAGCGCCCGAGGTCAGCAGAGGGAAGCCGCCCGAGCCGGATTTCTTCTTTTACACGACTCCGCCGCACTTGTATCTTTCGCCGCTGGATATTCGGATTTTAAAGACGCAGTTTGGGAGTTTTTCGAATTTTCCATCTACGCTCCTGCCTCGAGTCGAGCATATTTCGACGGGGAACGTCGTTGATGATCAGCTTAGGAGGAAAGCTAAATATCTGGGACATTTGCCTTATGGGTGTCTTATCAGCTTTTTGGAGTGCGATTGGACGGATATTGTTGAGTGGGAGGTTCTGGCTCAGTTCGAGGAGGAGATCGAGCGGAGACGGAAGAGAAATAGGGATAAAGCTGCTCAGGAGGAGAGGGAGAGAATCCAGGCTGAGAGGATCGAGGCTGCACAGGTTAGGGGGGCTAGGAGACAGCACGGCGGTGTGCTAGAGGAGGAGATAACGGCTGTTAGGTATGGGAATGCTTGGGCCGAGTCTGAGGGGGTTGTTAATATGGATGATTTCTTGCCGTTGGGGGCCACGGGAACGAGTCCGCCTAACGAGAGGACGGGGTTTGGGATGTTGAGTGAGATTAGTACCAGTCCGTCGGGGAGGAGGACTGTTTGGGGAACACCGGCGTTGGTCAATGCTGCGGGTGAGCCCGAGGTAATTCAGAGGAGGAGGCCTGCGGATGATGGGTGGTTGGGTGATGATGCAGTTTTGGAGACCTTGGGGGCTACGGATTTGAGTTTTCAGTTGGAGGCCTTGGGGGTTACGGATGCGGGAGTTGGGCCGAGTAGTAGTGCGGCTGGTGGTGGTGGTGGTGGTGGTGGTGGTGGTGGTGGGAAGAAGAAGAAGAAACAGAAGATTACGTTGATGTCTACTGGCGGGAGAAGAGGAAACTAGAATGGGCTAGATCCTTGGGTCTTCAATGAATGCTCAAAGAAAATGAGGTCTCCGAATCGATGGGGTGTTGGCTCTTTTTTGAGATTGCAGCAAATATGCAGTCGAGTTGGAAGCAATATATATATATATACAGATTTTGGAAGGAAGGTATGATGCATTTACATTGGGAGCTTGCGGAGGATCATAGGCATCATTTTTTTGGTATTTAGTTTACTTGTTGTCAAACATTTGGACACCTGAGGCTATTCAGGACATGTACAATAAATTGCTTGAACATTTGTTGGCATCTAACCGTGTTGACAATCTTTTTTTTCTGACAATATGTCTATTGATACCGGAAACAAGCCTTTTCTTCTGTGCTCTTGGCGATTACCAAGATGTCCATCCCTTGGTTACATCACAGCTTTATCATATTGATTCAGTTCATGACATCATGTCTTTTTCTTTTCTTTTTTTTTTTTTTTTTTTTTTTTTTTTTCGTAGCACTTTGAAACTTGTCAAACACGGTGATAACTACCTAACCACGGAAACCCTTTTCTTTTTCTTCATCTACCACTGTGTGCGTGTGCGTCTGTGAGTGTGTGTGAGAGAGAGAGAAACCAAGGCTGACGAGATGGATGACGTATATTTGAGACGCCAGCAAAGATCTCTCCTCAATTACTGAGACTGCCGCACGGAAAGAAGCTCAAGGGAAGGTAGGATGGCTTTAAAGGTGCTGGCACCGATGAGGGTGAATGATACCGGAAGAAAAGGGGTTGCGGAGAAGGATATCGGAGTGGGTGGTAAGAAAGCACCGGTTTGGGTGGGTTAGTGAGGAATCTCTCTGCCTGATCGACCGTCATATTAATTAGTTGGGATTGGTCAGGTAATAAAAACCCCCCAAAAAAGTAGTCGGAACTCAAGTAGCAAAAAACTGGAGGTATCTGATAATTTTCGCCGTCAAAAAATACATAATAATTCATTACTAATTAAACGCTAACAACCAAACCAAACCAAAATTAAAATATTAGAAATGGAACTGTTGCCCAAGGGGGGGTATATATATGCGTGTCGAATCCTTTCCTTTCCGTTCCGTTTTCGTAATGATACATGGGGGCGTGCGGACGACGACATCTGGCCGAGAGTAAGTTCCTTCCACTTTTTTTTTTTTTTTTTTTAAATACCCAAACATAACAACGACGGAATGTTTAGAGCACAACAGCAACGACACCAGCCACGGCAGCGAGGACACCGCCGGCGTTGAGAGCGAGGTAGGCGGCGCTGTTGGAGTTGGTGGCGGGAGAGCTGGAGCTGGTGGAAGAAGACTGGGAAGCCTCGGAGTTGGAGGCCGAGTCTTGGGCCTTGTCGGCGGTGGGCTGAGCGGGAGCAGAAGTCTGGGCGGGAGTGGAGACCTTGGTGGCCTGCGAAGGGAACTGGCTGGCGTAGCCGCAGAAGATGTCTCTTTGGCCTTGGGCGTCCTTGACGCGGACGTCGTTGGGGCAGTTGTTGTAGCAGCTGTTTTACACTCTGTTAGTCGGGCGGACCGATTTGGGGGGGGGGGGGGGCATGGAAGCGCATACGTGATCAGGGATCGATGTCCGGCGCAAAGGCACTCATAATCGGTTCCGGCGCAAGAGGCGAGCTTGGATCTCTCGGTTCCCAAGCATGCCTCGACGATGTAATCGGCACCGCAGGCGGTGGAGGTGGACTGGGCGAGGGCGCCAGCGGCCATGAAGGCGACGGGGAGGAGGAAGAACTTCATTTTTTGGGATTTTGGAGGGCGGTTTATTGCGTTGAAGAATGGAAGACAAGCTCAACAAAGAGTGCTGTTCTATCGTGATTAAACTTTTACGGCGTTTTTTTTTGTTCTTTCCCCAGAGAGATGGAGAAGTGTGGAAGAGAAGCGAGAGTGATTTGATGGATTATATAAATTCGAACAAGGAATGCGGGTAGGGAAACGGAACCACAGCAACGACGGAAGCGAATGTCTCGGTGCCAAAGAGCGAACCTGGTGGAGGAAGAAGAGGAGGTGGAAAAGGTGGAAGAGAGAAAGTCTGATCAGGGCCGCCCCGGGCCAGGGCAAGGGAGAGAGGGAGAGATAGAAAACGGGGGCGCGCTAAGCCATTTTCTCCTTTTAATTATAAGCCGACATGGGCACGGCGGACGCCGCAGAGTGCCATTTTCTTTTGCGACTTCCCAGGTTTATCGCGGAAATTGACCCACTCTTCACATTAAAGGTGGCTTGCCTGAACAGATCACATCCGTGCAGCAGTGCATGCAGTGTTTCTTGTTTCCTGCAAAGTGTTGTTGATGGCGGCAATGGTGATGGTGGTGGTGATGGTGATGATGATGGATGGTGGTTGGAGAAAACAAAAGGACCGTGACCCGAGACCATGCCCTGTTCGTGTTGGATTGGTGTCGGTCAAGAGAGAAACAGGGGAACCTTTGAGCCGTCAGTTTATTCGCCAATTGAACCCCCGTGTGGATCCTCTGCAGGCCTCGGCCTTGTCAGGTGGGTCGCAAAATGAACTGGGGCACTGGGGGTCCGGGGTGCCATTTCTTGTTTTCTTGATCAATGCATGCAGTGGCATGCTGGGTCCTGGGCTTGTGAGCTTGATCTCGATCTCGATCAACAAAACTCAAAACCTTCTCAAAACTTTTGGTGGTCGTCGTCGCGCAACGTTTAGAAAGCAGCATCAATCATCCGATAAACGTTTTTGGTCTTTTTTTGTCAAAAGCGAAAAAAGGAAAAAAAGAAACATCTGACAAGAGCCCATCTACCGGCGCTATCCAGTGCCATGCACGTAACCCACGGCTGCGTACTAGTATAACACGAACCTGCATCATGCGGCCTGGGCAAACCCCCGCCAAACCTCTCAGACATGTCGGACCTGTAGTGCGAGCATGGCTATTCCACCAAAGCATTGTTACTCAGACTAGAGAAATACGAAGTCTCACCGACCTCTCAACTCCTCATATTCTCTCTCCAGTTCCACAATCCTTCCCTCTAGCTCCTCTATCCTTTCCGCCGCGCCTACGCTCACTTCCTGCACGATTTTGACCACTCTCCAGAGTCTCAGAACAATCACGATGGAAACAATCTCTTCGACTAGGCCCTTGACAAACACGTCGACGACAAAGCTGATTATGATGACTGCTGCGTCGAGCCAGTGGAACCATTCGCTGAAGAATCTGTTTTGTGCCAGTTATCAGTTATCCATTTTGCATCACCATCACAACAACACCCAATACTTTCAAGAATACAAGTAGAAAGAACCCAAAGAAAAAAAAAACCTTACTTCAATCCAAAAGCGCAAACACTCAATCCCAACTCGCCCAAGAACAAACAAGTCAGGACCAGCGAAATCGGGTGCAGCACCTCCTTGGTCGTGCCCACCCATCCTTCGTTCGGATCCAAATGCAAGTCGCACGCAACGAGGCTGACGAAGATCCTCGTCAGGATGACCGTCACGTCCAGCGAGACCAAAGTGATGATGAAGTAGTGTTTGCATCTTGACGAGAGTAGCTCTCGCACTCTCTGTCCGAAGCTTGCGTAAGTTGGGTTGTTGAGCGTGCCTTCTGAGGACGAAGAAGCAGGGTATGAATGTACACGAAGTCTAGGTGCAGGTGGAGGTCGAGGTTGGGGTTGAGATAGAGGGTGCGGAAGCAGGTACAGAGTGTCGAAGTCGGTGCGGGCTAAGAGGGGTTCTTGAAGGGTAGAGGTGAAGAGGAAGGTGTCTGGGGTTGTTGAGGATGGCATTTTGCAGGTTGGTGACTGGGTAAATATCTAGGTGTTGGTGAGGGGTTGGTTTGGAGGTGAAGTAAGTAAGGTAGGTGATGCTGTTCTTGTTTAGTGTGCGAGATTAACCTTACAGTGTGGTGAGAGAGGAGAGAGAGAGGGGGGGTTGTAGAACAGCCCAGGATTCGGATGAAAATCGGCGCTTTTAGTACTGCACGATTGCTTCTTTCCCTATTACCTGACAGAACTGCCCGTGTGTGTGTCTCAGATGTGACCGGAGCGAATGCAAGGTCGAGTTGTTCAGCCATCCTATTGGTACACGTGATGCGGCAGGCTGTCGTTGTGATCAATCAGATGTGAGGAAGGCGTACCCGATGCATGAGCAGGTTGCTGATAAAGACATACGGAAGGTGCACTTTGATGGAGTACTAAGTCGTAAGTCATTTGTCTCCTGTCAGCATACCTAACCTAGTTGTCAAGTCTCGAATGTGCGGACAGCAAGAGTCACGATAATCACCAAGCGCACTAAGATCAAGTTGAATGGTTGAGCAGACTAATAATATAAATCATTAAAGTGAAACAAGAGGGGGGGGGATACATGATATTAGGAATGAAAGTTAAATGGATTGAGAAAGTTGGAAAAAATGATTTGAAAGAAAAAAAATTTGTCAAAAAGAAGAATCGAACTCTGGACGTGCCAGAAAGTTTGTGCCAAAGATTGGGAAATGGAGTATATGAGGCCAACTCACGGTCACATCCGGTAAAAGGCAGGAAATGAGTGCGATGCTGAGCTGGCCTACTCCGAAAAACCTTTGTGGGGAACCAGCTTATGAAGACGCCCACTCCGCTCCAGCCCACTCAAAACGCAAACCGGGGAGCTTATCGTTATCACTGAAAGAAAATAAGAACAAAAATGTCCCACACAATGCCACCTTTGAAAGTTTGTTAGCGTGCTTCTTCAGAGAACTCAAGGAGCTCTACTTTTCTTCAAAAAGATCTGTTTATCATCAAAAAGCCCTATTCATCTTCAAAGAAGGCCTGTTCATTTTCAAAAGGTCGCGCGCTAACAAACGTTCAAGGGGTATATTGTACACATCATATCCGCCAACAGTGAGTGGTATAAATAAAAAGAAAACGCCCTTCGTCATGCTATCCCGCCGTTCTAATTGAGCTCCCTTGAACGCTCTCTCTCGCCCTTCACACCCTTCAACCGAATGCCAATATCCCCCCGCCCCAAAAAAAAAAAAAAAAAAAAAAAAAAAGAAAAAAAAAGCCAGTCGAGTGTGAAGATCTCCGACTCCTCCAATTCATCCCGTTGTGCCATGCAAATCCCAGGGCGATGCTATGCTTTTTGGTCATCGACACACAAAGCCAGTCAGCCTTTCCCAATTCCGGTCCTGTGTCTCCCAATATCAAGTAGAAAAAATACAACGCCACGAAAAAGAACAAAAACCCTCCGCCTTCCCAGAGTATTTACAGATGCTCGCCACGCAAAAACAAGACAACCGTATTTTTCAAGCATGCCGACTCCGTTTGCCTCCGCCAAACATGTCTTTTTCGTTTAGACTGCCAATATCAAAGATCTCGGCCAGGTTGACCTTTCGTTTTTGGCCAGCTCCTTGTCCAAGTCGGCTATTCCGTGGCCCGCTTGTTCTTGCGTCTCTTCTTCTGTTATTGCGGGGCGTTGTTCGGGGAGCGTGCGTTTGTGCATCGGACAGGTCGAGGTTTGCAAGGCGAGCAGCGGCATCGTGTGGGTAAGGGTGAGACGACTGAAACGTAAAAGTATCCTGCGAAGGCACAACGAGCTCGACTTCTTCTATTATCGGGCTCGATTGGACGGCGGGAATGGTGGTGCTAACGATCGGAGTGGGGTTGTCTCTCATATCGACCTCGTCCCGATCGTTTGATGACTGCTTTGTCTGCGGCATAGCGCGCTGAGCGATGGGAGATGATGCAGGCTGCTCGGGTCGGCTGTCTTGCTCGTCGTCGCTGTCCAACGGAGGCGAGGCTATCCTTTCCAACCTATCCGTTGCCCATTTGCGAACCTTGGCCGTTGCCGAGGCCGTTGCCGAGCTGTCTTTGTCAAGAAATGCCAAAAGATCCTCGATGCAATCTTGGTAACCGTCTGCCCGTGATTTTGCGTGTGCTGCAGCTGAAGTCTTATAAAGCTTCGTCACTGACAGAGCAGCGGCCTTGAAGGCATCCAAAAGTTCGTTTTGATCGCTCATGATGGTGAATTATTATTAATCGGCTTGATAGGACTGATGACCTGGAACGGCAGCCTGCGAGGTCGTGGAAGGCTCGATGTTTTGGTGATGACTACGGTGAGGTTGCGTCCGTGCGATGACTGCAAATGCTTGCAAACGATTTGCGATGTTCGCGTTCGAGGGGCGAGCAAATGATTGAGGGGTTTTCGCTAACCAAGGAGAGCCAAGTAAAGAATGGAGTCTGGGTGTCGTTTTGCAGCGGGGCGTTGCCGGGGACGAGCCAAAAAGAAGCTTCTAGGTGCAAACCATATATCATTTAACAACAGCACAGCAACCACCAACCCTCTGGGCAAAATGCGATGCTCTTGGAATAATTGGGTTGGCACCTTGAAGTGTGTTGTCAGGTCATGGTCCGAAGAAATGAGAAGGATGGATGGTGAGTTGGACAAGACCGACCACGGGACTTGGTTTAGGCCCAGCGACTCCGCCGGGCTTTTTCCGGTCACTGGCTTTTAAAGTCATCAAAAAACCGCCGGGATTCTGGGCCCCCGGGCAACTTGCATGTGTGCACGTGTTGGGCTGGCCTTGGCCATTTTCCATCAACTGGTGCACGAGTCAGTAAGCGAGCCGTGCGCAGTGTGAACATCATTTCAAGATTCAAA
Source organism: Cladorrhinum sp. PSN332 (assembly GCA_033297175.1). Lineage (NCBI taxonomy): Eukaryota > Fungi > Ascomycota > Sordariomycetes > Sordariales > Podosporaceae > Cladorrhinum > Cladorrhinum sp. PSN332. The sequence goes on along the minus strand of MU858828.1, from coordinate 424,019 downwards.
GAATCAAAGTTTGGAGGAACGAGTTCCATTTGAGTTCAAGAAAGATATGGGGTGGATTTGAAGTTGAGATGTTCAGTGATGGAAATAGAAAGGTGATGATGAAACCCTGAGTTTCATGACTAGAGAAAAGAAAGTTTCCATTTTCTGTAGTGTAAATCTCCTGCAGCATTGCGGAACCTTCGCCGACCGGCACTTTAATCCCCTCCGGGGTTTGTGGCCTATGATTGGCTGGCGCTGGACGCGGTTTGGACCGTTTTGGGGTCTTCAACCTCAGAAATTCGCAGCTGCACGGCACCCACCTTCCCTTCAACACCCTACTCCAAGCCTAGCTTACCGACAAATCGTGGTTTGCAGCCACCAGAATCCCAATCATCACCAAATACCACCCCGACATCCATTTGGGCCTATTTTTACCATTTTGGGCAAGAGATTTCCACCCGCAGTCGCGTATAAGTCGCGTATTTCAGTACTTGGATCCCAAAGCCTCAGCGAGGCAGCGCAGCCATCATGGCTCCCCGATCCTCCCGCCAGACTGCCGTCGACAACGATGCGCCAATGCCTGATGCGCCAGAGGTCAACAACCAGGCCGCCGACGATATGGTATGATGATATTTCGCCCTCACTTGTAGTATTTGCAACAGGGAGATTCAAAAATCAGGGGCACGCTTGACTGACTTGACCATCGCCTTCCCAGGATATCGATGAGACCCCCGACTTCTCCGATTCAGATACCAACCCAAATACCACAGCCAGCAGTGTTGCTGGAGAGCCTGTCACAGATGGCCGAAAGAAGCGGTCCGAGGCGAACCAATTGCGCCGCAGCATCTTCGGCAAGAAACACGACAGGTTGGGAGAGTCAAAGGTTCGAACGAGAAGCCGCGCGCACTAGAATCTGTGCGAGCTGTCACTGACATTTTTCAACAGGAGGATGATACCCTTCGTCGATTCCGCTACCTTCTCGGGCTGACAGATTTGTTTCGCCACTTTATCGAGCATAACCCAGACCCCAAGATCCGCGACATCATGAAGGAGATTGATAGACAAAATGCCGAAGCTGCTGCTACCAAGAAAGGCACAGGTCGCCAGGGCGGCGCTTCTAACGAGAGACGTCGCCGAACCGAAGCCGAAGAAGACGCCGAGCTTCTCAAGGACGAGAAACACGGCGGTTCCGCTGAAACCGTCTTCCGCGAGTCGCCTTCATTCATTCAGGGCACTATGAGAGACTACCAGGTTGCCGGTCTGAATTGGCTCATTTCATTACACGAGAATGGTATCTCTGGTATTCTGGCCGACGAAATGGGTCTCGGAAAGACCCTACAGACCATCTCTTTTCTGGGCTACCTGCGGCACATTATGGGGATTACTGGCCCCCACCTGATCACGGTACCAAAGTCGACCCTGGACAACTGGAAGAGAGAATTTGCAAAGTGGACGCCCGAGGTAAACGTTCTGGTTCTGCAGGGTGCCAAGGAGGAGCGCAATCAGCTCATCCAGGAGCGGCTGGTGGACGAGCAATTCGACGTCTGCATCACGAGTTACGAGATGATTCTCCGCGAGAAGGCCCATCTTCGCAAGTTCGCATGGGAGTACATTATCATCGACGAAGCCCATCGCATCAAGAACGAAGAGTCGTCGCTCGCCCAGGTTATCCGCATGTTCAACTCGCGCAACCGCCTCCTCATCACCGGTACTCCTCTCCAAAACAACCTTCACGAGTTGTGGGCTCTCCTCAACTTCCTGTTGCCCGATGTCTTTGGAGATTCTGAGGCTTTTGATTCGTGGTTCTCTGGTCAAGACAAGGATCAGGATCAGGTGGTCCAGCAACTTCATCGTGTGTTGCGTCCTTTCTTGCTTCGTCGCGTCAAGAGTGATGTTGAAAAGAGTCTTCTTCCCAAGAAGGAGGTCAATGTCTATATCGGAATGGCGGAGATGCAGGTCAAGTGGTACAAAAAGATCCTCGAAAAGGACATTGACGCCGTCAATGGAGCCGGCGGTAAACGCGAATCCAAGACTCGCCTCCTCAACATCGTCATGCAACTTCGAAAGTGCTGCAACCATCCTTACCTCTTCGAGGGCGCTGAGCCTGGTCCTCCATATACCACAGATGAACACTTGGTTTTCAACTCGGGCAAAATGCTCGTTCTTGACAAGCTACTCAAGCGGATGCAGAGGCAGGGCAGCCGTGTTCTCATCTTTTCCCAGATGAGCCGTCTGCTGGACATTCTGGAGGATTATTGCGTGTTCAGAAAGTACCAGTACTGCCGCATTGACGGTGGAACTGCCCACGAGGACCGTATTGCGGCTATCGACGAGTACAACAAGCCCGGCTCTGAGAAGTTTATTTTCTTGCTCACGACAAGAGCCGGCGGTCTCGGTATCAACCTGACGAGTGCCGACATCGTCGTCCTCTATGACAGCGACTGGAACCCACAAGCTGATTTGCAGGCCATGGATCGCGCTCATCGTATCGGCCAGACTAAGCAGGTTGTTGTTTATCGCTTCGTCACAGACAATGCAATCGAAGAAAAAGTGTTGGAGCGTGCGGCACAAAAGTTGCGCCTCGATCAGCTGGTCATCCAACAAGGCCGTGCCCAGGCTGCCGCGAAGGCCGCTGCAAACAAGGACGAGCTTCTGTCCATGATTCAGCACGGCGCAGGGAAGGTTTTCGAGACAAAGGGTGCATTTGGGCAGCTTGCTGAGAAGGGTGGTCAACTTGACGATGATGACATCGATGCCATCCTGGCCAGCGGTGAGGACCGTACTAAGCTGCTCAATGCCAAGTACGAAAAGCTTGGTCTTGACGATCTGCAAAAGTTCACCTCAGAGTCGGCGTACGAGTGGAATGGTGAAGACTTTGCTGCGCGCAAGAAGGACATCAACCTCAACTGGATCAACCCTGCGAAGCGCGAGCGCAAGGAGCAAGTGTACTCGATCGACAAGTACTACAAGCAAGCTTTACATACGGGCGGGCGTACTGCCGATCCCAAGCCCAAGGCGCCCCGCGCTCCCAAGCAAGTCCCGGTGCACGACTATCAGTTTTATCCTCCTCAATTGAGAGATCTCCAGGATAGGGAGACTGCCTACTATCGCAAGGAGATCGGATATAAGGTTCCTCTTCCGGATGGTGATGATGAGAACCTTTCAGAGCGTGAAGCGGAGAGAGCTCTTGACCAGCAGGAGATTGACAGTGCCACACCTTTGACTGAGGAGGAGCAGGAAGAGAAGCAGAAGTTGGCCCAACAGGGATTTGGCGAGTGGAACCGGAGAGACTTCCAACAGTTCATTAACGGTTCCGGTCGCTACGGCCGTAACAACTACGAGGAGATCGCGCTCGAGGTCGACAATAAGACGCCAGCAGAGATCAAGGCGTATGCCAAGGTTTTCTGGCAGCGATATACCGAGATTGCTGATTACACCAAGTATATCAGGGTGATTGAGGATGGCGAGGAGCGCATGCGCAAGATTGAGCATCAGCGCAAGATGCTGCGCAAGAAGATGCAGCAATACCGCGTTCCTCTTCAGCAGCTGAAGATCAACTACTCGGTTTCTACGACGAACAAAAAGGTGTACACCGAGGAGGAGGACAGGTTCCTGCTTGTTTTGCTGGACAAGTTTGGAGTTGACTCGGAGGGTATCTACGAGAAGATCCGTGATGAGATCCGGGAGAGCCCGCTCTTCCGGTTTGATTGGTTCTTTTTGAGCCGGACGCCTACTGAGCTCAGCCGTCGGTGCAATACTCTGCTCACTACGGTTGTGAAGGAGTTTGAGGACGTTAATACGACTTCCAAGACTAATGGCGTCAATGGCAAGACGAAGAGGGAGGTTGATGACGATGAGAATGATGAGGACAGCATCCTGGGTATGGCGCCTGCCAAGAAGAAGACAAAGGCCAACGGGGTCAAAGTGAGAGCTAATCACCCTTTCCTTCTTCCGGTTCTTGGGTCCAAGACTAATATGGTAAAACAGAACAAGGCACTTGACAACGTCAAGTCGGCAAATGGCAGCAAGGCCAACTCGACCTCTCCGTCACGAGCATCGAGCGTTGCTTCTACCAACTCCAATGCTGCTGCAACGACGACGACGACGACGAAGGGCAAGGGTGCCAAGGGAAAGAAGAAGTAAAATGCCGAATGGGTTCTGTAAGGGTAAAAAGGTGGGAAGTGTTTCATAGATCGGGAAAGGGAAGATAACATCGGGATGGGTTGGGAGAAGGAAGGTGTTTAGGTTCAATTGTGTTTTATTTTATAATTATTGTCTTTTTTTTTTTTTTTTTTTTTTGGGGGGGGGGGGCCACAACAAAAGAAGAAAAAGAGTGTAAAAGCAAAGTCTGGGTTTCCTTTTCTTGTCATGTTCAAGGCGAGGGAGAGGAGTGGTTTAGAAAGAGCTGGCGGGCGGTATCCGATTTTGACGAGTTTCGTTCTGGTGGTGGGATCTGTTTCCGTTGTTGTGTTGGTCGTTTTTTTTATGCCGAGATAAACGGGGGAGGGGTCTGGAAGAAAAACGCAAGCTTTTGCCTTGGAGATGCTTTTATTCAGGTGCTATTCATCCATTTGCTCATCACACTTCAAGGGACTTTGGTTTTCTTTTTTTCTTCTTTTTTTTTAAAGTGAAACTGTGAGCGAGCGTTGATGATACCTTCTGTTGAGTTTTGTGGCGCTGTGCTCTTTCATAGCTCCTGACCGCTACGGGGTACATACATAGCTGAAACATACTGTATTCATCTGACATCAAAGCTCCACTGCGTGTGATATCCCATCTATTTTAACTGGCTCATTACATGGCACACATGCCGCTACAAGATTTTTCCGCTCGCTGAATAAAAAAACCTGTAGATACAACATCAAAAGGGTATCCCGCATTCCGTGACGAGTTTACATGCAAGACCTCGCCGCGCTGGCTTGTTTTGTGTGTAAAAACTACCTGGGCGAAGAAACCCGGGCCCTTGTTTATTGCCTTTCCCTCTCTTCCTTTCTAAAAGGTTAAAAAAAAGATAGCAACCAAGGGAATCGGCTGGGAAAGCACTTTTCCCCTTTCCCCCCGCCCCCTCTTTTTTCTTTCCCGTTTTCACCAAGTTTTTGACCCTTGGATCCGCCGCCCAAGCTTTGTTGTTTGATTCCCTGAAACGCCATGTGAAAATGCCGAACCAAACCCCTCATCAACCCATCGATCGATTCAACCAACATCCTCAGAAAAGTATTTTAGCGACCCTCAGCGGCTAACCTGTTTTGCCTCTCCCTCTCAACCTCGTACACGAAATCGAAGTAACCCTTGTCGAACTGGTGAACGCGAACATAACCGTCCTCACCACCGGAGGCGTATCCCTTGCCGGTGGGGTCGGCGGCGACAGTGTTGAGCGGACCGAAGTGACCACGGACACGACCAACCTCGTCCTCGAAAATCTTGTGGTAGAAACGGGCCTCGAATTTACCCTGTCTGGCGGAGGTGGTTGTGACATCCATGGCGGCCTGACCACCACCGAGGATGACGAAATCCTTCTTGGGGGTAATCGTTGCGCTGTTGAGAGGGGTATCGGCGGGGTAGGTCTTGAGGACCTCGAGGTCCTTAGCTGAGATAAGCTACACATAAAGATGTTACGTTAGCTAGTGTATTCACGCCTTGGGCGCATGGAGCCATCGTACCTTGGAGGTCTTGTCTTTTGATGCGGTAATGAAATAGGTGCGGTCGGAGTTCCACTGGAGGTCGGTGATTTGCTGGTTGAGCTCATGGACGGGAATGTTGTAGTAGAGGTCGCCGGTCTTGCCGTCGTACTGAGAGATGGAGCCGTCCTCGTGGCCAGCGATGATGTACTTGCTAAGGTAGCTCCATCCGGCAACGGTGGCCTTGCTCTCGTCGCAGACGATGGTCATGACCTTCTCGTCAGACTGCTCGGCGTCGACGTCAACCTTGATATCGAGAACAACGATGGTACCCAAGTGACCCATGCGCTTCTCTGTTACGCCCAAAAGCTTGGTGCCATCCTCGTTGAACTCGACGCGCTTGACGGCCGTCGGGAAGTCCCAGGTCTTGAGGAGTCTGCCGGTCTTGATCTCCCAGAGGCGGATGGTGTTGTCGGCGGAACCGGAAGCGATGATGGTGGAGGTGGGGTCGACGTCAACAGTCCAGATGGCGCCCTGGTGGCCTTGATATGTTCCGAGACGCTCGCCGTTGTGTGCGAACCAGGCGCAGATATGCTGATCCTTGGCGGTAGAGAAGAGGAGATCACCTTCGCGGTTATACCTGTAGATAGGAGCAGGAACGGTCAGATATGCGAAACTCCAACGACGGCAATATCAAACGACAATATCATGTATCAAAAGGGGAGGGGACCAACTTGATCTGGGTAAGGGCACGTTCGTGGCCCGCCAACAAGATGGGTCTCATTCTGGCGGTTTCTGGGGATGATGTATGGTAGAAAAAGTGGTATTAACGAATCGATCGGGGACTCGGTGGAGGAGGAGGGGACGGATGGTTTGGTATTTTCAATTATTTTTTTGGCTGGGGGCCTGGGGTGAGGGTCGTCCTTTCCCAAAGCTATCGCGGATGCGGTTCTCGCAAAGAGTGGTTGCTTCCTTTCTCCGATGGATTTGCACGCCAGTAATTTTTCCGCAGATTGTGCGCCGCCGATAGGCCACTCACTGGCCAGCGCGGGGCGAATCCTTGGTTGGCTGCCCCGCCAGACCTGAAGCTTTGGCGGTGTGGGGCCTTCAACAATAGTAACGGCTGACCGCCTTCTGTTTTGGGGAGTGGTGTGGATTGACTCACCTTGAAGTGAAGTTGAAAGTGGGGCACCTTTTCCTGGTGGATGCAAAGAATTTGGTCTTGGCATCGAGTCATCTTCGCTTTCACTGCGCTCCGTCGCACACTCAGGTACACCTTGATCCTTCGACAGTCTTAGAGTCATCCTCGACTTTCAAAGCCAAAGGCTGAGTTAAGAACTGAATCATCGTGGAATCCTTCCAGACTTGACACAGAGATACCTTCGAGACCGGCCTCGCCTGATTGGGAACACAGTGTGGTCTAATATTTTGTAGACGACTACCCCACGTCACGTCCACGGGTATTTTCGTCTTGATTCAACATCAGCTCTTCAGCAACACGGGCGGAAATGTCAATTGAAAGCCACGGCCAGTTCTAATTGGTGAAACATGGCCTCCCCCAATCCAAGCTCGTTATCCCATGACCAATTTATCAAGACTATTCTTCTCGTTCCGTGCCGGGCGCATTATGGACACTTTGTACTCCACGCTAATCCGACGCCCTGGTACACGGCGTTCATAGTCGTGGAATAGATGTTACCACATGCATGGAGGTACTTGGAGCTTTGGATGGGTTATATTATCCGACCGCCGTGTTCCTCTCTCCATCTCCTCATCTCCTTTTGTATCTCTAGAGTCAGACCGGTGACTCAACTCATGTTGTTTGGACATCCAATTCAATCCCCACTATTCAAGGAGAGTCTGGCCACTCCAGGACACTCACCAGCCACACACTGAGAAAAGTCTGCCGGTCAGAAAGAACAATGACCCTTTCACGTCTCGTCCTAATCCAGAAGGTGCCGACGACCGTTGGTCCCCGGACCAGGACACAGCTTCAACGGTCAATCAAGCCCAACAGCACCTTGTCTCAAAAGTTATTAGTGGACGAGTCAGGGGAGGGCCTCTCAACGCACAGCAGGTCTGCACTTGTAACAGAATGGCATGAGGGTCCCGAATCTCGGCGGCGTTCCTCGGTTGACACCAATCACTCCGCTGCCCCGCGTTGGATGCCCCGCCATGGTCTCTCGGCCCTTGCCAGTATCAATAGGACGAGAAGGAGCAACTACAGCACCACCGCTCTTTTGCAACCTGCATCATCCTCACCGTCATCACCATCGCAATCTTATACCCGCAGAGCCTTCTCCAGCTCACCAGCAGTAGCAATGGCCGCCGAAAAGATTGACGGAACGGCAATTGCCAAGAAGGTGCGCGAGCAACTAAAGGCCAATATTGCCGAAAAGAAGAGTATCAACCCACGGTTTCAACCGTGCCTCAAAATTATCCAAGGTATGTGGCTCAGGTTGTTGCATCCCGCCGACCGCAGTCAAATCTTTACTCAATTTTGTGACTAACCACCCACCAACGCCTTGCAGTGGGAGACCGATCCGACTCTTGTAAGCTACTAATCCGCCTACCCTGCCCGCCCTGCGCCCAGGCCTGCAGAACACTACTGACATTGGGACTCCCCGGCCAGCCACATATGTGCGCATGAAGCTCAAGGCCGCCGAAGAGGTAAGCAAGCCATGTAGTTATGCATGGGGACACACCATTGACCATAACTGTGTGCTTCCTCTTAGTGCGGTATCGCTTGTGAACTCATCAAGTTCGATGAATCTGCTACCGAGTCCGAGCTTATCGCTCGTGTTCATGCCGTGAACAATGACCCATCTGTTCACGGCATCATTGTCCAGCTTCCTCTTCCCAAGCATGTCTCGGAATATGCCGTCACATCTATCGTGTCCAGCGAGAAGGATGTAGATGGCTTCGACACCCACAACATTGGCGAGCTCGCCAAGCGTGGTGGTCACCCCTATTTTGTCCCATGCACCCCCAAGGGTGTCATGGTTCTCCTTGAGGAAGCCGGCGTTGAGCTCAAGGGTAAGAACGCTGTCGTCGTTGGCAGAAGCGATATCGTTGGCAGCCCTGTCAGCTATCTCCTAAAGAACGCCGATGCCACCGTTACCGTGTGCCATTCCAGGACGGCGAATCTTGATCATCACCTGAAGCACGCCGACGTCGTCGTCGTCGCCATCGGACAGCCCGGATTCATCAGGGGCGAGCAGCTCAAGCCCGGCGTTGTGGTCATTGATGTTGGCACCAACTACATCCCTGATGCCACCAAGAAGTCGGGGGTGCGTCTGGTTGGTGATGTTGACTTCGAGTCTGCCGCGCAGGTGGCTTCAAAAATCACCCCTGTCCCTGGTGGTGTTGGCCCAATGACCGTTGCCATGCTTCTGAGCAACGTTGTTGATGCCGCAGTGCAGTCTTTCGATGCTGAGAAGCAGCGACACAGCATCCCTCTCACCCTGAAGCTCTTGAACCCCGTTCCCTCAGACATTGCTATTTCCCGGGCGCAGGCGCCGAAGCACGTTACTCAAATTGCCAAGGAGATTGGGATTTCTCCATCCGAACTCGAGCCTTATGGTGCGTACAAGGCCAAGATTGACTTGAGCCTTCTCACTCGTCTCGGCCACCGCAGGAATGGCAAATACGTCGTTGTCACGGGCATCACTCCCACTCCTTTGGGTGAGGGCAAGTCGACTACTACTATGGGTCTCGCTCAGGCATTGGGTGCTCATTTAGGCCGCCTGACCTTTGCCAACGTTCGTCAGCCCAGCCAGGGCCCGACATTCGGCATCAAGGGCGGTGCCGCTGGTGGTGGTTACAGCCAGGTCATTCCTATGGACGAGTTTAACATGCATCTGACTGGCGATATCCACGCCATTACCGCTGCTAACAACTTGTTGGCTGCCGCTATCGACACCCGCATGTTCCATGAGAGCACCCAGAAAGACGCCGCTCTTTACAAGCGCCTAGTCCCAGTCAAGAATGGCAAGAGGCAATTCGCGCCCATCATGTTCCGGCGCCTGAAGAAGTTGGGTATCGACAAGACTGACCCCAATGAACTCACTGAGGAGGAGATTGGCCGGTTTGCTCGTCTCGATATCGACCCCGAGACCATCACATGGAGACGTGTTCTCGACGTCAATGACAGACACCTCCGTGGCATCGTCATTGGCAATGCTGCCACCGAGAAGGGACACAGTCGCGCGACCGGCTTTGATATCTCGGTCGCCAGCGAGTGTATGGCTATCCTTGCCCTGAGCACCGACCTGGCCGACATGCGTGAGCGTCTTGGCCGGATGGTGGTTGCTAGCTCAAAGAGCGGCGATCCCATTACCTGCGACGATATCGGTGCCGGTGGTGCTCTTACAGCCCTTATGAAGGATGCCATCAAGCCCAACCTGATGCAGAGTTTGGAAGGTACTCCCGTGTTCGTTCACGCTGGCCCCTTCGCCAACATCAGCATTGGCAACAGCTCCATCTTGGCCGACAAGATGGCTCTCAAGCTTGCGGGCACGGAGCCAGATGAGGATCACGCCACCAAGAGCGGATTTGTTGTCACCGAGGCTGGATTCGACTTCACCATGGGTGGTGAGCGTTTCTTCAACATCAAGTGCCGCACCTCTGGCCTTGTTCCCGACGTTGTCGTTGTGGTTGCCACCGTTCGCGCCCTCAAGGTCCACGGTGGCGGCCCTCCCATCTCTCCAGGTGCTCCCCTCAACCCTGTTTACAAGGAGGAGAACGTAGAAATTCTCCGCAAAGGTTGCGTCAACCTTGCCAAGCACGTCGCCAACGCTAAATCCTATGGCGTCCCTGTTGTGGTTGCTATCAACAAGTTCTCCACCGACACCCAGGCTGAAATTGATGTCGTCCGCGAGGAGGCGATCAAGGCTGGCGCTGAGGATGCTGTCCTCGCCAACCACTGGGCCGAGGGTGGCAAGGGGGCTGTTGACCTTGCCAGCGCCGTCATTGCCGCTTCCGAGAAGCCTAAGGACTTCAAGCTTCTCTACAGCCTCGAGGGTACCGTCCAGGAGCGCATCGAGAAGATCGCCCGCGAGATGTATGGCGCTGCCGATGTTGAGTTTACCGAGCTTGCCCAGAAGAAGGTTGATACCTACACTCGCCAGGGCTTTGGCAATCTCCCAATCTGCATTGCCAAGACTCAATACTCTCTCAGTCATGACCCCGATCTCAAGGGTGCTCCCTCTGGCTTCACCGTCCCCATCAGGGATGTCCGCATGGCTGCTGGTGCTGGGTATCTTTATGCTTTGGCTGCTGATATCCAGACTATCCCTGGTCTTCCTACTGCTCCGGGTTATCTCAACGTCGATGTTGACATGGAGACGGGAGATATTGATGGTCTCTTCTAACGGATTAGTCTTGTGTGTGCGTGTGTGTGACTTTGGTTTCAAAAATCGGCGTTTAGCATGGGGGAGTCGGGAGGTGCATTTTCATGATCAACTCAAAACATTTGGAAGAATGCACATTTTTTACAAAGCGGAGTGCGGCGTGTTTTAACACATGGCGCTAAGGGATATTATACCAAATACCAACATACAGTTGGAAGCAAAAAGGATATAGAAAAGGCAGAAAGCTAGACAGATGAAGGGACATGAACGGCACCCTCGAATACAATATCCTCAACGTTTACCAGTCCATGTTCCAATTTCTTCCTTTTGGATGAATGTAGGGATCTGCACCTCGCTATCACAGCATAGCTATCCTATCTGCACGGGCTATGATGATGGATTCTGTAGACCTGAGGCCACCACTTGATAATCTAATTACCACAGTACCTCTCATACATGACATCCCCGATGTGTCCTTCGCCTTCTCCCTTGCTGCCCTAGGCTTCGTTACTTCAACCCTCCTGCTCGGTATCCCTTCTTTGTCAATATGAAACCATCTTCATAAAAATAAAATAAAAATACGAGTAGGCAATCACTGTAAGACAATTATGCCCCAAAACACAAACATCCTTCAAGACATCTCCAAACCATGTGAGAGGAGTGAGAATATCAGCAGCAACAAAGCCAGAAAAGTGATTTCACTCGTCTCTGTGTATTCTAGCCAAACAAACCAGACACAACAGCACAGACACAGCTTTAACGAATCTTTTTTCTTCTTCTATCTATCTATCCATCCAAATACCCAAAGAAGAAAAATAAAAAATAAAAAGAAAAAAAGCCTGACGTCAAACAAATTCACAGAGTATGCTCTGTTCCGATATGTATGTACTGTACATGTATACACACACACATATATATATATATATATGTGTGTGTGTGTGTTGGCCGTGGCGGCTGAGCAGGATTTGATCAACATTGATAAAAAAGCCTGGTTCGTTCGTAAAAAAAATAAATAAAAAATCTCATTTCATGCGTACATAGTAGCAAACCGAGTAGGCTCACCGGTAATTGAGGAGGTGGTGGTGGCTTCAAGATAACAATTACACCTACGCGAAGAAGGTAAATTTTATTTGTCTCACTCAGAACTGCTCTCAACACTGAAGAAAAGAGCAAAAAGGCAAAACAAGTCTTGACAAACTTTTTTTTTTCAAGGATTTTTTTCTTTCAATACGTAGGAGAGGAGGGAAGTGTTGGAAAGAAGGAATCTTCTCTTGGCCTTTGGCAAAGCGCAAAAATGCAAGAAGTCTGCCACAACCATGCAGCCCAGCCGGATTACACACTGCATCAACCACCGATGCACAACATATCAATTGGGAGGGACGGGACGGACGGACCTGCTTCTCGTGCCTTTTTTTTTTTTTTTTTTTTTTTTGAGGCTGCTTACCTATCCTCCGGACCTTCTTTTGCTGACACATGCCTTTGGAAAAGGGAAAGAAGAGAATATCAAATTGAGATACAGAGATCCTCGTTTTTGTGTAACCATGGCCATAATACATGTACGACATGAAACCCAAATTCAGTGCTCGGTTTTGTTTTTGGGCAAGATCTGTGGGTTTGTGCGTCTCAAGTCTTCGCCGTATCGGTAACTGAAAAGGGGATGGCTGTTAAAGTGGTCAAACGTGTTTGCGTGTGGGCCGAATCTGGGGTCGATACAATGTGTGGCGTTCTTGCGCGGTGCGGGTGAGCATTGTGCCTCTGCCACTTCATCACCGTAGCATCCATTCATACTCAAGAATCATAGGCATTCTCGTTCGACTCTTGGATCGTTGATAGGTTGTGGAATCCCTGAGCTCCTGAGGCCAAAGTCTGCCTAATCAGAAGATGGCCTCATCAACCATGGCTGCGTCCTTATTAATTGACCCATACCCCGTTCGCGAGTTCAGGCAATCAATTCGCCATCCATGATAAATCTCCCTTACCCCTTTCTCCCCCTTTTCCGCACAAGAGCTTTATCAGAATGCGACTTAGTAACGGCCAAGACTTCACGAGATGCGATTGGGTAGAACAAAGCAGGCCGAGGCCATGGATGCTCGGTCCTGAGGCGGCAAGGCGTTCAATTTCCCCACGCACAAAATGATCTGAGAGGTCCTGGGTGGGAGATTGATAGGAGGCCATGATGGCCTCAGGCCGAGCATTCATTGGCCACAAGGTTAATTGAGATCCAATATAGGGTTGCGTGTGATAAGGCGTTCAGTGGCGTTGACCATCCGAGCTTTCGATGATACCCACCACCGTTGAGCATACGTGGGCCCTATGGAGTGCACCAAGGGAAGCGAAGTGATATCGGGGAATATGCCCGGACCATTCCTTCCCGTTCCCGTCTCCAGACCCCACAGTCACCTCGACATCAGCTTCCCCCAATATGGCTCGCCGGCTGATATTGGAGACGAGCCCCAAAGGATACCGCGCGCAGTAGTCGGTGTTCATTCAACAAGGTGTTCTTTTTGGCGTAATGATTAGCTGACGGTATCCAAAAAGGTAATGAGGTGAAACATTTCTTGATCGAGTTGTCACACGCGTTCCCTCTGCGCCCTCCTCCCCCTTGCAGATCCTCTCTGGGCCTGGAGGACATCACTCTGCAGCATGAAACCGGGGAAGGGACGAGAAAAAAAGGGCTGAAAGGTGGGGGTTGTACTGTACATTGCGGCGGCGATCTGTGGGGACTCTTGGGCATTGGGGGCTTGTCTCGAGTTCCTACAGCTCGGGCGGCAGAGATACAGGTGAGCGGCACTTGACGTGTGGTTTTCCAAGTTGTTTACCGTCAACTTGGGGCAAGCTTGAATGAGAAATGACGGCCGGGAACCGGGGCCGACCTCCATGGTCCGGCCACTTGCCGAGTCTAATACCAAGTAAGGCATCTAAGCTTTCGAACCGAAGCAGCTCGAGTACCGCCCAAGTCCCTATCCCCCAGTCATCAGGCATTGAACTCGGTTTTTAAGGGCAAGGGGCTTAGACGAGAACACGAACGAGTGTCTCGCTTCCTCTCCCAAGGGCCTGTCAAAGTACGGACAGTGGTGAAGTCGGTTCGGGTCCGACCTTGTCTTGCGGGAAATTCGGGAGTCTTTGCCACTTGGACACCTCTTGGGGATAAACAACTGGGAATATCAGATCAGCTCAGATTGTGAAACAGTTTCGTGTTCTGAGAATACCCACTTGCACACAGTATGGAGTGAAAAATGTGGATAGAAAATTTTCGGGCTCGCCTTCAGATTCTGACGGAGCTGTATGCGGCCCTGGGGCGTCGCCAAGCTGGCGGTGAGTAAGCTTCTTTTCTGGTGTTGCATGCTGCAGCATCGCATGTCCTACGTGAGCCAGGCAACACGGAAGGGGGAAAAGGGGGGGCTGTGCGGGGGTTGGCTGGGAGAAGCTGTCGATTATCGGACCGTTTCCATTTCCACCAGTCGAAATAAACAGAGCGTTCGGCAGTTAGAGGTTTGGAGAGAAATTGGAGATCTCGCTTGTGAGTGCGCCATCGGAAAAACAAAAGGCGTCCACGCCGCGCAGAATATCGACATGATCCCATCGTATTCAAGGTGTGGTCTTTTCCCCCCAAGACCACCACGGGACGTCCCGGAAGCGAGGTCGGGGTTACTGAGAGAACCTGGAACATCTGCAACAACTATTTTCGGGAAAGATGTATTTCGAGGTTGTTGAGCGTTCAAGGCCAGCCCGAAACTGCCGAACTGCAAAGCCGGCCAGCGGAGAGAAAGACGGACATGGTCGATTTAGAATTAGAATAGGATGACCAGAATATCCATCGAGGTGCAGGATGGATGCAACACAGCCGCCGATGGCACCCGGACCACGAGATCTTCCCCTTTGAGAATCGATGACGATGGAAATGGAAGTGGAAGAAGAAGAAAAAGATGGAACGGCAGCTAACCGTTCGGGGCGCACGGGTAACCTCGTGGCATCCCTCCGGGACCCGAGAGTACGGATCGCGGAGGCTTAGAGCCTGGACTCTGCATCGAGACGGCGGCAATCGATCCAGGGATGGATGATGTCGAGAATGGATGGCCCCCAAAAAAGAAACAGCAAGAAAATAATAGCCGCGAAACTATAGATGAATCGTGCCCGGGAGAGGAGAGAAAAGTCCGGTTAATATCAGGAATCCATTATAGCCCAAGCCCATCGGTCCTTTTTCTGGAACACTTGTTCGTGATCTAAAAGAGTTTTTAGAAAAAGAGTTCAGGTGATTGGGAGTTGCAGACTGCAGTTGACGGCGGGCTGTCTGTCAGCGGTCGGTCTTGCCAAGTGCCAAGTTAGCGCTATTCCCTATTAAACCACTATAAATAGCGTTAAGCGCCCATCATGCTGCCGCTGCACGGACCTGAACCGGACTTGATGGCGTGATGCAGGCCAAGAAACATAAATCTTATACATCTCGATTATTCACTCAATCCAAGAGCAGTATTCCGCTTCAAGAAGCAGCGTATCATTCGGTCAATGCAGGCCTTGACCGTGTGAGATTTCATGTTGGTGGAAAATGTTTTTTTGTTTTTTTTTTCGTCGAGACGGGATCTTTGGTACCTTTGTTGCAATGGTTGCCGCGCTTTCCGCCCCAAAAAACAAAACATGAGTGGAAGGGCGGAAATTCCCGTCTTGAACAACGTCCACCTCTCAGATGGATGCATGTTGGTGAAAAGACGCAGAACCATCCATGTCTGTTAACCGCACGATGAGTTCCATGTGTGAAGTGGAACACTCTTCATGTTTTCCACTAACAGACGGGCACTGGAGATCGGCGGGACTTGGGGGCCGCGACTTCCTGCAGTTTGAAACTCAAATTCAATTGTTTAACCTGAAAGAATTTTGGAACTTTCGGTGGTTTCCAGCTCCCATTCAGCCCTACAGGAGCAACCTAGAAGGTTCTGTGTTCCGTCGCTCAAATAGGGTTCTTTCCAGATCCCATGTCTGTCCCACTTCCTTCCCTCCCTCCCTTCCCGCCCCTGATCCGATATTCACCCTTTTCGTTGTCGGTAGAAGAGACATGCCGTTTGCTGAGGCTGTACTTCCCTGGTTTTCATGCTTGCCGCTCGGAATCGGTCTTCTCCATTTGCACCTTCGGGCATTTTCCAACCCGATTCTCGAGAGTGGCGCGAGTGTGCGTGTGCGGCGACAACGCTGTCGATGCAACGCCACAGCCCAGCACATCCGCGCTACACCGCACTCGGAATGGGCGTCAATCCAGATTCCAGTAGCACAAGCGCGAGTGTGCAGGGGGATGTCACACGCCGAACGTATCACAAGCCTGAAACAGCCGCCGGTTCGCGCGGCAAATTGGAGTGTGGTCGAATACACGTATCTCGTGCTGGGGTGCCACCTACCGAGTATGGATGCACAATGCACAATGCACAATGCTTCACCATCAGACGAATCGGCAGTCGAGGACCTAAGCGCTTGTGTTTCCGGCCCGCTGGTTGAACTGCTACCCCAGATGGGATGAAACAGGTTGAGTCAAGCCACGAATGCAATCACTAGACTCAAACCTTCCATGCTCATTTGGACCAGTTTCGCCATGTTGTCGATAGCTTCAACGGCGTTGGGCATACACCACCCACCAACACGCAGCCGAGATGTGTGTTTGAACCCAAAGGGTGGATGCTCGTTGGCGCTTATCACGGTTGTGTCTCTATTCTGGTAGTGCCCAGGCACAGACAAGGCCAAACTGGAAGTACTGGGCAGGAAACACTTGGACTTTGGCGACATCATGAAGAGCGCAGACTGAACGCATGCAATTCCGTCAAGCAGCCATGATCTCCTCGGTGTGTGCCACATGGTTGATCAAGCCATGTATCAAAACCTCAGTCTGGACTGGCTTGCTAGCTGCCGGTGGCATGCAGGTCATCTGTCTCAAACACAACAAGGAGCGAGTGCCGGCCGAACCCCAGCAAAAACCCCAGACTCCGGCCGACTTGCCAATCGCCCCCATGCCCAGGTGGACGATTGTAACGCACGCACCGTCTTTGCGGCTGGCAGAGCTGAGCGGTTGATTTGCAAAAACCTCAAAATAATGCGTCCAGGCACCCATCGAAAGCCGCTGCAATAATCATCTGCCGCAACTGTTGGATTGCTGAACTCGATTCAGACCTTGCAAGAATCTGCAGAGAATCCCCGCTCCAGTGCGACTCTCCGCCAATTCTTCTTTCCCGAGTCTATTCCCAACCGGGGACCAACGAAAATAGGATCTCACCCAGAACGCGGCGCAGATCTCGGCTGGCCAATAACAAGCAGCAAAACGTCTAAGCCCCCGCTTGTATGCACATCAACACCATCCGTTCGACCCGTCTCCCCCTCGTCGACTCGGTTTACCACTGCGGCCCCGTGGAAATAGACAGACAGCATGATGATGCTGTCGCTATCTCATCCTCCAACTCGGGCTCGCGGGACGGCCCTGTAGGCGATGCGGCCACTTGACGCTAAATCTCGGATTGCAAACAAATGTTCGAGACGATGGACATGCACAGCCGAACAATCATCACTTCAGATGCCCCTCTTCACACATGGCTCGCGCTTAAGCGGGGCAAACGCCAGGGGTGCATCTCATGTTGTAGCACACGCTTGAGGTCATGGCAAGATACCTTCCCACTCACTTGAAGTGGTGAGAATGCACGCCCTATTAGCGTCGTGTAACGAGAGTGTGGCATGAATATGACGACCAACGTCTTGGCTGGAAGCGGGTGTTGCTCTGATGCACACAACAGACGACCTTGGCCACGTCGTTTACAGACTGGTGTGCAATGCGCACTCTGCAGGTGCTGCTCCAAGATCTGCGCCTCTCGCCTGTCAGATCAGCGAAGCCAGTAGCGAGACGATTCACCAAAAAATGTGCATTTAATCATCTTTTTCTTTCACTGAATCATTTCTCTTGGCCGGTGGACTTGGTCCGTGGAAGTCGCAGCGCAGCAAGGGACGAGGGGTGACAAGGCCCCGCTGGCCGGATTTTCGGCAGCCCTACGAGGTGCACCGAGACACATCTGGACATGTAGACAGGGGGGAAGGAGTTGAAGATTTCATCAGTACATCAACGGCGGTATCAGCGCGGCACACAACCATAGATCAAGGCCATGCGCTCCCGAGAGGAGGCAGTTCGAAGGCACTCGGAGCGAGTCTGATCAAAGCCCCTATTCTCGCACCGTTGCGACTGCATCGAGGACATGATATTGAAAGCAGACAAACAAGCAGCCTGTCGCGCGCTTGTCCGGAGCCTTGAAATACCCATTAGGTACCAGCGAACCAACACGCTTCCAAAGATGCCTTAACCGGCATGCCGCGATCGAGAGAGATTCAAACTTGCGGCTGGAAGTCCTTGTCTCGCCCAAACCCTTGCCTACCCAACCTCGTTTTGCTGCAGGAACCTTTTCTAGGCGTGTGTAGTGTGGTATGCAGAGGGCTACTTCGGGAAGTACTTTTTTATCTTTTGCGAGTTGTTTTTATTTTTTTGGGCAACTGGATCTTTCTCAGCAACAATGCGATGTTATGGCGAAACCCCCTGTTCAACCCCCCCTTTTCGGCCAGCTGACAGGGGAAAGAGACAGGGCCATGGAGTAACAGCCCCTCCAAAACGGGCACCAAGCCTCTCCTGCAATGGCAGGCCAAGAGGTGCGTCCCTCCATCCCATCTTTGCTTCTCGCTAGCTCACGCACCTCGCAGGCCCTGTAGCTATCACCATGTCGCTCAATATAGCAGCGCCGCTCATGTGCCGCGGTGTAGAACCCCAGATGGTTCTGATCCCGTTGACAGCGAATCGACGCACCCTGCGTGCTTTCCACTCTTCGTTGCAACCCTTTGCTGTTATTTCCTCCCATACTAGTGACTTTGCGAACTGGCTGACCGTCACCCACACACACCCCCCCCTTCTTCCCAGGGCAGGCTGAGAGGCTTGCTTCGATTCTGTCCGCTCCCCCCTCCTTTCTTGCTGTTGACTTGACTTTGTCTCTGTACCTTTGTTGCCCGTTTAAGCCTCTATCCACACTGCGCGTTTGTCCCTGCAGCCGCGCGTGTGCGTGTACGGCAGTAGCTCCCCTCCTTTCCGGTTCCTGATTTTGTCACTTTTTCTTCCTGATCCCATATTGACTGCTACCTCTTGCTTCATTTGTCCAAGGCGCTCCAACCGGGCTGTGCTATATACTAACTTGGTACATCTGACAACCCTTCGCCAATGATGGCTAGCCTCAAATTCATAATGGATGTCAACGTTGACGACCAGCCGGATCGTCAACCGGCCCTGAATATTAATAAAAAGGACCAGGGCCCAAGCAAGCCGGCCACTACCGGTCATCTCCAAGAAGCACACACCACCACAAACCCACCGCCTCGACCGAGACATGCCAGGAGTCCCGGCCTGGCCACTGAACAAGATATCAACCTGCCCGTCCCCCCTCCCCAGACCAAGAGGCGTGGTGGTGCTTCATCACGGGCTTCCAAGTCATCGGCCTCAACAACAAGGGCAACACCAGCAGCTACCGGAGCAGGAACAAGCACGAACACAGGAGAAACCGAGAGCACATCACCGTCCTTATCACCCGCAGCCAAACGCCCCTCGGCTCGTCGCACGAGCACGACAAGCACCGACTCGATGGACCGGTCACAGGGGTATGGTTCTGCCGCTTCATCGTCGTCGATGGGAGGGGGAGGAGGACCCATGAGACCCATGCCTCAGCAACCTCCAACATCCGACATGCACGTGAGACTCACTCCTATCACCGGTCGGGTCAGCAGAGCCAAGAAGGGCGTGCCTGTCCATGTATGCGATGTCTGCAAACCACACAAGACCTTTACCAGGGCCGAGCATCTGAGGTGAGTGATCAGGGAAGCTTTACGATAGGAGGGGCGGCTGTATGCTGACAGTTGGAATCTCAGGCGCCATCAGTTGAGCCATGGAACACCACAGTTCCCATGTCCGGGCTGTGATAAAGTTTTTCACCGTCAAGATCTTTTGACTCGACACCAGCAAAAAAGGTGAGCGTTTCCCTTCATATTCCATTGTCTCTCCAATCCTGACAAGAAGCCCAGTGATCACGGAGGCGAAGCGGCATCCAAGTCCGGTTCTGCCCATGATAGTCCACACCCTTCCCCAGCGACAGTGTCATCGTCAAGGCCGACTCGATCATCAGGAAGCTCGTCAGTCCAACCAGGCCCACAGGTCCAGCAGCCTGGGCTGGCAGCAGCCTCTTCACCATCAGTACGCGAGATGTCCACTCCGCCCGTTTCCGCCTCTTATGCCGGAGGCTACGAGTTGGCAAACAACATACCACCGGGGGTGTCCGTCATTAGCCCTGCAGTGCAGTATCACCACCAGCCGAGAACAGCACAGCCAATGGGGCTCCACTTAGTGACCGAAGGCCTGCTATTACCCGGGCTACAACCGTCAGACTTCCCCGACGCGAGAGACACATCACCATGGCCGTCATCGGCTTCAGATAGCACATACTCGACACCCGTGTCGGAGCCCAGAAACCCCCGCCTGCTCCGTGGGCCCCCGGCTCTGCTCCCACAGTTTCCCAGCGGGGCGCGAGTCGTCGAGGCCCCAAACATTGACGCAATGCCGGTGCCGCCAATGTACATAAGTCACTACACATCAAACCCTCAACAGCAGCAACACTCCTACGGCCCTAATATGTACAGCATGGGGGGTATGTCATCTATCGGATACGGAGCCACTGACGGCACAAACAACCATCATTCGGGACTCGGCAACTTGCATCATCACCAGAATGGCAATCCTAACTCTTCCATGCGCGACTCTACTCCGCCCTCACACACAGCTCCTCATGCCAACGGAGGCCTCTTGACAGCGCACATGCCTAGTCTACAAGCTCACGAAGATCCCCTTCGTCCCATTGCTCTCCAGAAGCAACGGAATTTTGCAGACGCACCAGCTGGCATGACATTCTCAGCCCTAGAGGTTCGGTACGGCGGCAGCGGTAATGCGAGCCCCAGTGGGGACAGCGGTAGTCATGGCCGTATCATGGATGAACTTAATCTGGAACTTGGTGGTTGCGCCATGCCCATGCAAGTCTCGGGCCCGATGGCTATTCCCTTGCTTAGCCCTATCAATGACGCGATCCCTCGCTATTTGGAGACATACTGGAATCGGGTCCACCCAACAATGCCGGTGGTGCACCGGAAGTCGTATGAGGCGCATCCCGAAGGCGTATTGACGTGTGCCATGGCGGCTGTGGCCACACAGTTTCTCGATGACAAGGAGGATCGCACCCGAGGCAATCATCTCCATGACTATGCTTGGCAGGAGGTGAAGCGGGTGAGCAAAAGCCCTTTAACCCCTGAGCCCAAGGACAGCAACACTAACCACGACACAACACGACAGATTGCGAAGTGGGATCTTCAGACCAAGCAAGCGATCCTCTTGTGTGAATACTTTGCGCGGTTTCGCGGCCGGAAGGCAGTTACAAGCCCGTCCAAAATGTTCCGGTCGCTCTACGAGAGGGTGAGTACTTTGCAGTCCTTTGCTGCGCCGCCGTCTTCCTCTCTTCCAGATGACAATGGTCTCTGGCTTTTCGACCCCAGTGTCTGGTCTCCTACTTCCTCTCACTCTTCTTCTGATTCCTCGTCGTGTGGTTCCATCACACCGACCACCACCGCTATGTCTCCTTATGCCCTGAGGCATCTGAGCGCGCTCCAGACTACACCGTCCTGGAGCAGCTTTTCTTCGTCTTTTCCTTCCTCCACCACATCATCATTCGGCAGCTCCTCCGTCTCTTTGTCAGAATCTTCTTCTTCTTCTTCTTCTTTCGTCTTTGATTTTTCTTTGCAAAATCAACATAATCATAATCTCCCCTCTTCTTCCCCCGATGCTCGCTCTCGAGCACAGCGCTCCTGGTCATCTCTCTTTGCCCCTGTTCGCTACAACCCAGCGCCGGCGGCGGTGCCTTCTATTTCTTTCCAGCCTCTCTCTCAGAGTACGGGACAGGTATACTCACAGTTTCTTTCGAACCAACAGGGACTGTACGACGACGACATGGATCACGCAATGATCAACTCGGACGAGCACAACAACGTTTCGCTTGAGGTCCAGTGGAGCAGATGGATTCGGGCTGAATCTTCCCGCCGTCTCCTAACCGCCTGCTTTCTCTGCGATGGCCACACATCTATCTACCAGCAGATGCCACGCGCCCAGGACTACCAGTTGGACACGTCACCTTTACTCCAGTGCATTCCGCTTTTTGGCGGGAGTCAGAGGCTCTGGGAGGCTTCATCAGCCGAGGAGTGGGCAAACATCCTCACCTCAAATGAGAAGGCCGCTGAAATCGAATATGTCCCCGAACTCGAGAGCCTCACGGCTGATACCATCATGAGCTATGCGCCTGTGGATCAAATGGTTATCCTTGGCCGCTGCGCTTTGCGGCTGCCTCGACGCCCCAACTCACGGACGACGTCTGTTTCGGAGAACAACACTCCCGCTCCTGACTTCGGCCATCACTCGCAGCATCTCGGTGCTCAGGCAGCTCAGTTCAACACGAGGCAGCCAGCTCAGTTCCAGAGCGGGTTCCCGGTGCTGGCACAGGAGGAGCAGTCTATCGAGGCCGAAAACCGCATCACGGCCCTGTTTGGAGATTGTCCGGTCGCAAACACGTATCTTGCACTCCATCACACCCCGCTACGTGATCTCCTGGCTGTCAGCGGTGACTCGTGGCTTTATTCACAAAAAGTGCTGCCTGCAAACCTCTTCCAGGACCACCAGAAGCGACTTCGCCAGTGGGTGATGAACAAGCTTGCGGGTTACAATCCAGTCAAAGCCACCATGTACGCAGCCCGCGCCATTACACTATTCCTCGCTCGCCAGCCGGGGCCCCAAGGGTGCGACACTGAGTCCGCCCCTTGGTCAACGGACTTGTCTGACTACTGGGCCCTCTACGTCTGCGCCCTTATTTGCTGGGCATTTGGCTTTCATGCGCAGCAGCAGGGACAGCCTCGACAACGGAGCAGCAGCGGTGACAGCAGCCCCGCCTCTAAGGGCGGCAATGGGATGTCGATGAACAATACCGACGAGGACGTCCTGAACTGGTTGCGCATGGTAGCAGACAAAAATACACCACTTGCCGAGATACCTCGACTTCGACGACACGAGGCAACCGGAGTGGTTGGTCTCGTACGCCGCAAGCTGGCAAGCTGCATTGGTGGCCGCAACCGCTTGTATGTGGATGCTGTCGGGGTGCTGGAGAGACTTGAGCACGAGCGCGAGGGCCGGAACCGGAAGTTGTTCTAATCATGGAACTTCTCATACGCATACACACTTCACACTCTTTTCCGGGTACTCATCTTCAACCAACCCGCGGATATTTATGACTTTATGGAACGGTCCTTTTTTTTCCTTTGGGACTTATTTTACGACTTGGCTGTTTAAGGACATCATTGGCATTGGAGATAAGGGAAAATAATTATATGATACCATGGGGTAATATGGCTTTGGGTTTTGGTTTTGGTTGGTTGGTTGAAATTACATTCGTTTGATACCCCTTTCTTTCGGCAATGGCGACGACGATAACGACACACACGCATACACAAACGTTCCGAGCAAGAAACCTTTCGGTCTCCGTTGCACTTTCGGCAGCAATTGGCCATCTCCCGCCGCACGACCTCGACTCTCCGCGGGCACGACCTTACTCAACGCACCTCCTTTGCGTATGTTGAGTTGTAATTTTTTTTCCTTGTTATTTTGTACTTGTACCACCACCGCTGTATGTTGTATTATTTGTTCTGTTTTTTTTTTACTTTTTTTACTTTTTTTTTTCTTTCTGCTTCTTGCTTTCTTCTTTCCTTTCTCTCTTATAATATCCTTTTTTGAATCTTGTACTTTTAATTTTCTAGTATTCACGTATGCATCAGAGAGAAGGTGGAAGGAGCCATGAAGCAAATGTTGCTTTTAACACGATCTTAATGATTACACCATGCATAAGAAGGAAAAGGGATGATGGAAGGAGGGAGGGATTTTAATCATGATGGGGGTAAATTGTAATAAAAAGAGGAAGCTGAACAAGCATGGAAAAAGGAAACTGGGCAATCAATGTATACGAGGGGAGCTATGGAGTTGGGTCGGGATGAGTTGGATGAGAGAAGAGAAGAAGAAGAAAAAGAGTGTTATCCTAATTAAGGGGGGTTTTTTTTTTATCTATATATTCTGTATAACATCTGTTTATTTATGTTAAAATAGTTACTTCCAGTTCTTGTCTGCCTTGGATCCCTGAACGTCGGTTTTATGTTCCCAGAAGACTTTGTAAGACTGACATGTCTTCTGTGGACGAGGGCCAGACACACTTGCTCTCTCTCATGTTCCAAACTCATCTTTACATCCCACACACACATATATATATATATATATATATATATATATATATATATAAGGATGGAATGAGACGGCACTTGATTATGAATACAGATTCATCTCACACCCCTCTAGTAGTTCATTCATCCTTACGCTTCATCACGAATAGCATCAGTATCTTGCATTCTCCTTAGGCTAGAGTAATGGCCTTTTTTTTTTTTTTTTTTTTTTTTTTGTGAATCCATAACGAACGATGTCCCCCCCTTTTGAACAGCAAGGACCACGTCGGCCATCTGTTATATAATACTAAAATGTCTGAACAAAAAAAAAAAAAAAAAGACCAACAAAACCTGGGTAGACATTTGATATTATGCATAAAACTTTGGAAACGAGTGCAGCAGTACTGCACATACATACACACATTATCATCCAAGGCCGAATTCAAGTTAAAAAGTCACATATATTTGTAATCAATCACCGAGTAAAATCAACCAACTACCAGCCTATATAAATCTCAAGAGATTCACACACACACGCATTCCCTCTTCCACTGTAACCCCCCCTACTAAACACATCAGGGCGGTTTGGCTAGCTATGTATACACACACACACACACACACACAACACCAAAGACCCCCTGAAATCACCTCTCCTCTCTCCTCTCTCAAAAAGCCTAGGATTCTACAACTTCCATAAAAAAAATGTTCATGTTTTCCCCCTTATTCATTCGTTTACGCCTCGCCTCCTTTTCTAAGCCGACATATCACTTCCTCCTCCTTCTTTACACTTTCGGTGATACCTCATACAAACCAGTTCAAGCCGACCAAAGGGAAAGAAAAAAAAAAGAAAAAAAAGCAGCCGGGAAAAAAATAATTCAAGAATCACTGACTAAGAGTCGACACCCTCTTCGACTCCGCCCTCTTTGACTCGGTAACAACACCACCTCCCTGAGACGACCTCCTCCTCTCTTTGCCCTCAGCGGCACCGTTGCTATTATCATCCTGATCGGAATCATCATCCCCGTCGTCACTGACCGGACGGCTGCCGTCATCCCTCGCTCCGCTTCTGCGGGACTTGTTGGTCATCTATTTTTTTTTACCAGCGGTCAGCATTACCAACTATCCTTCAAATCTCAAAATTCAAGGGAGAGCACAAGCTAAAAAGAAGTGTGAAAAAAAAAGATGAAAAAAAGGACCAAAACATACCCAAGACCGAACACCCCCAATCAAACCAATCGTATACCCCGTAACAAAATCATTCACGTTGCTCGCAGCGGTCGTGGTGGGACTACGCGGGGGGAAATACGAACCCGAACTTCTCTCCCCCCCTCCCGCATTGCTGCTGCCGCTGCCGCTGTTAGTATTCCCACTCAGCGGACTGCTGGGCTGCACGTGATAATCAGGCGGCGGCTGGGTCCTGGCGGGACTCTGCGGCCTCGAGCTCGGCCAAAACTGCTTCAGCTCCCTGCTCAGCTCCTGGCCCGTCGTAGTCCAATTGCTACGAATATTATCCCGCAGATCCTGCACGTGACGCTTGAGCTCCAGCTCGTTCTTCTTGAGCCAAGAAACATTCAACTCCTGCCTCGAAGTGCCGCGCTTGAACTGTCTGGCAATGTATTTCTCGTAGTCGCGGACGATCCTTTTTCCACTGTCAATATCCCCTCCCCTCTCAATACTGGTGGTGTGGTGTGCAGGGTTAGTTAGACAATAACTCACTTGGTAATAATCCCAGTCGTGCTCACACCCTCGGTCCTCTGCGTGACCAGAAACTTGCCCGCCGCCTTGATGGGAGCATAAATATCGTCCCCTTCGTCGGCTCCATAGGGAATATCGTCGTGCGCCACGTAATCGATCTGATGCTCCTCCAAAAACTCCGGAGTCACAATCCAGGGGCAGTTCTCAATCACGCCGTCGACCCACTTGCAGTGCCTCACAGTCTCGGCGCGCTCGCTTCCGGAAAGCACCGTGAGTCCCTTGCGCTTGTGGGTTTCCTCGTCGCCCGTCACGCCGACGATCAAGTAAACTTCGGGAAAGGCCTTTTTGGCTTGTTCGAGCTGGCGCATGTGTCTGTCACACACACACACACTTATTATTAGCCATATGTATAATTAATGTCGGGATTGGGCGGCGTAGAGAAGAAAAAAACAAAAGACATACCCAAGATGGAACAAATCAAAAACACCATCGGCATATATCCTCACCGGCCGTCCGGTAGGCGGAGGATTCGTCTTGTACCCCACGGGATGCGTGAGCTTGCCGATTGGGGGAGGAAGCATTGCCTCCGCCTCAAATTTTTCTCCTCCTGCTGCCCCGTTGCTGCCATCCTCCTGCTGCTTCGAGGAAGAAGCAGTATTTCGCCTAGCTCCCACCTTGCCGCTGCGCGTGACCCTTTCAGCAATATCGACACTAGCCTCCGTTGTATCGCTCGGCTCACCGGAATCGACGTCTGCGCTGCCGCGCTGGCGTTTGCTAGGGGGTTGGTGTTGTTGCTGTGTGGTTGCTACTTTAGAGGAAGTGCCGGTTTCCTCCGCCGAAGCGTCTCGGGATTCGTTTTGGATGGTATCCATGTCGGCGTTGACGCCTAATTGTTGTTGTTGATGAGAAGTAATGGTGCTGTTGCGCTTTCGTTTCCCAACGGCGTTCGTTGCCGGCGACGAGTTCGAGTTCGACTTGTTCCCAGTAGTGCTTCGGGATGACATGATGGGCGGCGGCGGCGCTTTCTTTCTTTCTCTATCAATTGGTTTGGGCACCTTAGGTTGGACTGGATGGATAATAGTGTACCGGGCAGGCGCGAATGAGACCACCAAATCAACTGTCCTATCCTATTACCGGCGGGGGATACGGTTGACTCCAGTAGTATGCAGTAGTAGCAGTATCATGCAGTGGAAAATAAAAGATGCGGGCGGGTGCGATGGAGTCGGAAATGTAAAGTAAAGTTGGTCAGGTCGGTAATTGTGGGGAACGAACCCTTTTCAGCGCAACTTCTTGGTTTTTAGTAGTTTTTTTTTTTGCCAGGTTCGGTCGGTACCTATGTATCCGTACGTAGGTAGTCGGATTGAGTAGAATCCCAGAAGGTGAAGGTGTGGGAATTGGGAATACGTCAGAACTTCAAGTATTCGTAACTCCTTTTTTTGGGATTGGGGTGGAGGGAGCTTGCTGCCGTTCCTGCCGATGTCTCTGTCCGCAATGATGGATCAATCAATCAATCGGATTGGATTGCGCAACGAGTTGAGCAGTACAGAGCAAGTTGTGTTGGGTACGCAACCACTCAAAAGAAGATGAAAAAAATAATCTTGGAAGCTCGAGATGAATTGAGCTCCCAGCTTTTCTTTGTCCAAAGTACCGAGTGCAAGTCGAAGAAGAAGCTCCATGTATTATTTCTCAACTCTGAAATAAATAAAGAAAGAAGCTTGGAGTCCTCCTCCCATCAAAAAAGTAAATGCGACCGTGTCCAAAATATTTTTTTCCCTTCCTTCTAAAACCTCCCAGGATTCTGTTCTAGAACGACACGAAAGAAGAAACGCGTCTCACGACGAGAGAGAGAGAGGGGCAAGTTTGGTTTGGTTGGGAAAGGGGATGGATTCGATGGGCGCGCCGAGACTTCCCCCATTTCTCAAACAAATTTCAAGACCACCCCTGGTAGGGGTCACGTCATTTCTGGGGTCTGTGCTTCCCTACATACACCGTCCGAATCCGGCTTTGTGTGGCTTGCGTCAATACCTTACAAGTAGGTACCGTGGCGCGGGGATATCATGACGACGATTTGCACAAGCACGTGGAAGGAACGAACCATCTGAACTGGTAGGCAATGTTCCCTATGAACTGGTAAAGCTGTGTCTGAACAAGGTGCTGGCGTTCTGATCTCATCTCTCATGACAAACTAAAAAAAAAAAAGAAGGAAAAAGAATCGATATCATATCATGATCATAACCTCCCAAAAAGTAACCATGCCTGCCCGTGATAAACAAGTGAATAGCTTCAAAACTGGAATCCAATACTATGATTATTTTTTATTTTTTTCCAAGTTTGCGTGCACATTTGGGAAAACTCAATTCACCTCCCTTCATTAACCCCGTTACTCCCTTTCTCATGATTCATTACCAGCTGTCCCCTCACTTCAACACAACCTTATTCCCCCTAACGCAATGTCTCCCACACCTAGTCTCATCCCCCGGCTTACTCATAAAGCAATAACTCTTCGCTCCCTCCGGCGCGATCGGCCCAAACTTCTTCTTTACCGAGCAATACTCAAACTCGTCCCCAATCCACTGCTGAATATGCTTGTGCAGCTGACACCTCGTCACGCCGCACTTCCTGCAATAAGCCTGTCCCCTAATCCTCAGGTTTGAGAGCTTCTCGGGTCCATAAACAACACCAGGCTTCGTCCTCACAATCACCTGTCCATCCTTATCCTCCCCCGTGACAGTCGGAGTAGGAGGAGGATTCGTCTTCACGACGTTGCCAGCCAAGTGCCAAGCCCATTCCAGCTCGTTCGGCCC
Organism: Cladorrhinum sp. PSN332; assembly: GCA_033297175.1. Classification (NCBI taxonomy): domain Eukaryota; kingdom Fungi; phylum Ascomycota; class Sordariomycetes; order Sordariales; family Podosporaceae; genus Cladorrhinum; species Cladorrhinum sp. PSN332. Next base: position 395,228 of record MU858828.1, on the reverse strand, counting down.
TTCTCGCCTAACAGAGAGGGGTACAGTCCCGTTGAGTCGCCGATGGATCGCGTACAGATCCCGATTCGCGAGGCCGAAACATGTGCTATCGATTGGATCGAGGAAGTCGAAGATGGTGTAATGGATCTCGGGCGGTAAATCCATGAGTTGAAGTCGGCTTGAAGGTCGATGGTGGTGAGGAATCGGTTCGTGGTCCGTGACAGAGTATGAACGACGGGGAGGACCGAGTGGCGGTCGTCGTACGGCGGGCCGAGATCGCTCTTCTGCCTTCTGTGGCTGTGGTTCCGAAGAGGAAGAGGTTGACGCCGAGGACAGCTGCTTCGAGTCATCTTCTCTGGGCGATGGTGATGGGGTGATCGTGTAGAGCGTAAAGACCGGTGGTGTAGGAATGTAACATTCGTGTTGAGTCTGTGACCTGCGAGGAACATTCTTGCCGTTTCGTTGTAAACTCGACTCCTTCGCTCTGTGATCTTCTCTCGTGAAGGGCCGCACGGCGCCTTCCATGGCGGCAAGACTTTTGTAGAGAACCTCAATCATGGTAACAGGTAGAGGTGCGCACGCCGGTCTACAAAATAAGTAGATTTCAAGTTCCTAACACTAACTTATTCTTGGGGAAACCAAGACACAAGCTGGGTGTGGGGTACTTGTAAGTGTTTAAAAGGATTTGTGATCAAGTCGTAGCCGGTAAGAGACTCGAGTTGATGAGTTGGCCAATGATGAGGTCGTATCTGTGATGTACCCAAATATGATCACGCGATAGGCGACGATATGGTGGTTGCGGTTAAGGTGGAGTTTAACAGACTAAAAGGCTCGGAAGCAAGCCTGCTGTGGACTTGTCTTTATATACAGATATGTGGATCGGGCTCCGAGATCGATGAGACGGGACGGGATGCAAAAGAAAAAGATAGATAGATGCTTTCAGGCACCGAAGCCGAAGATTGAACGGTGTATATGACGAAGTGGATACCCCCTCACTAGCAAGTTCATGAGACAATGCGGATGGGACGGTTTTAATAATACTTGGTGGTCAGGCGGGTAGAGGTGGGAAAGGATAAGAAAAACGGCCGGGGAACGGGAAGCAGGGGACCGGAACAGCCGTGTTGTCTAGGCCGATCTCTGCGATAGAGGGGGGAGGTACAAAGTAGTATATTTTTTGCCGATTTACGAGTTGGTGAGATAATGTAGAGAAGCAACGAATAAAAAAGGATGCTGGAAAGAAATAAAAGAGGGGAATACGGAATATCAGGACATGATCGGCACTGCTTGATTAGCCGTCTGCGGTCTGTCCTGCTCCCTGCCTGGCCTGGCCCTTCTGTGGTCTTGAAGCCGGCCTTGACCTGGTGGGTGGTCTGCGCAGCGATGAGGTGGATTCCCGGGGGTTTTCCTGTGGGTTTTCCCCCTTCCTCTTCTCTTTGTTCTCGGTTTGCGCAAAACAGGTTCGATGCGCTTGCAGAATGCAGAATGCAGAATGTAGCTTGCAACGAATCACGAGAAAATGCAGCCAAGCAGCCTTTGTTCAACTAACCACCACGGTCAGCGCAACGGCCGGAGGTTTGCAGGGGTTAGACAGGTGGGGATGATGAGAATATTCGAATCGTCTGGATCTCCTGGCATGTGCCTGGGCACCACCATGATGCATAGTGTAGTTTCTGCTTGTCAAGGTCGCAGGGATTGGTGATCGTGGTCGGTCCCGGAACGACGGCCATTGCGAATCATCGATAGCGTCACGGGGCAGTAAAAATCTTGCCACTTTCCCACATCCGTAACCACTTCAAGGCAGGATCAACCTCTTGGGTACATACCTATTCAATCCGCCGAGATTTCTGCGAGAAGGGTTTCCGGAATCATTGTGCCGGATAACAAGTTGAATCCAATTCGTCTTCGAAACAGGGCAAGGTGAAAGAGACGGAAAAGAAATCTAGTATAGCATTAAACGATCACGTTACGTTTTTTTTGGAATCCAGTTTGAGCAGTTGCACGTTGCAAAAAGGTTTCGATTCAGGACCAAGTCAAAGTTCATCAAGGTACGAATGTACCCCGCCAGCCCAGATATGAGGGAGTACCCCGCCGTTCGCATGTTCAACCCGCAACATCCGTCATGTCATCACATCGCTCACCCAAACCTGTCGGATGCTGATATCATATACCATCTCAAAATCTATAACGTCAGGCTCTGTCTATCACTGTGGAAAAACAACGCGAGATCTCCCGAGTGGCAAGGCAAATACCACAGGGCCGATCGGTAACCAAGAGCTGCCGTGATTGTCTGTGCCACTCATTGGGTCTCGGGCGGACATTGGCCCATCCAAATAACCGACTCCTCAGACCGGTCCGGTCGCTTTTGGGGTCTGGGGAAATGCTCACGGGAACCAGCCTCTTGGGAGAGTGCTGACAGGATTGCGGGGAGACGGGAGTGGTTGATGGAAATGCATTTCATGAACTTGCTTCCTGGTATCATACTACAAAGAGAAGGCAATGCCATTGGCTGTTTCTGATTAACCTCAGTCGGTCCCGTTAAAATTGCAGTCAAGGGTTTTAAACTTTCTTGGTCGTAGGTACATGTAGTTCCGAAAGGACAAAAAGCTTGTTGTCGCCGTCATGGGACGAAATCCTTCCCCTCACCGTCCTGGCCAAAAGGAGATATGCGCGTGTCGGTGTCAGTTTAGTTCGGCCGTAAACCACCATTCTGACGCCGTTGAAATATTGAAATATCGAATACGCCGAGGTCAAACAAACTTTTTCGGCTCGTAGTTTTTTCTCTGTTGAGAATGTGTTTCAGAGCAAGTCACGATGCATCAAGACATAATTAAAGCAACACATAGTCCACAAACATCCCCCTTTCTGTCCCCAAATCACCCTATCAAGAATTAATTAATAATATTTTGTTTTTCCATGTGTCGAGAGAGAGACAGAGAGAGAGAGAGAGAAGAAACAGCATTCATGGAAAGTGAAAGCAAACCCGCTAATAAACGCGCCAGCCAAGTGTGTGCAGTGTTGTGTCTGTAGTTATCATCCGACTCATGCCCCCTCTAGATAGCAATCCAGATGACCATAATGACAACATCAAGCCCCTGGGCCTCGCCATCATACTTGAAGCTCCACATGCCGTCCGTCTTCTCGTTCCAGTATCCGCCCGTGGCGCTGTGCATGCCGCGCCGGCCGGCCTGCTTCTTTACGTCGGCCGCATCGGTGCTGCCTGCGGGCTTGTTGAGCTGGGAGGTAGGGACAACGTGCTGGACTACGGTGCTGTTGATAGCAAACTTGTAGGCCGGTGCGTTGTTGTTGGTGGTGGGCGCCTCGGACAGTAGCGCCTTCAGGGTTTTTTGCTGTTTTTGTATCAAAGATATTAGCAACCTCTTTAGTCCGGCTGGCTGAGTGGTAATGGCGGGCAAACGTACAATAATGGCCTCGTTCCATTGCGCAGTCTTGGGATGGTCATAGGCCTCGACGCCATCGAAAACGCTGTGGCACACCTGTATTGTGGGAGAAATAGCCGTGTCAGTTGTGGTCTTATTCGCTCGACACGGTCGTAATCATGGTTCGAGACGCACATCCGTGGCAATCTGCTCGAGGCGCTTGGTGGGAATTGGCTATGGGTGACCAGCAGGTTAGCTAATCTGTAGCGGATAAATGAGCCGTTGTTTGAGGATGTGATATGGATCGTACATAATTAGCCATTTTAGAATATCTTCAAATCGGGGCGGTGTCTACGTGGTGGTTGTGTTTCGGAAGTTAGAAGGGCGGCGGTCGCGTGCTTCAGGATTGGATTGTTGTTGTTGTTGTTGTTGTTTGTTTGGGTTTCGATTTGGCAGACAGCTTGGTTCCGGCACTTCAGAGCAGCGTAGCGAATAAGGGGTAACGGTTTTATTGGGGGAGGGGGGCTTTATCTGCCCTAAAAGTACAGCTTCTAAAAGAGCAAGTAAAGGAAAGTCTCGTAACTCAAGGTATTCCTGGCAATCAATATGCAATGCGACTTTTCAATCATCTACAAGGTTGCTATCGTCGTTGGATAGGCTTCGATAACTAATTCTGTGGCTCCCATGGCAGGCAGGTGGTGCTTGCTTCCATGAATGCTTCCATCGATCCCATTGAGGAGCAAACAAGCCGCAGCTTCTAGGTTCCCCACTCCAATCCAGCCTCGATCTCCTTTGGGCTTCGCGCTGCGGGGCAACGATAACAGAGAACCAGACGCTGCGGCACGTGACAGCGCTCAAGATGCGACAAGAAACTCATGCAGCGTCCTGCCAGTCAGGTTTGGAAGTGTCCCCACGTGGATACGCGGTGGTGGTTTGCGGGGACCCGCTGACGTTTTGTTTCTTATTGATCAATTGAGAGAGAAGCTTCAAAACCCCAACTCCTGCGCCGCCAACTAGCAGCATCTGGAGACGAAACACATTTCTGAAGAGGCGCATTGCATTCACTCTGACGGAAAACAACAACACCAGCACGACTTAACACTTGCAGCATCACCAACTTCAATTTGCATATTGACGTAGTAATTAATTCAATTGCCACTTCTCATCACCGAGTCACCTGCTCCGAAACCGCCTCGAGAGAAACCTCCAAAACACTCATCGTCAACCATGTCCAGCCAACCGCTCCTCCAAACCGCCCCAGGTACCGTTTTTCCCTCTCCCACCCATCCCGCACCCACTAACTTGTCTCTTTCCCAGGCAAACGCATAGCCCTCCCAACCCGCGTCGAACCCAAAGTCTTCTTCGCCAACGAGCGCACCTTCCTCTCATGGCTCAACTTCACCGTCATCCTCGGCGCCCTCGCCATCGGCATGCTGAACTTCGGCGACAGGCCCGCCTTCATCTCTGCCTTTCTCTTCACGGGCGTAGCGATGGCCACCATGGTCTACGCTCTCATAACCTACCATTGGAGAGCGAAATCTATAAGAATGCGCGGACAGGCGGGGTTCGACGACCGGTTCGGACCTACCTTCTTGGCGATCATCTTGTTGTTGGCTGTCGTGGTTAATTTCGTGTTGAGGATCACTTACAATGAGGAGAAGCCTTAAGTTAAAGGCGCGAAAGGTTGGATTGGAAGGGGGAAGAAGGGGTCAGTGACGGTCAGCGATATATATATAAGTTGGAGATGGGCAGAAGAGAAGACTTCTTGAAAATTGGGCTGGTACCGGTCGGTGTGTTTGGTGGTTGTATGATTTGAAAGGTTGCATTTTTATCTGTTTGGATTGCATGGCATGGCATGAGCCTTTTTTAGTTGTTTTTTTGGCTTGCATGGTTGGTTAGATTGTATAAGGAAGTGGTTCAGACGAGAGATCTATGTGTATTATTGGAAAGTACTTTGTTTACATGGACTTTTTTTCATGGCGTTTCCATAGCTGGCGGTCCTGTTTAGCGAGTGAAATCACTTGTTTGAGTCCCAATTTGAATGTGTGCCAGGACGTATGATGTCCCTGCCAGAAAAAAAAGAAGCCTATTCGCAGTCAGTCAGATGGCTTATTTCCGTGCCATGTGTCTACTAATGCTGAGGGTATCACAAAAACGCTACAAAAATGCAAGACTTCTCCTTCCTGTTGTCGCTCAATGGCAACATGCTCATACTCGTAAATCCCATTCCGCCGTTGCTCAACCGGCCAAGCCCGCCTTTTTCTTCCGAAGATGCTCAATGTAATGCTCATTCGTCTGCAAAGAGACACTCTGAATGTTTTTCAACTCCTCCAATGGCACTCTCGACAAAAGTACCGTCATGTGTGCCTGGTATCTGACCTTTGGCGGGTCAACAGCTAGCTCGTGGATCGTCTTTGCCGGCCGCATCGTCTCGAAGTATTCATCTTCCTCGTCGTCCTCCCCGTCCACAGCCATGAATGTATCTTCCACCACACTTTCATCTGCAATAACGGGTTTCGGGGTTGGCTCTTCGCAGATCGTCTCGCTCAACACGTTGTACTGGTACCACTTTTGCTCGGTCTCGCCGACACGTCGTCGAATCAGCTCGGCGATAGTGATGAGCTTGTTTGACGAACTCGATTTGGCGCAAAGAAGAACTGTGCCTGGTAGAACCTTTTGATCCCATGCGCTGAACCGGCTGAGATGCTGAAGGGCCTTGTCGACGTGCTTTCGGATGCTGGTCGAAGAAATGACGCTCATGGCCTTGACTTCGTATCTGCCGTTTAGTTTCTCGAGAATTGGATTGTAGACTTGAGCATAAGGACCCGTTGAGGAGGAGGAGGACGAGTTGGTAGGTGCTGCTGCATTGCGAGTAGCTGCGCCAGCGGTCCGTCGCTTTTTAGAGCTCGAGGCAGAGGCGGCATGACCGCTTTCATCGCTCGGGGATTTTCGCTTTCCAGCGCCTGATGGTGATGGGTTTGAGGGGACTTTTCTCGTCGTAGCTGTTGCGGTTGCCATTTTGGGCATGTTTTTTTTTAGGCAACCCCGCCGCCGTCTTCTGTCTTGATTTGGAGTTTGTTGAAAAGAAGGACTTCACGGGTGGTTACTATGTGGGTTGCTTCAAGAAATCCCCCAATCGCACTGTTTCTTTTGATTTGACGCGTAGTGAAAACAATGTGGGGTTTCGCAGCTATCTAGGCTGCTATCGATAAGCACGATAAAAGATGAATCGATAAGAATGGAAGCCATTCTTGGGTCTGGGTCCCATCTATGCGAGAATTTCAAGGAATCTTTGGACAATGGCAGGAAACATTCATTGTCTCGAAGCATTTTCACTGGATCCTAAAGACTCTACAACTCTAGATGGTTTTCGATCTATTCATTGTGGCTGTTTTTTTTTGTTTTTTTTTGGTGTTCTAGGTTGAGAATCCCAAAGCAGAGCACCGTACCTGAAATACTTGATCCAATCAAGATAAAAGCCACCAACTGTCGGGTGGAGTCACCTCCAACCGACATCTCCTTTTCCAATGATGGAAGCTCGCTCATCTTGGCTCAATCAGGTAACATCCAATACCACCTCATCGGCCTTCCAGAATGTGCCCAAAAGGCTGCATATCACTCCAAGTTCTGAAATCCCATTCGCTCTGCTAGCATGCAAATCAGATCGATGACATCGCTTTCCTATCCGGCGCTTCCAGTTTACACCTCGTGTTGGAGACTAGTGAGTGCAGATATCTTATCGCGAGATTCTTCTCACAATCAGCCCAGTCAACGCAAGGCAAGGTGGGCTATTTTTGAGGGCTGCCAAAAATATGACAGCCTTGCGTGACACAGGAGGATGGAGAAGTATTTCTCGCACACCCTTCCAGCCATCTGCTCCGTCAGTTACTTTGGGCTGTTAATCTCACCCCCTGCGCTAGTGTTGTATCGGGGTTTCGTAATCTTGGATGATACATGCATATGGAGTTGGATGTACCAGGACGATTCAGCATTCAGCCTCCGATCCTGACAAGATAATGTCGCCGTCATCTTACAAGCACAAAACTTTACTTACGTGAAACTCTAGGTACTTGAGGTTCTCATCAGAACAGTGGACAAGGAGAAAAACACAACGACTCGGAAGATTAGGAATGTGTTACAACATGCAACGCACCGTTTGCGTGCCGTGTAAGCCGTAATTACGGCGCACGCGCCTCTTCTATTTCACGGAAAACCGGGTCCGTGCCTCTGCACAAAACAGGGTGGTGTGCACAACTCCCCATTTCATGGGGTGGCTCTCGCTATTCTTGGCGAGATAGCTAGCATGCCTGCTGGCCTCCGAGTTGCATTCAAACCCACCCTGCCCACCACTAACACGCCGAGAGCAACCTGGCTGCTTCCAACCAGTTCTTGTGAGTGGTTGTGATGTGCGCAGACATCCACACACTGTGTTGGCAAGCTTCAAGCTTGTCTCCTCCCGCCAGCGCAAGTCGGATGCTGGGAGAGTGCGGTGTGCAGAGATCCATTTCCGGGAGCACATCATAATGGGAAAGATGTGAGAAGCTTAATCTGAGCGGTGTGTGGGCTTGCACCGCAACTTGGTTGATTCTCAACTCGCATTTGAGCAAAAAGTCTATTGTGTCTCGCACTCATCTTTTGAGTCCTGCTTGAAATCCATCTCTTGGCATTCTCCTTTTTGCGTTTTGACTGAGAAACGGCAACTGCAAACCGAGCCTTCCGCACACACCCCGACACCCACCCACCACGCCTTCCTGCCGCATCCTTCTTTCCCATGTCCTTCGCAGAGTTGCAGCTCAGGTCAGACAACCAGACCCACTTTTTGCCCCATGCCGCCCCGCACAAAGAACCAATCACTCGCAAGGTTGCCTTTCTTCGATCGTTCCCTTGGCTGCGGTCTTGGGTGGTCCCAGGCTGCGTTAGTCACGGCCCACCCCATGCCCACCCCTGGTTCTCACTGATTCCCTTGCATCCCTTTTTGCCTCCAGATCCAACTTCCCAAACAATTTCCCCCTTTGGCGCAGCGTCTCCCCTTACAACCTGCGTGACAGAGCCCGTCACCCCCCAACTCTCTCACTCACCTCACATTCACAACCCAACTTTTGCGGGCGAACCTGCGAACCTCTCCCAACATCACGACCAAAACGACCAAAATTCACCACCAAAACAAACGCAAAAACAACGCAGTGCGCGCACTCATTCCACCCAGTCCTGGTAAAGAGATTCTCTCTTTTTATTTCGTTTTGACGACCGCGAGGCTTTAACTAGCTTTCGCGCGACTTTTTATTTCACTTTTGACCTTGACGTCGTTGCGTCTTCCTGGGCAATCCGCTGCTGCTGCTGCATCACTGCACACTGCGCATAGGCAACCGCGACTGTTGCGCAGCTCCCTCTCTCCCTCTCTCATTTCCCTGCTGCTCCTGCTCCCGTTGGGTCTGGGCCCCGTCCTCATCAGCAGCTGCGGGTCGCTCGCAATCCACCCGACAGAATCGGCTAAACCTAACTGAGACGGCAAACACCGCCCCACCTGCAAGCGGCCTCGGAGTTACGTCAGCCTCGTTACCGTTCGACCAATCGTCGATCGATCCCCGTGCCTTCCCAGGTTGCCCCCCCTTTCCCGTCCCCGACCCCCTTGTCTCGGCCGTGTTGCTGCCTACCTTCTCCCAGAAGCCTTGCGCCTTGCGACAAACGCCACGAGTACAAGATAAAGCCCTTTGCGCCAACATCTCTCTCTCTCCGCACACTGTCATTTTGACACTTTTTGTTGGCGTATTGCAACGGTCATGTCTATGTTTCGCTTCTGGAACTCGGAAACTAGGGGAAGCGACACAACGGTTGAAGGAAACATCTTCGTCGCAAACTGCGAGGACACCCACACCACAACTTCGAAGGCACCCGAGCTGTTGACACCAATATCACCAAGGAAACGCCGCCCAAGTTTTGTTGATACCGCTTCTTATTCGCGAGTAAAGCGGGCAAAAACGGAGGAGGAACACCATGGTGGCTTGCCCTCCCCAACTTCGGCATGTGCAGATAGCGAAGAGTCAGGCATGATGCTGCGCGGCCGGTCCAGCAGCGCCTCCGGCCTCGACCTCGATCGCGCAAGAGATGTCATTCAGTACCAGTTCGGGCTTGAGGTTTTATTGAAGCATGACGAGTTGCGACTGATCAACCAAGAGCTGGCCAAATGCCAGGTTGCGCTTGAGCAGCTCCGGCGGTGCCATCTCATTCCTTACCCCGTCCAGTGCCCAACTCCCTCTCAGATGCTTGAGATCAGCAGCGGCAAGGGCCCTGCTCTTCAATCCAAATCAGGCCAGCCTGTTCCCAAATGGGCTCCGCCTTTTGGTGTTGTCGAAGGCCCTTACGCGCGACATTATGCTAAGTGGCTGATACCTGATCCCATGTTTGATGGCATTCAACCTGAAGCCCCCGGCCTTACAGAGACTGGTCGGGCCAGAAACACAACGGCGGAAGGTAGGGCAACGAGAAACAGCCTGGCGGAGGCAGGAAGTCTTGGCAAGCAGCGCCCTGCTCGCGGAAACGCAGGTCAGAGGTTGCACGCGCTATCCAGTGGATACCCAGCACCGAAAGACAAGCACTCCCCTTGCATCTTGAAGCGATCTGATGGCATCACGGTGAAGCTCGTGTGCAAAGACTGCCACAGGTGGGATTTTTCGAGCACTCAGGGGTTTATCAACCACTGTCGGATTGCTCACAAGAGAGACTACAAGAGTCACGAGGAAGCTGCTGTTCATTGTGGACACCCTATCGAGGTGGACCAGAGCGGCACCATCGTCGCAGATGACAACAAGACCCCAGCTCCTGTTGCTGTCAGCGCTTCCGCCCCTGCCGGACTGGTCCATCCACTTGCGCGGAACGGTTCTGTCTCTGATCAGGAAACTTACAAAGCTCTTCGTTCTCGCCTCACTGCTTCGCTCGATTTGTTCTATGCGGGGAAACTGCCAAATGTTAGCAGTATCCCTGGTGTTCAGAAGCCTTCGCGCCGTCGTGCTCCTGGATCATCGGGTCTGGTTAAGTCATCTGATGCTCCCTACCTCTCACAGTTGATGCAGAAGAGAAAGCTGAGTGGCAACTTAAAGCAGGAGGTGGCTGAAGCCAAGACCAAGGTTGACTGGGAAATTTTCTCACCTGGCGAAGATTCAGATATTGATCAGCCCACTGGGTCCGAAGGCGCCAGGACACCCAAAATTCCATCGGCACCCGCAGCACGGATACCTGCTGTCATGCGGATGCCAGCACGGGCTGCCGTGTCGCCTTCTGAGCCTCCGGCTCTTCCTCGGCCTTCAAGCAGCAAGGGCTTTGGCGCAACCACCGCTCGGCCGGTTGCGACCCGCTCCCCCGAGCTTCCCGAGACTCCGATGTATGATGACGAGATGGATGTAGATTTGAGTCCCAACACCATGACCAGCCACAACGCTCCATCGTTGGTTAGTGACGATAGCGAGTATGATGACTCTAATGATGGGTCCGCATCCGACAGTAGTGATGCCATGGAAGCCGACTCTGTCTCGGACGTTGCCGAAATTAGTATCGCAGAGGACACTGACGGCCGTGTACGAACAATTCATCGCAAGCCCAACAGCAGCAACAATGCAGTCAAGCTGAAGAAGGACGAGGACAGGCATGTGACTTTTGTTACTCCTAGCCCTGTGCCCACCAACCCGCCTTCCAAGAATAAGAGAAAGCAGAATGTGTAGGAGGAGCGCGCTTTTGTCTGCTGATAGGCAGGATGACGGATCATGAATGACGCTTCTTTGGTGCGCCAAATGTTTTACAACAAACTATACCACACTTTTAATGAGGTTTCGGAGAGCTTGCCCGAGATGGTTGAGAGGAGGCTCTCCAATCTTGGATTCTTCTTTACACGCTTTACTCTCCCCTCGTGTTATGGAAGAAGAGGAGGGAGGAAATTATGACATTATACCATTTTAGTATTCAAGCGTTTTTAGTTTGATTCTTTTTTTTTTCTGGCTGGCGCAACATGGAGGATGCTTTTGTGTCTTTTTTTTCGACTTTTTCCCTGTGGGGTATTGAACAAGGGCAAAGAACTTAAGAGATATCTGTCTGTGTTTTTATTTCACTCTCGGTTCTTTGTGGCTTTTCGGTGGTTGGAGGGGGAGGGCGGTACTAGCGATTGACTTTTTGACAAAAATTGTTTTATTTCGTCCACTTTATTTGTCTCTGGGCTTGGACGGACGAAATCTGAAGATGAAAGAGAAAAAGAAACGTCCTGGGATTAGGACGGAATGGGGATGGGATGATGGGACCTTTGAGAGTTTAAGGGAGGAATAACAAAAGTTTTCTCTTTTGGGCCCGTATTTCATTGTGTCAAAAGACTTTGAAGACTTTTGTGTGCTGGGGATCGTGCGTGCTATTTCTCCCTCTTTGTTGTGTGTATCTCTCTCCGTCTTTGTCTTTGTCTGTGTTGTCTGTCTTCCTCTTATATATCTTTTTCTCCGTGCCACCACTGACACCAACCGCACGCGCAGGAACAAAATTGTTGTATCATACCTGATTTTTTTTTTAAAGCACATGCTACTTTGTACTTGGCTTTTGTTGTTCTTTTTAGATGGAGAATGCAAATGGAAAAAGATACGATAGGTTTGAGAATTGCCTGTCTCTTTGGGCCTTTCTTGGATTTGGTGATTTGATGTATGCTGCTGATGTGTGCTTTTGGGGTTCTGTGTCAGACCGGCCGCAAAGTTTGGGGGTTTGTCTGTAATATATCTATCTCATTGATGCTGAGATTGGCATTCGGTGAAGTTGTTCACGGGAAGACATGAAAAAAAAACATTCATCAACACGTAAAGACATGAAGCTATTCCACGGATAATAGGTGAAGCCACTCACGGAGATACATGAAGCCACTCACGGAGATACATGAACCAATTTACTACTATCGTGGGAATATAACCACAGGAGAGAATATGGGGGGGGGGGGGGCTTATTGGTAAGAACGGGGTTGAAGCTATTTATTATATAAGACCAAGCATGCGTTAAAAGACAACAAACACAAGAATACGTGTATGTACAACGTAGAATATATCAGATATCAGAAACATGAGGTACATTGGAGATGGCTTATATATATAGATATATACATAGATATAAATCCCTCAAAAATTTAATTTAATCACTGCATATAAAAGAGAGGAGCACACACACACTCAAAAAAAAAAAAAAAAAAAAAAAAAAAAAAAAAAAAAGATTTAACAAAAAGAAGAGAGATATCATGTATTCCCCAGTCAGATTTCGAAATTGATGTTGCGCTTCGCCTGGTTGTTATTTGATGGGGGTGGTGGGCGACAAGGAAAAACAAACTCTTATCCTCTGTGTTCCGGTTGTGGTTGTGGTTATGGCTATGGTTGTGGCTATGGTTGTGGTTGCTTACGAACCATCATATATGACTCGGGAGTCTAGTGGTGAGTGAGATTTGGGATCGATGGAGTTGAAGTTTTGGGATGGGTGGGTTGATGATGATGATGATGATTGGTTAGAGTATGTTTTCTTGCTCAGGAGTCTACGACGACGGGGGTTTGGCAACAGGAAGAGTTTCTTTGATCTACATTATTACTTCATAGTAGGCTTTTCACGAGTGGTAGGATGACATAGTCACTGGACGTAAATTATGTCGAAGCAAAAAAAAAAACCCCCCCAAAAACTCCCCCCCCCCCCGGGGTTAAAAAAGTAATTACACAATGTCTTGGAGGGAGGCGGGCGGCCTTTAAGAAATGCTAGATACTATGTCAAGTAGGCATCATAGGTCAACGCAAGGGAAATTGGACAGGCGGAATTAGTTCAAGTATGAGTCAAGTTCTGAAGTTGTGAAGCATTCTGAAGGATATATGGTGAGAAGTAGTTCCAAAATGTCACAGGGTGAGTTGGTGGACGTCTAGACTGACCAGAATTTGAGTAATATGTTAGACTGGCTGCTGCTGGCTTATATGGAGACAACCCAAGACCGATTATCTACTGAACGCATCATCATCAAGATACACTTCAGTAGTAGAAGATATATTTTGTGTTTGAGATGCCCATCTTGTTCGTATCAGTCAGACAACTCCATGTGCACCTCGCTACCAGGCATCACGACTGGGACGAGCATCGCAAACTTGATCATAAATAATAAGTGTATGTATTCGTCTTCAGTTTTAGCCCCAATGCAGCATATTCCTGCTAACTTCGGGAATTCGTAGTCTAAAAGCATGCCTGCCCATCAATCAAATCCCAGATCCCATATGTTTCTTTTTCTTTTTCCCTTGCCTGGTTTATGACCACAGCAGACGTCTCTCATATCGACAAGCTAGAGACTATGGGTAATACCATCATCCTTTCCCATCGCCTCATTCTCTCTCTGTGCTACTTTGTTATAGCGGCTCCCAGTAATCTACTATCAAACTTGCCCTACTCTCCCAAAAGAAAACGACGAGAAACGACAAGACATCAACTAATCAGTCAATCTCCACATCAATGTCCAGATCCAAAGCCCCAATGATATCATCATCCATCAGCGGCTTATGAATCATCGGCAAACCACTCTTCGCCTGACTCCTTTGCGCCTCCTGCAGCTTGGCAATATGCGGCAACAGCCCGTTAGCAGCAACAGCATCCTTCTTGTCCTTGTCCGCGCCAGCAGCACCATTCTGTGAAGAAGACTCCTCACCCTCCTTGGCCTTGGGCTTGATCTTCATGGTTCTCGCCCTGTCCCGAAGCTGCGCTTTACGCACATCCTCCGCATTCCGCTTGCGATTCTCTGCATTCAACAAGGCCAACTTCTCTTGCTGTGTAGGACCTCTCGATGCTTCACTCTTTTTGAAGGCTGGAGCCAACGACGTTCTAAATGCCAGCTTGGGGATTTCAAGGTTCTCGAGCTTCTCCTGGGTCTGTTGGATGGCGTCATCGTCCCCACGAGCACGGGCGGCTTCCAGCTTGCGGACAAGATCGTCACGCTCCGAGTTGCTGAACTTGGTCATGAGGGAGTTTTGACGCTTGAGCTTGTCTGAGAGCTCCTGTTCGGTCCACTGGCGACGGACGAGACGGTTGATGTCTGTGATCTTGTCGACCATGACGTTGCGAGTTGGGACTGTCAGACCTTCTGAGAGGCAGACTTGCTTGTAGCGGTTCCACTCGGCCTACAAGCGTTGTTAGAATGCGAAAGAGACGAAGGAGGGTGTGTGAATGTGCATACCTCGGTGAAAGGTCTGTCAGAGCACGTGATAAAAGGCCACTCTCTAGAGGCCTTGCCATGTGCAGCCTTCACGTACATGTCAACGACCATCTGATGCCCGGAGCTATCGGGAACCGCATAAGGTCGACCGGTGGTGAAACCTAGATTCGGCAATGTTAGTCATCATACAAAGACAGTGTAAACAAACAGAAAATGGGAACAGACCCTTAATGACAGCCATGCGGTAGACATCCTGACGTGAAGTGGGATCAGGGCCAATGTTGATGCGAACGTAGCATCCTGTGAGAGTCTTCTCGACACCTGGGTAGAAGCAGACCTCGGCGAAGCGACTGCGACCAACACGAATGCGCTCAACATCGCGCAGCTCAGCTGGGAGAATCTCCTTGGGCTCAGGGGACCGCGACTTCTGGCGGGAGTCTCTGCGCCACTCACGATCGCGGTCACCGCCACGGTCGCTGTCGCGATCATCAATGCTGCGGCTGCGGCTGCGACGATCATAAGAGGGAGAACGCTGCTTGCGACGGTCGTTCTCGCGCTCTCTCTGCTCCCGACGACTGGTACGCTCTTCGCGGGCACGACGGAGAGTGTCCATCTTCTCGCTTGTACCGCCGGCCTTGGTGCGGGCGCGCGAGGGCTTGCGAGAGGCATCGTCGAGATCAGCTGCGCTGGCCTTGCGCTTCTTGCCTTCCTTCTCCTGATTAACCTTGAGCTGTCTAAGCATGCGGTTTTGACGGATTCTTGTGTTCTCCTCTCGACGCTCGGCCAGAATCTGTTCACGCTCGATTTCGCGCATACCCATAATATGCTCCTTCTCATGCAAGCTCTTGAACAGACCCTCGACTGGGTATTGGGCTTCATCGTCGGCACCGCCGCGGGTCTGGGTTTGCGGGGCGTCAGAGTCGGAATCAGATTCGTCCATGGGTGCGGACATCTGAGAGTCGGGCGACCCCGGAGGGGAAGAGCTGGACGACGCCGAAGCGACTGTTAGCTCAACTGTTGGTATGGTTGGGACTGCCATTGTGACAGATATGTGGGAAGTGTGAGGAGGGTATTGGTTGTGTAAAAGAAGTTGTCGCGAAGCTGGTCGTCGCGAATTTACAAGAAACGGGGGTTGTGAGAAGCAAGAGGAAAAAAGAGGAAAAGATCGGGGACAGCGCAACAGAGAGGAGGGTGCGCTCGCAGTTGCACTTTCCCTCCATTGAAGCTCTCTATCCCAGCCGCCCACTTGATTGGCCAATGATGTCGTCGTCATGTGTGAATTGAACACAAAAGGGGCAAGGGAACGGTGGTGAACCACTTACGCCTCGCCTTCATCCTCAGATCCATCATCACTTCTGCTACCACGCCGTTTTCCTGACTTCTTTGCTGGTGTCTTTTTCGCAGCCGTCCCTCTTGCTGGCGCATCTTGTTTCTTGGACGAGCTTGGTTCTGGTGATGGGGACCGAGACTGGCCGCGATCCGAGTCCTCGGCATCGGAGGCGTCACTGCCGGCAAGGGCAAGAAGCTCGTCGTCAATATCAGACATGGTGTATAGGAGTGAGTGGAGTGTAAGTGTGTAAGTAGCGGACGATGACGACGCGACGGAAACGCGAAGGCGCAAAAGTTTATGGAACGCTGTAACGGAAGTGTTGGTGCCTGTTTAGACCAAGGATAAGGCGCAACAATAGGAAGCGCGGCGTTATTGAGAGTGGGCTATTGATGGGATACTTTAGAGTTGGCTGTTAGATCAACATTTTTTTTTTGGAGGATTGTCGACGTTGAATTTCCCCCCGGACAAGCCCCAGAGAGCGAGGTCAGGGACGGCCAATTGGTTGACAGCCTTGGCACCCGTGCCGGTCAAGATTGGACAAGGATTCCCAAACCCAAGAATCCAGACCTGGCTCCCTGGGAAGCACACGCCACAAGAGTCAATTGAGCCACACAATCATTGCCAAAGATCTGTGTGGCGGGAGCTATCACAAATATAGTTAGACTCTGTCGAAATAATCTGTAGCAGCACGGGATACCCTATTTGGGAGCTCAGGACCGGCAGCCACTGGAAGCGACCATCCTCGCAACCTTGAACTTCAAACAAGTCGTTTGAGAATCAAAAATCCTCCCATCTCAATCTCATCATTTCTTGAGTCTATCAGTCGGCAGTCTGATCTCTCACACACAGATATCCTCGTGTGCCATTGGGTCCTTCGGTTCTTTGTCAAAGAACACGCGGATGACGTTTCTGCCTGGATGGTTCCGAAACTGCAGATAATCCAGATTCTGCCCAGAAGCCATTCAACCACGAGACTTCAAATCACAACACACTAGTCTAATCACCGGTAGACGCATCACATCACCATCACTAGGCGCTTGAAGGTTGTTTCGTCGCTTACACTATGTCCGATTTCCACAACGGTTCAATAAACCCCCAATGCGAGTCATCATTCGTTTTTGGTACCTGTGCACGGCCTACCCGTTCTCCGGCATGCAGCCATGATCCCAATTTTGAAGAGAGATGCGGGGAAGAAGCTGTTCTCTTTTTTTCTTCTTTTACCAGGAAACCATCGGTTAGCGGAATCTGGACTTTTTCTTGAGCTTTGGACGAGTCTTTGCCAGCGCGTCTGTGCGAGATGTAACAGCTTGGGTTTCAAGTGAAACACCATGGACGGGGATGTGATGCGATACGATGCAACCGCCGAGCATTGGCCTTGGGGCAGCCTTGCATCTCGTCCAATCCCATCTCGTGCCTTTCTCCGGCATGAACAAAAGAAAATGTGCCAGAAACATTACACAGCCTGTCGCCGCGATCCGCCGACTCCTGCAACCCATGTCTCCTGTTGCGACAAGCCCGACAAGCTCTGGCCTTGGCAGCCATCGCTCTCTTTGCCTTACCCCTTCTCCACCACTGCAACTTGCAAGCACCAGGGTGAGAAGGGGAGAAGGGGGGAAGGAGGGCAGACCACAAGTCCGTCGATCCGACTCGGAGACACAGGACTGGTGGCCAAGACTCTTCGAGGCTCTGATCGTGTCGCTCTCTTTGAGTAATCTCCCCTCTTTTTCCTTTTCCACCTTCTTGCTTTGTGTGGTAGGACTTGTCATAGCCCTCGTCGACGTCGACTTGCCGGTCCGCCGTTGACGCTATTCACAACCACATCAACCATCATTATCACACACGCCGTGACGTGCGGGAAACGGTCACTATGCCACACTCTTTTTAAAAAACCAAAACACAGATTTTTATTTTTTTTACATTCCTAATCTAATTGCCCCCATTGACTGGGCTGTGTGATATTCACTTCTTACCATCTTTGTTTGTTTTATTTTTATTCTGACCCATCTCTTAATCATATCGCCCATCATGGCTAGTGAGGGTGCCCCAACTCAGGCCCTCCTCGGGGCCTTCACCTTGTCAGTCTTCTTGATTATCTTGAGAGTCGAATACGGGGAACCTTGGTCCGGAATACTAACATGTCGTGATGATACTATAGCGGAACCGTGCTGTACGCGGCCTCGGCAGCTCTCGTTCTTTACATCAGGGGCCATGGATCATCGGTATTCAGGGACAGCCAGAGGCTGGTCCTCGTATCTTTTCTTATTTCTTCGGCCCTGTGGGCCACGATTGATTTCGTTACGCTACTATTCAACACGTCGGGTTCGTCGATGCCATGCCAGATCGGAGTTATCTTTGCGTCCGTCTTCGACCAGCTCGCGAGGTTTTCGATCGAGCAGTTCCTTTTGTGGGCGCTCACTAATATCGGAGGGAAGGCTTCGGTCGTTCAACTGATACCCCAAATCTTGGTCTTGGTTCGGTTTCTTGCGGGTGCCGTTTTTGTTGGATTCACGAGACCACAGACCGACGACTTTTGCGTTGCCACGACCTCGGCTCTTCCGGTTGGTGTTGCGGTTATCGGGTTGGATGTTGTTATCATCATGCTTCTCATTCAAAAGGCATACTCGTCGGGGCCAGGCTCCGTAAAGGCAACAGACCCCGAGAGGATCAAGGCCATCACTGCTGTCTTGCTCGGTCTCGGAGTCTGGACTGCATCCAGCATCGTAATGATGCTTGGCCTCGCCACCATCCCTCCAGTAGTTAGGACTGCCATTCCTGCTGCCGGCCTGCTAATCCTGATCGTATTCGTCACCGCTGGTGCTTGGACTCTGGTGACTTCAAGAAAATCAGGATCCAACATGCCCGAGGCACCATCGCCGAGGAGAATCAACATCAGCCGGGATATCTCGACCGCCGATTCCGAGTTCCCTCCAAGCCGCTATGAAGATCTCAAGGAGGCCGCCATCAGATCTTCTAGGGCGTTTGTCAACCCAAGGGATGTTCCAAGAGTCAAGGACGAGACCAGCATCGGCTTCCCGTTCTCGCTCGATACGACTCAGCAGCAGCCCATGCGCCCACCACCAGCAAGCACCATGCCACCTTCAGATATGGCCCGGAACTTGGACAGATCCATGTCGAAGAGGGGGATGTTTGGCTTTGGCCAGGTGGCACCTGCTGGGAAACTGACGATTGGTAGACCGATTTTGCAAAACACCGAGGAGGGCAATCCGTTGAGCAAGATTCAAGTTGTCGACCTCGAGCAAGCTGCTTTGGCGGAAAGGCAGAGACGGGAGAGGATGCAGGGATCGGCCGAGGAGAGCGCCAATCGTGCAGCTGTCAAGTCGATGCATTTGAGCGCCGAGGAGGGCTTGAAGCGAGCCGTCAGCACCAAGAGAAAGGAGGTGGCTTCGATGTCTTCCAGACAGAGTGTTTACCCAGGAGGCCTTCAGCCCGAGAGCACCGGATCAACCACATCAGCACAACTGTCCCCATCTGGAGATGAGACTCGCCGAAGGTCACCAAGACCATCGCCGCCGCTCGAGGAAGATTCGCAGTCTTGGCCTGCTCCCGAGAGCATCGCAAAGTCCATGAATGGTTGGCCCGTGAATTCGCAGGACGACACTCGACCTGTGACGGTCTTGTTGCAGGCTAACGTCCCCCAGCCTATTCAGAGACCCGGAATCCGTCCATCGAGAATGCTTCCTCCATCCCCTGACACTCCCCCTCAACCAGAGCCATCGAAGACGCCCCTTCAGAGACGCCCGACGATTGGTCTGCCTGGTAACCCTCGGGCACGAACAGTCCAGATCCCGCAGGAAACTGACTCCTCGCACAAGACCATCATGTTTGTGAACAACATTGAGTACCACGATCCCGCTGGAGTGGAGTCTATCATCAGAGATGCAACTCAGTCTATGAATCTCAAGGCAGGGCCCGGCCGGACAGCCTCGGTCGTCAACCGCCCTCGTCCTATCCCGCGCAAGCCTGCGGACTCGCCACAGATGGCACAGATGATGGACCCAAGCCACAGAAGAAGCAAGTCTGGTGGTTCTCTCATCGGGAGGAAATCCATTCTCAACTCGACCGCTGGCAGCCCAACACGGCTTCCTCCTCTCCCAACCGCCCCCAAGAGCGCTGGTTTGCCTGCCAGACCTCATCCAAACGACACCAAGAGCATGACTTTTGACGAAAAGGTGGCTCTTCTTTTCCCGAGCCCACCAAGCGCAAAGGAAATCAGGAGGAGATCGTCTGTTCCGGAACTTCCACCAATCCCCCAGTCTTTCATGAACATCACGCCTTCCCCGACTGAAAAGTCTCGCCGCACAACCAAGACTTCTGTCAAGACGGAGAGCGTTTTGGAGGTTGATGAGATTCAGCCCAAGCGGGGCTATGTCGACACGGAAAACGAGGCCGGACGGAACTGGCTGCAGGCTTTCGAGGCAAACAACGGACCCCCGGAGACTGAGAGAAAGCGCAGATCATCACCAGTTCTCCCGCCTGTTCAGGTTCGGGCTTCAGCATGGACCGAGACTACTGACGACAGGACTCATTACGACGACGGCATGACCAACTGGAGCTCCATGAACTCTCCAGAGGTCGCCATCAGCATTCCGGTCATGCAAGTACCAGGACTTCCCGCATCGGTTCGCCTGCCTGCTCGACAACAAGATGCCCAGAAGCTCACCGTTGCCCCTGTTGCTAATAACCGGGCCACCACCGAGACGCTCCCTATCATGCTTGACACTTGGACTGCCGAGCAGGTCGATTCCCGTCGATCCTGGCTTCTCGAGAACGAGTCACTTTCTGGCGAGTCGGTCGAGGAGTATGCCGACGAGCCCGAGCTCCCTGAACCCGCCCCCAAGCCCAAGCGTATTTCCCAGAGCCAGTGGCACAGACGGGTCGGCGATGAGTGCCCTGCTTTCTCGGAGTGCATGGAGAAGACGAGGTCGAGAAAGACACCTCCTACGCCACTTACATTGAATGCGCCAAACAAGAAGGCCATCATCATCCACTCGGAGCCATCCCCTCTGGAATCTCCAGAGCATGCACTCAAGGCAATCCAGGCCCAGCTCAAGAAGCTCGAGGAGCCCGATGTTGTGTCTAGTGAGACTCCTTCAAAGCGTCTGGAGCTGTTGGAGAATCTCGAGAAGGAGATGGGTATGCAGCAGGATCACTGGAAGGAGATGAAGCACGATATTGGCCGTGATTCTCTTTCCAGCGTCCAGACGTCTTCTCCAGCAGTTAAGCGCGAGTCCGTAGTCAGCCTTGCCAACATTGTCCCAGAGGCCAACACCCGGGCGAGCATTGGAGCAGAGCGCAGAGCTTCGCGCCTCTCTCGCATGACGAGCGTCCTCAGCACCACCAAGGCCGCTGAGCCTTCTGCGCGCAACTCCATGCGCGACTCTGTCAGCCCACAACTGAGCAAGTGGCAGAAGCGCTTGACTGAGGCCCAGATGGAGTATATGGACGCCCGTCTCGTCCGCGATAGCAGCGTCAACTTCTTGCAGCTCTCCAGGGCTCAGCTCGCTAGCCCTACTCCTCCCGACTCTGGCGAGTCTGATACCGAGGTTACTCCTCTCCCCAGCCGGTTCGTCAAGGACACTCCTGAGCCATCCCCAGAGCAGCCCAAGGCTCTGCTGTGGACTCGGGCACAGAAGGCCGATGCCCCCACCAGCCTTCTCTGGAACCACGTTCCCAAGAAGGTTGCGGAGCTCGAGGCTCCTCTCCCTGGGCTTTCCGTTCGTCCTGCCCAGAGAAAGGAGTGGGAACCTCTCAAGATTGAGAGCACCCAGCTCTGGCGCAAGCCGTACACCGACGCCGGCCGATCTACTTCTGGTCTTTGGCGACCGGTCTGGGCTCCAGCTGCTCCCCCGGCCGAGCCTATCCGCCGGGCATCTCAAACCGCTGTCGCGGCACCTCAGACTCAGAAGGCCCCTCGCCCACTAACCCAGAGACCTCCCCGCCGCAACAAGCGGATGACCCTCCTTCCGGACATCATTGAGAACCCCGAGCCCTTGCCCAACAACCAGGGAACTCTCGGCATCTTCCAGTTCCCCTGGGGAGAGAAGTCAGACACTGCTTCAATCCAGCCCCGCCCATCAGTATCGATGGCCATGCCCGGCACCATGACCTCTGGCGGCCCCGCCGTCAAGAACGAGCTCTCTGAGTACTCTTCCTCCTTCTTTGACGATTATGACGACGAAGAAGACGAGGACATGATCAACGAGATCAACTCGGAGGAGGAAGAGCCGAGTGATGACGGTTTCGACGAGACTACCCTCTGGGAGATCGCCAGCCTGCTCAAGGTCGACAATGTTCCTTCCAAGAACAGCCTTTTGCCCATGCCAAACAACTCTGCCACTGACGAGTATCTCGAGGAATTGCAGTCGGATGGTGAGGAAGAAGACATTGTTATTGGTATTGATGAGACTCGCGAGTTGATTTTTGACCAAAGCCGTGATTCTGCCACTCTTGAGAGCTCGACACTGTTGATGCTCGAGGAGGCTTACCAGAGCAAGACTCCTTCACCCAAGCCGGTCGCCCGGATGATTGGCTTGCCCGCGAACCCCCGTCCGGCTGCACGGGTTGCCGAGTCATCGGCATTGGAGGTCACTCGCCACATTGCCCAGACTGACAAGGTCGAGACCGCCACCGAGCAAGGTTTATCCTCCGGCCTTTGGAGTCCACCCGTCACATGGGATAAATCTTCTTCACTCGGACTGTTCACTCTTGGATCCGGCCGTGAAGAGTTCCGCACCACCTCTGAGGATCCTGCTGCCCAGTACATGATCCGGAAGCCTCGCCCTACCGAGAAGAAGCCTCTTGACAACTTGGTTTCGACCGAGCTGTGGACCGTTGAGGCTGCTGCCCAGGTCGAGCGCAACTGGATCGCTGGCGTCAAGCAGGAGACTGCCGTCGTCGCTAAGCCCGCTCAGGTGTCATCCGGTCTTTGGCAGCCACCCGTCCAGGACAAGTCTTCTGACCTCGGTCTCTTCACGCTCAACTCTGGCCGTACCGTATTTCGCACCACCATCGAAGAGCCAGCTGCCCAGGTTATGGCCCGCAAGGCTCGCGCTGCCGAGCTCAAGCCACTCGACAAGTTGACCTCCACTCAACTCTGGACTTGGGCTTCGAGCAAGAACACCGAGCGCAGCTGGATTTCCGGTACCAAGCAGCAGGAGAAGAAGAAGAAGGAGTTCTCTCGCCCTCAATTCACCACGGCCGACTGGGAAGCAGCTCTCAACTCCGCCATCAAGGCCAGCTACCCTCCCATCAAGTACCAACGCCCCGTCTTCACCCCCGCTGAGTGGTCCTCCGCCCTGGCTCAAGCCATCTCGGCCAGCTACCCTCCCAAAACCACCTATGACCCCTCCGTCCGCCACCCAGTGTTCTTCACCACCTCCCTCGTCACAAGATCGGAGTGGTTCCACCCCGCAGCGACAGGCTATACCTACGACATCGCCAACATCCACCCCGCCTTCTTCGGTTCCCTCGCCATCACCTGCCCAGAAGACCAAGTCCACCCTGCCATCTCCGCCTACGCGGCCAAGAAGCTTCGTCGCCAGCGGTCAAAGGCCGCCCGCGATTCCGCCCGCTCTCGTTCCCGATCCCAGAGCCGATCAAGGAGCCAAATCTCCCTCCCCGCAACCATCCCCGAAGACACCCCCATGGTCCCCACCCTCTCTCGCCGCGACACGATCCAAGCGCAAATCGAAGCCCTAGAGCAAGAGCGTCTCTTCGTCGAGCGAGCAGCCAAGGAAGACTACCGCCGCCTCGTCTCCTACTCGTACACTCCCGACCCGGTTTTTACGCCAGCCGTTCAAGAGAAGGAGGAAGAGCCCATCATCCCAACGGTTGAATCACTCCAGCGCAGACTAAGCCAGCGCATCCGGGACTCTTTGGTCCTCCCCAAGCCAGTCACTACTCCCACTACTGCCACTCCTATCCCTACCCTCCCTTCCACCCCCGCTGTCGTCCTTCCCGTCTCGGAACAACCCAAGATGCTCTGGACCCCACGCGCCCAAACACCCAAAACCACCTCGTCCTCTTCAACCAGCTTTGGCCTCTGGACTCTTGACTCGACCAACCAAATCCCAACAATCTCGCCAGAAGAAGACACGGAATCATCTGCGCGTCGAAACAGGAACCGCAAAACCATCCAGAAGAAAGCTAGACGAAACGAAATTTTGAGGAAAATCGCTGCGGTCGAGGCTGGCTTGAACCCCTTCGAGACGTTTGAGGGGATGGGAATGTGGGAAGGACAAAACACGGAGGTGATCAAAGAGGAGGAGAGGGACTGGTTGCACGGTGTTTGTCATGCTAAGAGGGGGAAGTCGAGCAGGAGTAAGCACAGCAGGAAGGCGGAAGGGAGCAGTGGGTCCAAGGTCGTTCTTCGATTCTAGAAGACGAGTTTTTTGTTGTCAGAGTAAGAAGAGGAGTGGTTGTGTGTGTGGGGTGGGGTTATGGAACGAGTGATGAGAAGTTGAAGTTGAAGATGTGAGGAGAGAAAAAAAAAAACCTCCGCCCCCCAAAATTCTGATTCTTTTCTCTTTGTATATCTGTTCTTGGGTATGATATGATATTCCCACTGATGACGATATCATCTTTTTTTTTTTATTTTTTATTCTGTATTTCCTTTTTATATTTTTGCGAGTATTTAGTCACCTGGCTATCTTGGCGAAGCCTAGCAGTGGAATTGTATTTACTGTCTTTTTTGGTTGTCTAAATATTCATTCTGGTGCGTGAATGTGACTTGGTCAATATATATCCCCGAATTTGTATCTCTTGCTTTCAGGTCATCATCATCATCATCATCATCAAATAGGTAGATGGTAAATTGTATCAATAAAACCCGCTTTTAAACGCTCCAGGATATCATCTTCTTCCCACCTCTAAAAAATGCTAAATCCATCCCAAAAACATGGAAAAAATAGAAAAAGATTCCCCCCACCCCTTTGCAATAAATCCTCACAACAAACTCTCATACTTATCCAACCCTCCCCCCTTCTTCTGCTGCTGCTGCTGCTGCTGCTGCTGACTTTTCTGCTGCTGTCCAGCCATTCCCATTCCCATTCCCATACCACCACCCATCATACTATTCATGCTCATCCCAGCATTACCATTATTCATCATACTCCCCATACTTCCTCCCATGCCATTATTACTACTACTGTTCATCATGCCCATGCCCATGCCCCCCATGCTACCACCCATCCCCATCCCGGATCCCGATGAAGCAGACCGATTAGCAGCAGCAAGAGAAGCAAGATTATTCAGACTTCCACTTCCACTACTATTATTCATACTCCCCAGACCGCCAAACGAAGAACTTTGCTGCGGCTGTGGTCTCGCTTGCGTATTCGCACCAGGCGGCGGCGCCAGACTAAATCCCGACAATCCGGAATTCGTGGTCGGCGGCGGTGGGATACCAAACGACTGTTTCTGCTGCTGCTGCTGCTGCTGCCCCAAAGACATTGCCCCAAGAGCAAAAGTAGTTTGTTGCGTAGACTGCGTGGAAGGAGTCGCCCAGATATTACTGCTTCCACTCCCCGAACCCCAGTTAATAGTTGCTGACTGAGGTGAAACGGTTGACGACTGCTGAGGCTGCAGCGGCTGCGAAAACTGCGTAACAGTAGGCGCCATGGGCTGGAAACTAGCCAAATCAGGCGTGACGGTCCTGAACGGCTGTTGTACGGACCTGGCAGGAGCAGCTGCCGGCGGACTCGACCAAGAAAACGTTGCCGTGGGAGTAGACTTCCTCGCCGTCCCCGCAGAGGAAATAGGAGAAACTGCTCTCGCCACTGCAGGAGCCGAAGTTTCCCAGCCCGAGTCCAAAGGGTTACTCAAAGATGAAGAGTTGCCCCCGACCCTCCCCTTAACCAACGCCTCAAAGTCTGATTCCGTCGTCCCGTTTGCGTCCAACGAAGAACCAGCAATGGTGCCGAAGGACATGAAGTCATCCTTCAGGCCGGGCGAGGCAGCATTCCCGCCCGCCAGCTCCTGAAACTTCTTGGTCTGCTCCTCTTCCACCCTGCTCGACAAGCTCTTAATAAGGTTCATAAAAGCCTGAAACTCTTTGAGGTTAAGTTGCGGCCCCAAACTCATACTCCACAACAAAGGCAAAATATTGGCCGCAACAAATTCCGCATCCGCAACTTTACCAACGACATTCAAAACCTTGAGCGCGGCCATCATGACCGCCGGCTCTCTGGTCTTGATCGCGCTGACCAGCGGGACAATCTTCTCCTGCATGGTAAACTTATCAAGCGCGGTTGACGAAGTTCCCCTTTTCTTGTCTGTCGCCAGACCGTCAAGTCCATCATCACTTGACGGGTCGCTGGAGCCTCCGCAAAGAGTGACAAACGCTTCCAGACCGCGAACTTTGATGGCCAGACTGTTGGTCTTGCTAAAGATTGCTGCAATCACGGGGAATAACTCGTTCTTGATTGTACTAAAATCCAAAACGGGCAATATCGTGGGCAAACTTGTCAAAGCGGCGTTTATGAGCGGCGGGGTTGGTGATTGGAGTGCTGTGAAGATGATGGGGAGGATGTCTGGAACACCGTCAGCTCTTGGTTCGAAATCATCAAAGTTGAAGCATCTTTAAGACTCACCATCCTTAAACTCCTTTCCTGAGCAATTATTGGCAATGACAGGTAATTGCTCAATAACAATGAGCAAACCCGCGTCCCGTGATGGATCCTTCTCCTCGGGTTGTTTTACATGGTCGACAAAAATCTCCTTCAACCGTGGGCGGATCTTGTCGCTGAACGCCCGCTTCCCCGAGGGCAATAGCTCAATAATCTTGAACGCGTTGTGAAGAATCAAGGAAATGAGCTCCTTGTCCTTCATTTCCTCCAGCAAAGCCGGAAGAACCTTCTTTTCCATGACCGATTTGGGAAACGAGGGCAGCACCTTGATTAAGCCCCTGAGAAAGGCCGTTTTCTCATTGGGAGTCTTGGCAGGGAACGTATCCAAGAAGCGGATGGTCGAAATGAGAATGTTGTCAAAGTATTCACTCTGTTCAAACTCCTTTGCCGTCATTCTTTGAGCCGGCCGACGGGTAATAAGTCTTGGAAGTACATGGCTGACGAGATCTTTGGGTAACGGCCGAGACGACATGAAGTTGTTGTTTGCCGAAGGGACGCTTGACGAAGAACCAAAGGCGCGCTTGTAGGCTGACAAGCTATGGTGGCATTCTATCGGTGATCGATGTGGTGAGTTGTACAGAGCTATGCATAAAAGTCCGAGCGAGAACATGTCGGCAAAGGTGGTGAGATTGTGGTCCAGGACGAAATCTGGTGAGGTATAATCCAGGTTCAATTGGACACTGGGCGGCAATCTGGGATCAGGCTGTAGAACCTCGCTCAGGTTTATTTGGGGAATGTTTGTTGGGATAGTCTTGGGCTCGGGTGGACCGCAAAAAGCGAGACCGCTAAGCTTCCAATCCGATTTGGCATTGACGAGGATAGCATCGGGTGTGAGGTTTCCGTGGACGAGACCAGCATTCTCGTGGAGAAACTGCAGGGCCTTGCTGACCTGCAGCAAGCCTTTTTGGATCTCCAGTTCGTCAATCTCCAATTCCCTCCTCCTGCGGGTGCCATTGGAGTCCTCCGTCACATATCGGCTTGCTCGACCACCGAATCCGCTGCCTTTTTCTTGGTCATCCTTCTCTTGCAGCAAACTCGACAGAGATGCCGTAACGGGTTCTGCGACAAACTGCAAGCCACCGCCTCTTGTTTCCTCGACGGGTTCGACCAACTCTAGCACGCCGGGATGCCGCAGCCTTGCCAGGGAGGACGCCTCCTTCTTTAACCTGTCAACTACCTCCTCCACTGCTCTCTTGTATTGCGCCGCACCGGATCTCCCGATATCCTTGCTGTGGGCGTCGAGAGACTTCTTATCAAAGACAAAGACGGAGTACTCCTTGCCGGTCGACTTCTTCTTGGCGGGGTAAATCTTCCACGGCCCGGCCGTCGCCGTGAGGGTGTTTGAGATTTGGTAGTGGGAGGAGATGTTACTCGTCGAGGATATGGATTTCAGCGCGTTCAACATGTTGGCGATGGTATATGACACCGGGGAGCTTGCGCGCCCAGTATCATCGCTGGCGGGGGAGTTTGGATGTGTTCAGCGATAGCGCAATTGAGGTCGCAAACTATGGGTTGCCGGTGTTGGCGGGGCTTTTAACAAGTGAAGCTTGATGCCGCCGTAAAAAGAGCTGTCTTTCAGCGGTTGCTGGCCAGGGAGCTGACGGGCGTCTGCAGGGGTGGCTTGGCCAGCGCGCCGCCGGTGGAATTTACCGCGAACTTTGTTTGAAGCATGCCAAGAGATATGTGGAAGCCTTCCAAGTGTCTTGAGGACATCGGCCCGGTCATCTGTTAGTGAAAGACCCCACGTTTGAACAGGTCGTT
This sequence comes from Cladorrhinum sp. PSN332, assembly GCA_033297175.1. Lineage (NCBI taxonomy): Eukaryota > Fungi > Ascomycota > Sordariomycetes > Sordariales > Podosporaceae > Cladorrhinum > Cladorrhinum sp. PSN332. The sequence continues at coordinate 366,950 of MU858828.1, read as the reverse complement.
ATCTGCCGGGGCGAACCGCTATCAACCGCGACAAGCCACACCATGCCAGGGACCTTGTCAATTCAGGACCCCCCTGATTGGATCAATTGGGCTGAAAGGGCGCAATCCCGCAGACTCCGATATGCCTCCGAGATTTTGACAGTGTTGTTAACCGTCATTATAATTTGGCGAGTTGCCATTGACTCTCTTTCTCTCTTCTAGATTTGATTTTCCAGATAGTCTAGAGTTAATTTTTTTTTTTTTCCTCTCCAAGAGGCGCCCGTGGCTGGAACAATACACACACCATCAAGATGATGCGCAACTTCCTCCCACGATGCGCACCGCGCGCGGCATTCAACGCCCAGCGCTCTGCTGCCCGAGGTGTCTTCGCACTCCAAGCGGCATCTCGCCAGTACAGCATCCACCCCTCAGCCGCCTCAGACACAAAACTGCTCGACATTGACTCGAGCAAACTGGTCATCGAAACCACCAAAAACCCCAAGCCCCTCAAGGACTCGAAGGACCTCGTTTTCGGCGCCAACTTTACAGGTAATTCTTCCTCACCCCCCTCCCTTCCCCCTTTCTTTCGAACTCTTCACTAACTCTCCTGCCCCCCCAGACCACATGCTAACAATAGAATGGGACAAAACCAACGGCTGGCACACCCCCGAAATCAAACCCTACCAGAACCTCTCCCTCGACCCGGCAACCTGCGTCTTCCACTACGCGTTCGAGTGCTTCGAAGGAATGAAGGCCTACCGCTCCCCCTCGAACCAGATCCGCCTGTTCCGTCCGGACAAAAACATGGAACGCTTCAACAAGTCGGCCGCCCGCATCGCCCTGCCCACTTTTGACTCCAATGCCCTCATCCGGCTGATCTCCCAGTTTGCAAAACTCGAGTCCCGATTCATCCCCCAGGAGAGAGGCTACTCCCTCTACCTCCGTCCCACGATGATCGGCACCCAAAAGACTCTCGGGGTCGGCCCCCCCGGTTCCGCTCTGCTCTACGTCATCGCTTCCCCCGTGGGGCCCTACTACCCGACGGGATTCAAAGCCGTGTCGCTGGAAGCGACCGACTACGCAGTCCGCGCCTGGCCGGGAGGAGTAGGCGACAAGAAGCTCGGCGCAAACTACGCACCTTGCATCGTCCCCCAGCGCGAAGCAATGAGCAGGGGGTTCCAGCAGAACTTGTGGCTTTTCGGCGACGAGGAATACGTCACCGAGGTCGGGACCATGAACTTCTTCGTCGTCCTCAAGAACAAAGAAACGGGCCAAAAGGAGTTGATCACTGCTCCCCTTGACGGAACCATCTTGGAGGGTGTTACCCGTGACTCGGTTTTGAGCCTGGCCAGAGAGAGGTTGGCTCCGGAGGGATGGAACATTGTCGAACGCAAATACACCATGCCTGAACTTGCGCAAGCGGCCGAGGAAGGCAGACTGGTCGAGGCGTTTGGTTCTGGAACGGCTGCTATCGTCAGCCCCGTGAGGTCCATCAGCTGGAAGGGCAGGGTGGTGAACTGCGGTCTCAAGGATAATGAGGAGAGCGGGGAGACGACCTTGAAGATGAAGCAGTGGATGGAGGCTAGACAGTACGGTGATGAGGAGCACGAGTGGAGCCATGTTTGCGAGTAACGGGGGAAAAGGATAGATACCATTTTGGGCGTTAGATTTCTTTTGTACATAGCCTGGCGGGGGAAAAAGTAATTCTGTTTGTTGTCCGATGGTGGCTACATTTCCTTACTCACCTCGAAATGTTCAAGTCGGTATTTCCCGAACAAAAAAAAAAAACAATCATATACATCTGTGTGTGTGTGTGTGTAAAAAGCCCAGTGGGAACATAGTGAATGTAATCATCCTCCGTCTAGTAGTTGGTGCTTGTGTGCACGTATCCCGGATACCAACAGACCTTCCTCCATCCATCCGTCCATCTTTTATCTCGCGCGCCGTCTCTTTCACCTGTGATTGCGGGCCGCCCTCTATTTGCCCTCGGGGTTGGGATCCTCAAGGATGCCCTCGGCCTCTAATCTTCTCCTTGCTTCTTCAAGAGCCCAAGTTTGGATGCTGTTTGGGAGAATAGGTGTTAGCTTGTTTCTTCTTTTTTTGCTCTGTTCTTTTCTCTCCCTCCACTTCTTTCTTCCTTCTCTTCTCTTCTTTGGCTCTGTTTCCCTCCGTCGCTCCGTGTTTATCCCTTCCATCATTCTCGCTCCCTTCCAAAAAAAAAACTCTGTGATCCAAAAACCAAACCACAAAAACACACAGTCCAACAACCCATTTTTCAATTCCAATCCAATCCAAACCATACCATACCAAACCAAATAACACCAAACCAAACAATACAAACCCCCCCTAAGGCAAAAAAGAATAACAGGAGAGGTAAGGATAAAACATACCTAGTATCAGGCTTCCAGGCGTACGCCACGCTGAAAACGGCCAGGCTCCCCAGGAATCCGTAAAAGAACAGGTTCTCCCACCCTTCGTTCTGGTACTTCTCCCCCGGCTTCACGCCGAAAAGCCAGCCGGAGGGGGGATCGTACGTCGGGCCGTGTCCTCCGTTTCGCTTGGCCGTCGCTGAGAAGTTGCGAACTGTGAGGGCGCGAGTCGCTGCGCGCAGGGCGGTAGGGCGCATCATTGTGAGAGAGTGTTTTATGTGGCCGTCAATTTTAAATTGGATTCCAGTCGGTTGGGGGGGAATTGACGGTTTGTCGAGGAGAGGAGAGGTTCGTTCGTTCCGTCGCTGTGGCGGGTGGAGCTTGAGGAGGAGCAGCATCTAGCGTAGGGACAAGCACCGAATGGCGGAGCGGTAAATCGAGCAGCCAAAGCTTGGCCTCAATCAAGATCACGTGACTTGTAAGTGTGGGTGTAAATGGCTCAACATCACTTGAACATCATAATTCCTAAATGACGTATTTTTCTTGTTATTGCCTTTTTGAGACTTCAGTTCCCACCATCCGAGATATATTTTGTTTTTAGAAAATACCGCTGCTACTTATTTTTCTGCTGTTTTCTGTCATCTTAAAAAAAAATACAAAACATCACTCATCCAAACACCCTTGCTCCGCTCAAATGATTGTGTCGAATGCAAAAAGAATATCTAGATGCGCTCTTCCACTCCTCAAAACCCAAAAAGCACAAACCTTCCCACCTTGCCGTCGAGTCTAGCAAGCTGTCAAGAGTAGTGATTTCAAAAGTTTCAAAGGAGTGAAATTCCCCTCTCTCCTCCACACCCCCCCCCCCCCCTCCTTCACATATACTCACATATAGTACATGGTGTCGACCAAATTCTTGTGCACGCTGCGCGAACCAACCAAATCCCTCGCACCCGACGCCACGGTGCTGTTATCGTCAAACAGCTCGTCCTTGTGAGCGCGAGCCCGAGTGCAAATCAGATCGGCGTAATAGGCCGGAGGGCAAATGCTCACTGCCTTGGTCGCCCGTCCGTAGAGATAACACATGTCGTGCGTCAACTTTTGGAGCTGATTGGCAGCCTCGGTCCCGTAGTCCGCCCTGAAGATCTCATCGACCAACACCGTATAGTGAGCCGGCCTGGCGGTTCCCTGCAGGGAAGCGTGCGCCTGCAGGTAGAAATCCCAGTAGCGGACGTTGGTGACGCCGCGGTCGACGATGGTGCCCTCCTTGGGGCTCTTGGACTTGAAGTGGATGTGGTTGGGATCCGTCGGGTAGAATCTTGTCTGGTGGCGTTTGACCGAGACGGCAATGGTGATTCGCGGTTGTTTGCCTCCCGCGTATGTCTCCTGGCACGCCTTGCGGATGTAAGGAAGCTCCTTCTCCAGAACCATGCTGAACTGGCCCTCGGAAACTCCATCGCGGTAAATCAGAATGTTGTCTGGCAGGCGAGACTGGTTGTTCTTCCGCCAGAGCTGAAGCCGGCTCTTGAAGTTGGCCACCAGCTTGTCATCGAGAACTTCAACCCTGGGAGGGTTCTGCCAGGCAACGCCCGGCCACTGGTTGAGAGCACTGTCGGTGCTGGCGACGAGGCCAACCAGACTGGGAGCGCCCTCGCCCGCGCCGGGTGCCAGGTTGGTTGGGTGGGTGACGTCGTACCCGACAACCATTGTCTTGCCGCCCTTGATCAGAGGATGTTCCTCCTTGAGCTTGTGGTTGATGCCGCCAAACTTCAGATTGACCTTCAACCCGACATTGGCATAGTAGCCCGGCTGTTGCTTCTGAATCTTGTCGTACTGCACGCACTGTGTGTGGATGCCAAAATCAACATCACCAAGCTTCTTGATGAGGTTGTACACCTGTGCGTCTTTGCCTGTGAGAAAGACAATGACCAGGTCCGGAACCTCCTTCAACCTTGAATATCCTTCAAAGATGCGCTTCAGCTCGGCTTCGCTGGGCGGGTACCTGGCGGACCCCACGGGAGTGTTGATGGGATCCCTCTTGATATTGATACCCGTGTTGGCCATGAATTTGACGAAATCGACGGCGATTTCGCGGACCTTGGCAGCGCTGGGAGCATAGCCGGAGATTTCGAGGCAGGTCCACGACTTGATCAATCGTCCAGGCTTGGCCACCTTGACATTTCTCATGTTCCAACCGCCATCCCTCGGGACGACCGCATCGGTGCCGCTGCCCTTGGGATAGATGATGGTGGGAGGATTGAGCTCTCTGCCCTTGACCGTGATGAGTTCCTTGTCGACCGACACCCCAAACTTCTGCAGATGCGGGTTGCCGTCCAGCTGCAGCACCTTCCTTGCGTTTTGGGTCACCGAGATGGCGTTCTCGGCGGGCGTGCGGCAAGCAAACTGAATCATTTTGTCCTGCTCTCCCGGCGTGAGCTTGGACTTGATGGCCTGCCCCAGCATCAACTTGCAGTTCTCGGCAAGGACGTAGGCGGGTCTGCCCGCAGTTCCAACGTTGATCAGCGGGATTTTCGGGTTGGCAGTGACATTGTACTTGGCCTTGTAAAAATCTGCGACCAGCACCTCTGTATCGTATTGAAGGTTGCCCGGCGCCGGCTTGTCGCTCTTTGGCCTGCCAAGGAAGAATTTGACAGTGTCGGCAGATGCGAATGGGAAATTTTGGAATCGGAACTTGGGCTTATGCTCCTTTTCGTCGCGGCCGTCTCTGGTTGTGGCAAGGCCGGCAATGGTTCGCTCAATGACAAACTCTGGCTGCCCCCTCTCCGCTGGAACACGCAAAAGAATCTTTGCCTTGTTTAAGAACTTGTGCATCCTGGTGAGATGGGCAGCGAAGTTTCTGTCACCCTGCTCAATTTCCTGCATCTTGTTCAGGCCAAGTTCTTGGAACAAGACGTCGAGCCTGATCGGGCCTTCCTTGGGGGTCTTGCGAAAGATGCCGTGGGTGACGTTGGTCTGGAGGAGCAGACGGCCAGTGGCCATGCGCACGCTCTGTACGTATCCGCGAAGGATTGAGACCAGGGAGCCACCGTCCATGGGTCCGGACTCGATCCGGTTCGCATCAATAGCAAAGTAGCGACTTTTGCCGACGGCAGAGACGTTCGGATCGGAACGAGCCGTGTGCCCCAGGATGACGCCGAGGGCATCAACCTCGTCAGGATATTTCGGGAACACAGACTCGTTGCCGGCATCTTTGAAGTCCTTGATGTACGTCTGCAGGCGACCAATATCGAGCGGGAAGGGGCCAATGAATTTGAGGCGGTACTTCTCGACACGGTCGCGACCTGCATCTTTGTAATCAACCGCCATAATGCCATCCTGGGGAAGGCTCAGCTTCTGGAGCGAAACGACGTGAGCCTTGAACTCGCTTGCGATGGGAATTGTCTTGGGGAGCTGCCTCAGCGCCTCTGCAATGACCTTGACACGCTTATTCCCGGTGGCCTCGCCGTCCTTTTTGCCATCTTTGCCCGGCTTGCTGAGGGCGGGCTTTGTTGGATCGGCCTCTCTGGTGACTTCCACGTCGTATTTGAACAGGGCAGCGGTGGAAACATTGAGCTTGAAGTAATTGGCCCAGAGGGTCACGTCTGAGCCAGCCGTGCCAAAGTTTGGGCGGACCGGGAAGAAATCGTCCTTGTCGTCAGTGATGGATAGTTTGCCCATCTTTGTGGCCAGGGAATTGCGCTGGCTGATGAAGCCATTCTCCAGAGCAGTGACTTGGGCATCCGGCTGAGGGATGACGTTGTTGGCGCCCCTGAAAGAGTATTAGCATGTGATATTTGACAACGAATGAGTGGCAGATGAACTCACAAATAGACGTCAGGACCGCTGTAACCGCCACGACCCCCTCCACGGCCGCCTCGGAAGCCGCCGCCGCGACCGCCGTGAAAGTCTCCTCGGCCACCGCCACGACCGCCTTGAAAGTCTCCACGTCCACCTCCGCCTTGGTAGCCACCGCCCATGCCGCCTCCACGGAATCCAGAGCCGCCGCCATAACCACCTCGGTCACCACCTCCACGGCCCCCACCTCGATCACCACCGCCTCGATCGCCACCTCCACGGCCTCCACCACCTCCACGGCCCCCGCCTCGATCACCACCGCCTCGATCACCACCTCCACGGCCTCCACCACCTCCACGGCCCCCGCCTCGATCGCCACCGCCACGGCCGCCACGGCCTCTGCCACGACCACCAATGTTATCGGCCATCTTTTAAAAGGCTTGAAAAGATGTAGAGATAGAATGTAGGGACGTAATCGAGTTTATAGAAAACTGGTGAATAAATAAAAGGGGCTAAAATAAATTCCGTGCAAAGATATCGTCAGCGATAATATGTAATTTTGTACGCGAGTTAAAAAAAAAAAAAATGTATATCGTTCTACTACAGATGGAGAGTGAGGGGGGGCAAGAAAGATTGAGATTTTAAAATGCATAACAAGATCTTTTCCAAGCCAAATGAAGACCCAAAAAAAAGGGGGGGAGGGGGGCTGAATTGAATTGCACACAGAACAGATAGGCCTTTTCAATCTGATTGTTGAAAAAATCCCCCCCCGAACCACGGAAACAAAAGTAAGTATAAAAGACAAGGTAGTCGTGACTTACGCAGAGTAGGTAGGTAGGTAGGCACCCCAGCCAGCAATTCACCAACAAGCTCCTCTTCCCCCTTCTCGCAGGACAAACTTAACTTCCCGGTTGACTCACTGTGAGTCTCGGGTGAGCAATGAAGTTAAGGAAGGAAGGACGGAAGGACGGAAGGAAGGAAGCTTGCATCAAAGGGAGGGAAGGTAGGTTGTGCCCCCTCCGTTTGCTTGTTTTGTTTGTTATGGTATTCTCCTCTATCATCTATAAAGAAAATGATAAAAATAAAATAAACCAGAAAAAGAAGAAGAAAAGATTTTTTTTTTATAAAAAATAAAAAATAAAAAATCAGGAAGGCGGGGAGGGGGAGGCGGGAGGCGGGAGGTGATGAGGGGAGAATGGCAGTCTTGACGTGTCGTTGAAATCGGGCAGCAGCAGCTGCCGCAGCAACGAACAAGGAGTGAGGTGATGTACCTTAGGTAGCTCACAAAAACCCCCCACTATTGTTCAAGCGTGTGTGCATGTATTTAAATGTGATAAGTTATCATTCTTTCATCTTTCTTTTCTTTTTTTGGCGAGAGAGAGAGAGAGAGAGAGCTAGTGGAAAGAAGAAGAAAAAAAAAGACACGCAGCCTTGTTTTCGTTGACTGTGGGGTAAAAACCAAAAAAATGCCTTTTCACCAGGGTGATGTCAGGCATCAATGATGAAATGTGAGAAGCGGTAGGCCTCGGTGCATAGGAAAAGAAAAATGGGAGGCGAAATACGTAGTAAAAGTAGACTGTGTGAAATGCTTGCTGTGTTACCTATCCGGGTTATAACTCCTGAGATTTAGCGGGGTTGATTTGGGTGGGAAGCTTTGAAAATGCCTTGGCTGAACGAAGGGTGCCCCGCCCACCCGGTGAAACCGCGAGGCGGCGACGAGAAAGGGACGCGTGGTCACGCGTCAATGACGGCCGTTTCCAGCATCATCGATCGGCAAAGGAAATGGTGTGCAAACGAAAAAAGCTGCACGCGGCCGGCCTTTCATCACAGATGGACTCACAGTCTGGTGTACCCACCCCTGCCGCCACAGCAACACATATATGAGAATGAACAGGCCATCTTGATAACAAAGCACAAAAAAAGGGTATCTAATAATTCACCAAACAGCAAAAACTAATAATAATTATACAGTACTTCAAAACAAGGGAACATCCCCAACATCAACCCACCTCCCCCCGTCAAACCAGACCTCTCTTACTCTCCCGTTCCCCCCCTGAAAAAAACACCTGTTCATGTCGGCCTGCCCCTTCAGCCTCACCTCGCTCAGCTCCCAGAGCGCCATGGTCACGCAGGCGATCTCGGTCCCCCTGGCGTCGACTTCTATTCCTCTCAAAACCTCGTTGTCCGTTGTCGCCGGTCCTTTCCATCCGGCTTCGTCCTGCTGACGCGCCTCGCGCAGCTTCCCGTCGTCCCCCGCAAACAAAACATGCGTGTTGACCAGATTCCTGGTGCGGCCGTAGACGAATGCTCCCATGGCGGTTGATTTATTGCGACCACTCGGCAAGGTGACGCCTGTGGAGCCTGTACACGCATCATTATTATCATCAGCATATGTATATATATCTATATATAAAGTGTGTAAAACGTACCGACTCCCCAGGACCATCCATCAACGAGCGTGTTATTCGTAGAAGCCAAATAAGTCGACAGCTGTCCCTTGTCGTTCACGTACAGAAACCCGGCGGCGTCTTGGTAGGTCACGGCGGTGGGTAGCATCACCATCGGAGTGGAGGGGAGAGCTGCCGAGTTCGGGTCCGACGGCAGAGTAAAATTCTCCCAGGAGCGGCCTTCGAATGACCAGTCGCGGAAGTACTGGATCGAGCCCGAAGGAAAATTCTGAGCCGCGAGGACGGGGTGGTACGCCGACAGCTTAGAGTCTGGGGAGAGGACCGTGGGGGAGTTTTGGAGGGAAAGGATTGGCGCGCTTGCTGACGAGGAGGTGGAAGAAGAGTCCTGGAAGCGGTGGCCTGACAGCTGGGATTGGGGGTTCAGGTAGTAGAGGTTTATCTCTGGCTGGATTTTGAAAAAGAGTCAACAACAAGGTACACAAAAAAAAGGGCAAAGAAATCGGGGAAAAACTGACAGGTGATTTGGCTATGTTGGCTGTTGCCGCTAGGGGACTGCCCGCGGCAAGAGTCTTGATGGAAGTAAAGTTCTCCGGCTTCGACCAGCCTTTGTTCCCTTCGCTGGAGAATCGGGAACGGCGGACGGTGCCGTCGGGACCTTGGTAGAAGAGGTGGATGTGGAAGAAGGCTCCCTCGCGCCAGCCGGTTGCCGTCAAGGGCGAATTTGGCTTGATCACCGACTGGGCAGCTGCCGCGACGGTGTTTGATGTCGTTGGTGAAGTTGGAGAAGTTGAAGTCGTTGCGCTTGAATCCGTACTGCTGCTGCTGGCGGCGCCTTTGCTCTTCTTCATCTCTCTCGATCCTACCACTCCTCCTACTATCGATCCCACCACTACCAGAACGGCGATTATCACCGCCAGGACGAGCCATAATCTCCGACACGACTCGCCTCGTTGTTCTTGTCTTCGGGAGTTTTCAGAGTACGTCAAGGGCAGAGGCGCAGGTTTGCTTCTGCTGTACGAAGAGCCCGAGTAAGACTGCGGCGGGGCGTGTCTGTCGGTTTCGAGGTACCTTTTTTGAGGGGATTGCACTTCGGGATATTGTCCTTCCCTGTCTGTTGCTAGTTCTAGTCCCTCCCGTTCCATAACTACCTCCAGGCCGGGCTGGGGGGAGTCGTATCTCTTTGACGTTGACGACGCCATCATGGGGGTAAAAGTAATCGAAAGCGATGATGGTTATATCTCATATCTCATTGGGGGTTTTTGGGGGGTGGGGTGGAAAGCAACAGCAACAACGCGCGCGTGTGTGTGTGTGTGTCGGAGGTGGCACAATCACACATACATATATATCTTCAGCTCAGCTGAACCCTTCTTCCCTCCCCTCCCCTCCCCTGACATGTTTTGGGTGTGATTCACCCACACACACGCTTTCTGCTGTGCTCGTGCGCAATTTGCTTGATTAACTACCCGAACCCGAGCATTTGATTGAACATACAGAACAACGACCTACGACAGGTACATGCGCGGCTCGTTGGGTTGGGTTGGTTGGGGTAGGTGGTCTCTCTCCCAGGATTGGTGGCCACCGGTAAACCCCCCTTGAACGTGCGGCGGTTAATCCAATCCCTTTTCCGCTTCTCTCCTCTCGCTTTTTCCCCGGTACCGTTTATTCTACACTTGGGGGGCGCTGGCCGGCCGCTTCATCTAGAGATCGCTACCAAACCGTTTTACCCTTCAAGATGAATCGAGTCAAGATGGACTTGGCAAGCATCTTTCGCACGGACATCCAAAAGAAGTTTGGGCGTTGCAGTTGTTGAAGAAAAACCCCAGTTTGTCCAAGTTTGACAGGTCTAGCGTCCGTGATCATCTTTCCGAATGGAGGGGGAAAACTTGGCATTATGCTACCCTTTTGTAACGGATTGAGTTTTTTGGTTTTTTTTTTTACCCCTGAAAAGACGGCACACACCCGAGCGACACACGGTCGAAGGATTCATTCTGGAAATAAAGTGTGTGCACTTACATGGGTGGTGTCGAGCCAATGAGAATACGCAGTAAATTGAGAACCAATGACAACAAACCAATGAGAGTCCAATGTCCATGCCACCCCGGCTTCTGTTTTAAGCATCATTTTTAAAAGCTGGAGGGAGAGAGAGAGTTGCCTGGAACGAACGAACGAAGAAGGGGAAAATGCGGAGAAGAGGCACGTATAACCTGGGGGAGATAACTCCAGTTTCATTGGGTAAGACGTCACCGTGTTTTTAACGGTGTGATGGAAAAGACTTTTTGCATGCGAGAATTCTCTAGATTCAGTTGAATTTCCACCCAGGTGGTCGGCCCATCATTATCAATCCGTGGTTTACTTGATGTGTTGTGTAACCGGAACCTGAATTGGACCTGAATTGGTGACTTCTTCTTCTTCTTCACATGAAGCAAATATCGCTAGGGTATATCTAATCCCATGACCCATCATCCCGTCCCAAAAATCCAGCCCCTCGGTACCACCCTGTCGCGTGTCGGAGCCGAAGAAGCAATTACATTGGGCATCGGCATCCGGGATTTTGAGAGAGCGAGAGAGAGACAGAGAGAGAGTGAAGAACTTGGCTGTATCAGGCGTTGACGGTTCAAGTTCTTAGGACGCAAGTTATGACCTCGATGATTTCTTGTGGTCTGGTCTGGGGAAGCGGTCCTCAGCCCCTTCCTTCCCTCCCTCTCGGGCCGCCCGCCTCTGATGTCCGGAGAAAGGCCAAGGCGGATCATCGGTTTTCTGGCGGCACAGCAGTTTTCCTCCTTTTTCGCCTCCTTTTTGCCCCTTAACTTGGGCATTCTCGACGTCTTTCTTCTCGCAAATCACCGTAAATAATAAAATACATACCTATCCCCACAGTATTTTTGTTTACATTCCCCCCTTTTTTTTTTTTTCCCCTATATCCATCCACTCACACTCATCCGGGCAGAACTGACTCTTGCGACCGAGAGGTTCTCTCTGCTCTTCTGGTCTCTCTCTCTCGTTCTTCAAATTCATCACATCATTACCTATTCGACACACTGATGACCCCACCCACCTAACCGCCCCAGGCTCTCGTAATTCCTGGAGTCTGAGATCATCCCGTCAGCAGCCACACAATCTCAACCCCACCCCGCGCCCTGGGTATTCAGATGAGAAATCTGAACACGGAACCAATTGTCCCCGTACCGAAGTTGGTTACGCACTCGCTGCTCAGCGTTGTTTTCCTCAGCGTTTGCTTTTCAAACCAGCGATTATTCAGCGAGAGACGTCGGTTCGAGCCCAACCGGGGACAATACAATCTCTTCTCTTTTTTTCTTCTTTTTTTTTTGTGGCGTTTTTATTTTCTTCATCACACTTACCAAGTCCTTCATTATCTAAGACCCTTTCCTTCCATGCGGGATCCAGACAGAACATCGGATGATCGGACCGCACCGAGGAGTTATGCCTCGTCATATCTAGACAAAATGCTTAGCTCATACATGCGCAAAAGCTCGTGGCTGAGAACAAAACACACATTCAGCAAAACCATGGCAGATATAAAGTTAGATGTATCAAACGCACAGTGCTCATATCGTCAGGTCAGTCATGAAAGTAGACAAGTAGTCACCCCGAAAACATGTCAAGCCATGACACCACGGCAAGCAGCCCTCATTGCACCACTCGAATATACTGAGAATCGTCAGCCATATCCCGATTATAATAACATAGTGCCCTAGAATTAGTATCACTACAAATAAATCTCAAACACAACCTATAGGTGTTTCCTACCAAACCACTACCTACTTACTCCCCGTCTCAGTCCTTCCCCAACAGCACCAAATTCGCCACATTCATGACAGTCATAATACACCAAACCAGAACCCCAAAACTGGCAACCCACCAACTATTCGCCATCTTGACCGCCCCTCTCCTCCTCTCACTCTCCTCGTCATAAGCCCCACACCCTAACCCCCTCTTCCACCACCCAAGACTAAACCACCTTCTCACCCTCCCCATCAAACCCCCTTCTCCTCCTCCTACCTCCTCAACTCTCCCACCATCCTCTTCCGTCCCATAATGACCACCCCACCTCGCCAACCCCCCAGCGCTGACCATCATATACCGATCCAAACTCGTAAAGAAAATCAACGGCCCCGTAACAAACGGCAACACAATGCTCAAAACAACCTGACTCCCGTTCAGCGCCGCGTTCAGCCCTTCCCTCCCCACGGCAGCTGCAATAACTACACTAGGAACAATACTGATGCTCCTCGTCACCAGCCTCCTCAACCACGGCCTCAAACTCCACCTCAACGCGCCCTCAGAAACCATCTGCCCTGCAATCGTACATACGATCCCTGCGCTGACCCCCGAAAACAGCAGAGCCAGCGCGAATATCGTGCCCGCTGCAGGTGCAATACTCTTCGAGAGCAACTCGTGAATCCCAAACAAATCAGCATCCACCGCCTCTTCCGTATTGTACAAACTGGCGCCCGCCACGATAAGAATAGCGCTATTGACAAACAGCGCAAAGGTGAAAAGCGAAATAGCCAATTCCGCGTACGTATACTTTAACGAATGTTTGATGGCAGCCAAACTCGGGATGTAATCCTTTCTCTCGTCATCCTCATTAGTAGTACTTCCGCTGGCACTGTCAGAAGGAACCGGCGGAAGCAAGCCCGACTTGTTGTCATAGTCGTACAAGCGAGCCTGCACAATACCGGAACCGAGATACAAACTGTGCGGCATAACCGTCGCCCCCAAGATCCCGCAAGCCTGATAAAGAGCAGTCTGTTCGACCAGAAACTTGGAGGGCAAATACCCGCGAAACACGTCCCCTGCCGCCGTGTCCTTGATCAGTGATAGCTGTATGCAAAAGCACACAACCACTGTCAGAACCAAAAGCATGACAAAGTACTCAAACGCTCTCAAACCTTGCATTGACCCCGACGGGCGGTAAAAGACCAGGATGAGCATGACCTCGAGGATCGAGAGCGCGCAGCCGGCCACCAAAGGGATTTGCGGGATGAGGAGGTTCAGAGCGATGGCTGTGCCGATTACCTGCCCCCACAGATATCAGTACCAAACCTCACTTTGTGAAAAGTAAAAAAAAGAAGCACACCTCAGCAATATCGGTAGCGATAATCGCAATCTCGGCCATCCCATACAAGACATAATTCAGCCACCTCGGCAGGAACGCTCTGCAAGCTTCCGCAAGGTTCAACCCGCTGATCGTGCCCAGCTTGATTGACAAGCTCTGCAAGAAAATGGCAAAAATATTGCTCAACAGCACGATAAACAGCAGTCTGTACTGGTATGAAGCTCCAGCCGCCACGTCGGTGGCATAGTTTCCTGGGTCGACTATTTTAAAAGAATGTCAGTCACCTATCTACTTTCCAGCACACTTTTGTATCTAAGGAAGAAAAACATACTATAAGCAACAGCAACCATAAACCCCGGACCAATAAACTTGCCAAACGTCACGACGGCATGTTTGACTTTTCTCAATCTGGCTGCCATGGTCCCTTCTGGTCGGTCAGGACGAGTGCACGTACACCGTGCTGCCGCCGCCGCCGCTGCCGCTGCTGCTGCTGAATTTGAACTAGGACCTAGCGCAGAGTCACTCCCAGACCTCGTCGGACTGCCACTGGCGGGCAATGCTTTTCCTGCTCTCTTGGGACCCTGGTTGTGTCCGTCCACATCTTGGGGTTCGTCGGCTCCTGAGGGGCGATTCATGGTAGCCTTTTTGGTGACCTGGTAAAAATTGGCAGAGGCAGAAGCAGAAAAACACCAGAAGGGGAGGTGGGTGACTAGGTAGGTAGGATGAGATGAAAATGAGGTGAACGGAGATTGGAGTGAGGTCAAGGCTGACAAACGGTGATTAAGCCCGACATCGGTCCACAAAACGAGCCGATTCAAGCCACAATTTTGGTGCGTGTTCAATATTTAGGAAGGAACGTTGTGCTTCTCAGGGTCACCCGACTTCGGGTCGGCATTGATACTCGTATTTGCTCCTTCCCACTTCAAACATGCATCGCCACGCTGGTCAGATGGAGTTTGTCTAGACTGGCTGAGTAAGAACCCTTCGAACGGACACACAATGCACCGCTCTGCGCGTCATAGGACCTGTCACTGCCCCGGAAGTAAAATTGGGCACTGGAAAACCAACGTGCCGCTTGCCACTTGACCTAGCTCAAACCTTGTGTTTTGCTGCCTGAAGGAAGCAGCATTAACTAAAAAGTAGACGCTGAATGGTGAATATACTGATCATCAGGGACTCTGATTATCTATCTATCTATGTGTCTTGTCTTGTCTAGTGTGTATGCACATGTGTGTATGTTTAATTTGGCATTGTTGGGCCAGTTGATGACCATCGACATCGGATGGAAAATTCATCCCTCCAAAATCCTCCGCCGGGTGCTTATGTCCTGCACCGCAACCCACCATATTCGTTGAGGGGAGGAACATTGTCTGTTTTGTCCACTGCCAAGATTTTGTCGCTGTCTCCCAAAATCTCGCTCGCCGGGCCACCCAAAAAAAGGAGCAAAAGGCCAGGCAGTCTGCAATTGCTATCACGACACAACAGACGGCGTGCCCTGCTCACGGATACCGTCGGCTAACTTGAACCGAGGGCCCTAGGCGCTTCTCCCATTATATACCCCTAAAAGCTGCCGCTACGCAGCCGTCGTGCTCTTTTAAAGCTCCTTCTTCTCCTCAAAGCCGGCGGCCTTGGCTCTCTCGCGCTCGCGCTTGGCATAAATACCAGCAGTGAAGGGGTTCTCGAACTGGATGGCAATCGTGTAGACGACGAGAACGTGAAGAGTCAAGAGGATACCGGCGGGCTTTCCGTAAAGAAGAGCGGTTCCGAGGAAGCTGAGGGTAGAACCGTGATACATGGGAGCGCTGGTAATGTTGAATGGGAAACCGGTAATCATCTTGTCCTTCAAGATGCCAAAGTAATCGCCGAGGAAGGTGCCCTGAATGCCCAGCTGCCAAGTGGAAGCAACAACGAGAAGATTTCCAACGGCCAAGAGCGCATAAGCAGCGTAGGTGACATTCTCGCCCGCGAGAGCGGGATGCGATGGCTGATCACGAAGGGCGCGCTCGTAGAGGAAGTCGCGGATGATGCCGAGGCCGAAGATGGTCACGGCGAGGGCGTAGCATGCTACATCTCTGTTGCCGCCAAAGGTCTTTGTGAGGAACTTGGTGCGGTATTCTGTGCGGGGTGGGTGTCAGATTGTAATCGGGGCCTGTCAGCTATCGTGTGGGCAATTCGAACCTTTGCGGGCAACAATGCTGTCAAACGAGCCTTATTAGTGGGCATTCTCCTGACGAGTCATGGTTTTGGAAGGTATCACTCACTTCCAGAAGGTTGGGTTGAAAGCAATCGAAGCAGCCGAGACTGGAGTTGTTCTGTTAGAAAAGGCCACACTAAGAGGTAATTCGGCCCGACGACAATGGCAATAACATACTCAAGAAGCTGCGCTGGTTGAAATCGACATACTCGAGCAGTTCGGAGAAGGACACAGGGAGGGAAGACATGGTTGTGTGCAACAGTTAAGGGAGTATCAACAAATTGATTTTTTTATTTTTTTTGGGGGAGGGGGGGGAAACACCAACACGAGGGACAACAAAACACAACAGAAGGTCGTGGCAGAAGACAGAAGTTATGTTCGGCTACAGAAAATTTGGGTATGAAAAGCACATGCAGACCGCCCAAGGCAGGGATTCCTTGTGTGGGAAACAAAAAAAAGCTTGGGGAAAATGGGGGGACCCCAATGACGTTGAGACGGTAAAACCCCACAAACAGAGAGGCCGGGGAAGCTCCCCCTCTGCCCCCTCTGCCAAGATACAGAGCGACAGGGGGAGCTTCTGGGAAAGTCCACTGAAGCCTCCTGGGCAAATGTCCCAAAAGTGTGGTGCGGCACTTGAAGCTCCTTTGATCGCATCTGAAACCAACCAATCATCAACATGAGACCACATTTCCAAAAAGAATAAAACTCTCTGAAAATCAACGTTTCTCATCAAATGTCAAAACCGTAAAACCCTCACTTTTTTGACCTCCCAAAAAAATGGCACCAGGTCTCAAAAGAAAGCCATCCCCCTACCCCGGGACCCCATCCCAACCACCACCGCCTCTCGTGGAACAGCCAATCCCAATCCAAAAATCCTCAGAACAATTCGAACAGGAACTCAAATCCCTAGCCGCCAAAGCCCGCACCCAGACCACCTCGGCCTACCTCTCGGAGCAAATCACAATCTACCTCAAATCGCTCCTCCTCCTCTCCCTCATAGCAATCTACTCGCGCGTTTCCCAGCTGAACCTCTCCCCGGTCTACGGCTCCATCCCCTCGGCGAAATGGCACTCCAAGCTCGTCATGGCCGCCTGCTTCGCGGGGTGGTCGTCCAACCTAGCCCTCGGCAGAGCTCTCCCCTTCAAACCTGAACAGTTGTTGCCGGTCCTGGCGGCCTACGTCCCCGTGGCTCAGTACTTCCTCGCCGGGTTCAGCGACGACTTAACTGCCGCATACGGCCCGCTGGTAACGGAATTGGTCACCTTGCTCCCCCTCGTGGTCGTCAGTTCCGGCTGCGTGGCTACCTACCTCGACGGATCAGATTTGGGCGTCGGGGGAAAGCTGCCCAGCTTCATTGGGGAGGCGTTGCCTGGTTTGGGCAGCTACGGGTTTTTCAAGTCGGCGGAGAAGGTGCTCGGGGGGTTAGTGGAGGAACACGTCGGGAAAACGGTTCTCAACACGAGGATAGGCATGGAGGCGGTTTTGGCGGCGAGTTATGCCGCTTTTGCTGCTCCGTCAAAGAAGTTGTTGCTTTTGACACTGCCGGGCATTTTGCACACTGCATTGTTGAATACGCACGTTCCAACTTCGACGGCGCTGGCGAGGCTGAATGAGGGTTTGAAAGGCAGTGGGTATGTCGTCTTGGACAGGGAGGAGAGCTTGACTGGGTATATTTCTGTTATCGATGGTCTCGAGATGGGGTTCAGGCTCATGAGGTGCGATCACAGCTTGTTGGGAGGGGAGTGGGTTAAGCTGATCGGACAGCCGGGTTTCAAGGGGAACCAGGTTGCGGAGCCGGTTTATGGGGTTTTTGCAATGTTGGAGGCCGTGAGGCTTGTTGAGACCAAGAGGCCGATTAGGGACCTGGAGGCGAAGGCTTTGGTCATGTGAGTGTGCTTTTTACCGTTTCCTGGGTGGTGATGATGAAGGAGGGAAAGCTGACTGTTGACAAGTGGTTTGGGTATTGGAACTACTCCTGCCGCTCTGGTGGCTCACGGCATCGACACGACGGTCGTGGAGATTGATCCGGTCGTGCACAAGTTTGCTTCCAAGTACTTCCAGCTCCCCAAGAACCATACGGCCGTGATTGAGGATGCGGTCAGCTATACCGATCGGCTTGCTGCCGACGAGGAGGGGCAGAGATACGACTACATCATTCACGACGTCTTCACGGGCGGTGCTGAGCCCATCCCTCTTTTCACTCTGGAGTTTTTGCAGAATCTTAATGCTCTACTCAAGCCAAACGGCGTGATTGCTATTGTAAGTTTTTTTTCTCTCTATTTATCCGGCGATTTCTAACCCCGTGCAGAACTACGCAGGCGACCTAGCCCTCCCACCACCGCGCATAATAGTCGAAACCATCAAGGCGGTCTTCCCCACGTGCCGCAACTTCCGCGAGCACCCGCGGGACGAAAAGGTATTCAAGGCGACGGGAGGGGATTTCACGAACATGGTCATCTTCTGCACGAAGCAGACGAGCGGCAAGTTGAGGTTTAGGAGCCCCACGGAGAGGGACATGCTTAATAGCCCCTCGAGGCAGCATTTCTTGGTGCCCCAGCACGAGGTCAGGGAGAGCGACTTTGTGGAGGCGAGCGAGGAGGCTACGGGGGTTTTGAGGAAGAACGAGACGGAGAGGCTGGTCAAGTGGCACGAGATGAGCGCGACGGGGCATTGGGGAATTATGAGGACCGTGTTGAACGGGACGATCTGGGAGGCTTGGTAAGCTGGGGGTTGTGGGGATTTCTTTTGGGTGCATTTTTGGGTTCTAAAGGGGATATTTTTTTATTTTATTTTGTTTTTTTCTACATATATGGTACTTTATGATTGAGGCTGCTCAGGTTCACCGCTATCACGGCTTTTTCGTCTGAACAAACAATGTTTGAAACAAAAACGCTGACTCGATTGCTCACAAGTATTATTGGTTGTAAGAATAACACTCGATCGGTCTGTTTTATTGTGGATCAAGGAGACTTGGCTCCAACAGCAATCACTCACTCAACTCCCCTTTTCGCCACACGATGAAGATGCATCTTACCTAAGATTTATTTATTTATTTATTTATCTATTATTCAACATTTTTGTGGTGAAAAGAGATTTTTGCCGGCGTTAAACCCCCCCCAAAAAAATGACGACGCGGCGCCGTCTAGCACGGTTACTGCTCGCTGCAATCGTTATTTACCTTGTGTTTTTGTTCTTGTTCACGGCATTTCAGGAGGCCGGCAAATCGTCCTCATCGCCTTTTGGTGGTTCTCATCAACAACAACAACAGCCTGCAGCGGTGGTGGCGGTTAACACCGAGCTCAAAAATGGTATCTCCAACACCGAGAAGGGTTCCCCCTCCCCACCGGAAATAAAATTCAAACCATCCTCGTTCGACTGGACGACGGTGAAACCTCACCATCCGATCCCGCCTTCTGCCGCCGCTCGGGTCTTTTCAAAACCGATCCCCCACCCGTCCGAAATCCAATGGCGCGGGTTCAAGAGCTACGACCACACGACCGAGACGCAAAGCCGCCGAGAGGCCGTCCGCTCCGCGTTCCTCAAATCGTGGACCTCGTACGCGCGGCACGCCTTCGGAGCCGACGAGCTCGCCCCGCTCTCGGGCACGCCAAAGACCACCTTCGGCGGCTGGTCCGCCACGCTCATCGACAGCCTGGACACGCTGCACGTCATGAACCTGACTCTTCAGTTCGCCCAGGCGGCTTCGCACGCGTCGCAGATTGACTTCTCCCAGACGAGAGACAGCTCGTGCAACCTGTTCGAAACCACCATCCGACACCTGGGCGGGCTGCTGTCGGCGTACGATCTGTCGCTGGAGCCCGCGCTGCTGCAAAAGGCCAAGGAGCTCGGGGATATGCTCTACCTGGCCTTTGACACGCCCCAGGACGGGATCCCGCCGTTTTGGTTCGATTTCAGAAAGGCCAAGACGGGCCACCTGGTCGCGGGGAGCAACGAGCCGAGCGCCGCCATGGGCAGTCTGAGCTTGGAGTTTACCCGGCTGAGCCTGCTGACGGGGGAGGGAAAATACAGGAGGGCGACCGAGAGGGTGATGGATTTCTTCGAAACGAGCCAGGAGAGGAGCAGGCTGGGCGGGGTCTGGCCCAAGATGATTGATTTCAGGGCCGGGGCGGAAGGGGGAGTGGAAAGCGAGGCCGGGTTCGGCCTGGGGGCTTTGGCTGATAGTTTGTACGAGTACCTGGTCAAGATGGTTGCGCTTACCGGGGGGAGCAACAGCAGGTATGAGAGCATGTATTTGAGGGCAAAGGAGGTTATCAAGGAGCGCATGGTGTTTAGGCCCATGGTTGAGGAGGAGAGTTTGGGCGAGGTGGGAAAAGGAGGGGTTTTGTTTGTGGGAGACCTTTACGTTCAAAAGGACGGGGCAGTCACGCTCGTGCCGGAGATGCAGCATTTGACTTGTTTTGCCGGGGGGATGTTTGCTCTCGGTGGGAGGATGTTTGGGAGCGAGGAGGACGTCGAGGTCGGGGAGAGGCTGGCCAGGGGGTGCGCGTGGGCTTATTCTGTGTTCCCCACGGGGATCATGCCCGAGATTTCTGCCTTGGTGCCTTGCGAGAAGAAAGAAAAATGCGAATGGGACGAGGAGAGGTGGAAGAAGGAGACCAAGAGGAGGGAGGGGCTGCCAAAGGGTTTCACGAACGTCCAGGATGCCAGGTACATCTTGAGGCCCGAGGCCATCGAGA
Organism: Cladorrhinum sp. PSN332; assembly: GCA_033297175.1. Lineage (NCBI taxonomy): Eukaryota > Fungi > Ascomycota > Sordariomycetes > Sordariales > Podosporaceae > Cladorrhinum > Cladorrhinum sp. PSN332. The sequence goes on along the minus strand of MU858828.1, from coordinate 346,431 downwards.
GCGTTTTTGTCCTGTACAGGATCACCGGAAAGGAAGAGCTGAGGGACGCGGCGTGGAGCATGTTTAAGAGCGTGATGAAGGCCACCGAGACGGAGCTTGGCAATTCGGCCATCGCCGATGTTACGGTTGGGGAGGGCGAAGAGACCAAGAAGCTTGATTCGATGGAGAGTTTTTGGTTCGCCGAGACGCTCAAGTATTTTTACTTGATTTTCAGTCCGCCCGATCTCATCAGCTTGGACGATTATGTGTTTAATACTGAGGCGCATCCTTTTAGGAGGCCGAAGTAAGGGGGGCATAGATAACATCTAGATAGATGGGAATTTTTTTTATTTTATTTTTTTGCAACCCTGGATATCATGTGTTCCTTTTTACGATTATTTAATCATTCCAATCCGTGGTCATACTTATTGCCTTGTTTACATTGATGTTCACTAATCAATAAATACCAGCCCCATATGAATGGGAAACAACAGTGTCCAGAACCCTCATTTTCATTTATCATTCAAGAATTCAGCCCTGTTCATCAAGATGGATGTCTGTTTCATACTCAGATCCGGGAATTGCCAACGGGAACAGGAAATGTTGGTCGTGGACGCACGGTTCCTGCGGTGTTGTGGTTACATGTAAAGTGATGATGAGTGATCAGTAATCACTCGGACTCCCTTACACGCCAGAGTGGAGACTGGATACGCTTGCCGCATTCTTTTTCTCCGTTTCTTCCTGGGTGTTCTTGATTTGTTTCATTTATTTCATTGGATTGATGTACGAAACCAGGATGCCGAGGTCACTCGGACGATAAAAGGATGGAGGTCACGGCGGGTTGTGGGTGGACAACAACCAAAAAAAAAAAAAAAAAAGAGGTCTTTGTTGATATGCTTGCAACTGTGCCTTGGTTCTGCTGCTTGGCGTTACTCTTCCCTCCTCACTCACTGATTGCCTAAATATTGGGGGAGGTGATCGAGGTGATATTGGCTGGTAGAGTCGTGAGCTTTAAGGGGGATTATCTCATACACACCTCACAAGCTTCCATATCACTGATCAAAAAAAAAAAAACACCATTATAAGAAAACCTAGAAGAAACGGGGAGAGGAGAAGGAAACCCATCGTCTCCCCTGCGTTCAAAATGACAACCACCACTCTCACCGACGCGAACAACACGGCCACCTCCTCCTCCTCCCAACCGTTCACATTCACAATCTCTGTCATCTCAGACACGGTCTGCCCCTGGTGCTACATAGGCAAGAAGACGCTCGACTCCGCCATCGCCTCGTACACCTCCCGCCATCCAAACACGCAATTCCAACTCACCTGGTCGCCCTTCATGCTCTACCCCCGAGCGCCAGCTTCAGGTTTGTTCCACCTCATCTCTAATTACATCTTTTAACTTTTGCTCATTATAAATCTGTTAAAAAAAAAAGGAATATCAAAACACCGCCTCCTCTCAAAAATCTACTCGTCCCGCGCCCCGCAGATCCTGACCCGCCTGACCTCCCTCGGCCTTGAGCAATCCATCAACTTTTGCTGGCAGGGCTCGACGGGAAACTCGCGAAACTCGCACCGCCTGATTTTGCTCTCAGACTCGTCGCCGACCGTCGTGGAAACACTTTTCAAATACAACTTTGAAAGGGGCTACGACATTTCCGACGTGGCGACGCTGGCGCGGATAGGAGTCGAGTTGGGACTGTTCGGCACCGAGCGGGACGGAATCGAATGGTTTAGTTCGGGTGACGAAATGGTGGAACAGGTGGACGACGCGAGCAGCAAGGCAAAAGCGAGAGGAATGGTGGCTTCCCCGAGCTACGTCGTCAACGGACGGTGGCAGGTGGGCGGGATGCAGGAGAAAAAAGTCTGGTTGGAGGTGCTGGAGAGGGTTAGGAGCGAGTCCGATCAAGACAGCGGGGAAGAAGAAGAGGAAGCTGGCAAATAAAAATAAAAATTCCATTGATAAAACTCCAGTTCATGCGTTTCATAACAAAAAGACAACAAAAAATAATACCCCATACAATGCGCTATGCCTGTCTTGTTTCAAAACCCAAATATGCTTTCTTTATCACCTGACAATAATCAACTCGTCGTCGTCGTCGTCGTTGTCGTCGTCATCATCCAACAAAACCCTCCTGCGGGCTCTAGCCAAAGAAACGCTCTTAGGGTCCCCAAGGCTTTCCCTCCCCGCCTCTCGGATTCCCTTTTCCGTCACAAAACGAGTCTTTTTTCTCACCGGCGATTTGTCCCCCCTCGTTGGGAGGAGTTCCGCGGTCTTTGGTCTCGCCGAAGAAGCCGCAGCGAAATCAGCTGCCGTCTTGCCGTCAAACCTCTCACCGTCCTTCATCCTTCCCAACTTGGTCTTGAGGGCAGAACCCCACCCCAACGCTCCCTTGGAGGGCTGAAGGGGTGCCGATGCCGGTGCTGTGCTTACTGTCGAGCTGCTAGCCGAAGACTGCGGCCTCTTCCTCTTGACGGGGCCGAGATCGATCTTGGGAGCGTCAGTCCCGCGTCGGCCTGTCAAACCTAGAGCCTGGGAGTCGTACCTTCGGGGAATATTATTTCCTGACCCATCGTTGCTGAAACTCGCCGATACCGAAGTATGTAATGACGACGAAGGGGCTGACCCTCCCGAGAGACCGGTCGAAAAAGAGCCAGAAGCTGCATTCGAGGAAAAGCTGCTTCCGAGCGAAGGTTTTGCGCTGATGGATGATCTGTTGCTCAGTGTTCGAGACATGTATTCCTTTCCTGCGCCGCCGCCCATGCTGCTCAGCTGTCGAGCAATGTCTCGTTCTTTTTCCTTTGCTGCCAGTCGTCGTTTGAGCGCTTCTTGTCGCTCAAGCCTGTCCGCGATACCGTTTTCTCGCTCATCGTCTGGGTCGAGGCCCCGGTGTCCGGAGCTGACGAAATATCGGCTTCCAGTAAAGCGGTCGTATTTGCCGGCGTCGTTTTTCTCGTCCTTATCCTTCATGTACGCTTCCTTGGAGTTGAACTTTTTGCGCGGTCCCGCTCCCAAGCCCGCCGTGTTGAGCTCCATGCGGCCGCCTCGCGCTTTTCTGACGGCCTCATTAGTGTGAAACTCGCAATATTCGGTGCGCCGAGCATTGACCCAGCCGTTGCAAAGCGTCCCGTCCTTCTTGACGCTCTTGCAGTAGCCAATGTCCCGAGCGCTGCCGACTTCAAGGATGGTATCCTCGTCCGAGTTTATTACCAAGCCGAACCGGTTTGTCGCCTCTCGCCCTGGCGGAGGCGGCATGATCGTTGGGTTGAGGATGGCGAGGACCGTTCCGGGGGTGAGTTTCCAGAAGCGGTCGAATCCCGAGTTGAACAAAAAGAGCTCGATCTCGTATTGCAAATCTACAAGCGTGATGACCATGTACTTGCCGCGATCTTGCTGTGGTTTGCCTTCGACATTTGGTAGAGGGCGGTGACTCCGAGGCTCGGACTTGCTGGCGATAATAGCAAAAACAACAATGTCCGACTCGATATCCGGCAGAGACCAATCGGGGGCTTTGACGTGTTTTAACAAATCTTTGAGGACATATGTCTTTTTCCCCGTAATGGCGCGGGTGAGAACTTTGTGAGGAAGTATTCGCTTTGCGAGATGCAATCCCGAGTATGCTTCAAACGCTGCTGAATCGGTATCTGCGCTGGTTGTGAAAGATGATGTTACTGAAGGTATGTCGGATGAGTCGGCATTCGACTGCGCGCGCGGTCGTATGCTGATGCTGGGTTCCGTCCTGCTGCGCTGTCCCATTCCCATTGATGATAAAATTTGCGACCTCGAGAAATCCTCCTGTTTGTACGGCATCTCGGGTACATCTTCCGCTCTGCTTTTGTACTCCTCCATCTCCCGCCGCCCAACTGTGAAGGATTTGCTTCGTACTTCTTGTACCCTCTTCCTCAGTTCCTCACGCGTCGTTTCTTCAGTCCGAGCAGCTGCCAGACGTTCATTGAAACTTAACGGCCGAGAAGCCTCCTGTCGTGGAGTTGGATAGGTCGGACTCCTTGCGCGCCGTAAAATTCCAGCTGCCGGCTGCTGTTGTTGCTGCTGTTGAGATGGCTCGTCAAACAATTTCCTCTGAAATGATGGCTTCTTCAATGACATGTCTGCTGCCTTCCGTCCCTTGTCGATCCCCAACAAGACTCTTTTTGGTGATTCCTGAAGATTTGCCATGCTTTGCTGCTTCTTGACAGGGGATGCAGCTATTTCAACATCGTTGCGTGATAGTGGTGGCCTCTCCATCCTCTCCCTTGCAAGTGCAAGTTTTGACTGGAAGGAGACACCCTTGGCAGCTCCTCCTCCTCCTCCTCCTCCTCCTCCTCCTCCTCCACCTCCATCATCAACAGTGGGTAATGGGTCTGAAGCGGCGGCGGCTCTTTTGGCTTTTTGAAGTTTCCGGAGTTTAAGCTGATGCTGAATTTCCTGGAGTTTGAGCTGCAAGGTTACTTCGTCATCTTCGTCGTCCAACATCTCTTCGTCTTCGTCGTCAAAGGCTCCACCTCCTAATGCTGGTTGCGACCTGGATGTTCTGAGCTTTGAAGACGGGGATGGCGACGGGGAAGCGCGCTGAGCTAGCCTTCGCAACTTTTCGCGTCCGCCGGGTGTGCTCATGAGGACCTCGTGGGGTGACCTCGGAGGCCATTGGGCTGCCATGTCTAAGGGTGGAGAGGGGGCGTTGCTTGGGTATGTACAGGCCCCGCTATGGTGAGGCCCAAAAAATGTGATGAAAAAAGATATGTGAGTTATTGTGTTTTTACAGGTGAGTGTGAGTGGGCGAGTGAGGTTGTGAGGATGCAGGATGTGTGCTGGACAAGGGGTCCCGCTCTCTCTCAGCCAATTAACCAATTACAAGTAATGTGCGACGTGGACGACATGGTCGGCGGGACCATGCAGTTGGACGTAAATAGCCGTTTCAGGGCAGAAGTGGAGGGATTATTCCATGGAATTTTTCCCTTTTTTTTTTTTTTTTTTTTTTTTCTTTCTTGGTCTCGATCGCAATGATGTATATTATTTTTGTTATGTTGTTGTCGCGGAGAAAAGATCCGGAAAGTTGATTCGGAAAACCCGATAAGGCGCAAATCAATTGAGTGCCCTTCGATAAGAACAGGCTTGGAAAACAATCGTAAAAAACCGTTGCCAAATGGGAAAGAACCGTCGCGCGGATCAGAACGCGGTTCGTTAAATGCGCTGTGACCCCTGCATTGGGGTTTCACAAGCGCACAGCCACCGCGCGACGCGTCAAAGTCGCGTCTGTCAATTTACAGGGGGGTTTTCGGTTGATGCTTCCGCTGAGGAAAACTGGTGATCAATTGAGATCAACATCTGTGATATATGTCAATGCGACCGGAATAACCCTATTACTTTTCAAATCATCATCATGGCGCGAACACGATCGTCCAAACCCGCCGCTGCACGCAAAACCGCCTCTACAGACAAGACGGCGACGACAACATCATCACCATCTCTCTACACCCTCCCAGACCCTCCAACAAACCCTCCAAAGCTCTTCATCCTCCCAAAGACCGCAACCCCCGAAGCGCGCATTATAACCCTACAAAATCCTCGCTACTCCAAACCAACCCGATACCTCGTCTGCCCATCAACCGGCTTCTACGAGTTCACAAAGATCACAACTCCATCTCCATCCGCAAATCCACGAAGCTGGCTCCTGTCTCCTTCTACCCCTGCTCCTGAAGCCTCATCGGCAACGATCCAATCCCCCGACCTCTTCCTAGCCACGCCTTTCGATCCCCTATTTCTCATCCTGCCAGCCCTTTCCACACGCGGAAAGCGCATGTTCCTCTCCCCAGACGACCATCTCGACGCTCTCCCGAATCCAGACCGCCACCTCTCCCAGGTCCTAACATGGGAACCAACGCGCAAGCTGGTAGAGCAGAGAATGGCCGTCATATGCGACACCGTCGAGGCTGGGGATGAAAACATGTACAGACTGAACGAGCAAAAACTGCTCTCAGAAATCACATCAAAAGCCAGAAAAATGGCAGAAGCCCTCCCAAAATCCATGGACGAGAAATTCGTCCGAAAAGTACTCGAAGCACCAGTGATGGGTATCAAATCCGCACAGGCTCCCACTCCCTCCGAGTCCTCGGACTCAAAAGAAGGGGTTCCATCTTCAGCCGAATCGCAATCACAGTCACAATCCACCACTTCCGCCTCGGCATCCGACTCGCAGCTCTCAACCGCTTCAACAACCCTCACAACCCCCGACCCCGAGCTAGAAATAATCTCCTCAGCAATGGTCGCCTCTTCCCATATCCTTTCCCTCCAACGTCTCCGCGCAGCATTCAACTTTATTTGCTCCTCTTACATCCCGCCGTCCATCTCTTCAGCCCTCAAGACGTCATTCTCAACAGACGAGTTCAAGCCGTTAGACGAGTACTTGGAGAAGCTGGCAAGACTGAGAAAAGAAGCCGCCGCGTCGAGATCAAATGATTTTTCGGGGAAGAGAACAAGAGACGAGGAAGATGACGAAAAGGCTGAAAAGAAGAGAAAAATGGAAGCCGAGGAGAAAGTAAAGAAGGCCAATCAGAGTAGGGGAGTAAAAAAGCTGACCAAAGTTAACACGACGGGTATGAAGAAGATGAGTGATTTTTTCAAGAAGAAGACGCAGTAGTGGTAGTCATGGACTCGGTTGGGGCTTCTGTATCCGGGTTGGTTTAATGTGCAATTTTTTTTGTACATATTTAAATTCTGTATATAACGGAGATGAACTCTGGGTATAAGGTCTGGCGTTTTAAGGTTACTGGTAATCACGGCAATGGAAAATGCTTAAAAATCTTATTTCAACAACATTTTTCATAGTCATCATCATGTCCCCCTCCCCCTCGCCGACGACGTCCCCCTCCCGTACCCAAACCCACCCCTCGCTATCCCAGAAGCCGGCCTCGAACTTGACGACGAAGTCCCACTCCCGCTCGTTCCCATCCCGTACCCGCTTGAAGCCCCTCTCCCACTACTCGGCCCTCTTACTCTACCCCGCGTGACACCACCCCTTCCAACCCCTCTTGTAGAAGTTCCTGTTCCCGTTCCCGTCCCCGCCGCCCGTTTCCTCTCATCCTCTTCCGCCTTCCGTCTGGCCTCCTCCCTTCTCCTTTCAGCCTCGGCAGCTCTCCTCTCCGCCTCTTGTTGCTTTTGAAGCGCCTCGGCCTCGATATCAAGTAAATCCTGCGTGGCGCCGTTCCAGTTTGGATTTAGGATCAGGCGTTGATTGTGTTCCGTCTGGGAGAGGATGCGTGTCCAGGTGTTTAGGAGGGTCGAGGCGTTGGAGACTGTTTGGGTTACGGTCTGTTTTTTTTTTCACGCAGAGGAAAAGGATTAGTATATATTTATATACATATATATGTATCTATATTTTTATGTAGAAACTGGAATAGGGAAAGTTTGCATACACCCATATTCCCTCTTGCTTTTTCTAGAGTCGAGATTACGCCCTCGATTACCGTGTTGATGTTGCGGACTCCTTCCAGTTCCCTTTGGAGGGCTGCTTCTCTGCTCTCGTCCGTGTCAAAGTTCTTGTTTTGGTTGTTATTCTGCGGGGTCTTGGAGGGACGTGGTTTGTTCGAGGCGGGAGTGGGAGTCGCATAGGGGTTGTGGGTGGTGTCCTCCTGGTCGGAGCTGTCGAAGTGATCCGCCATATTGGGTGATAACTATCTGTTTTTAAAAAGAATTATGCGGATTGATGTCGTCGTCCCACAGTGATAGGTGTCTCTGAAGCTGTCAACTACTAAAACTGGCAATGACGTTTGTCCCGTCTGCTTTCCCGCGCGTTCGAATGCAGAATCCGCTGGGTGGAGTTAGTTCCCCGCCCACCGAGGCGGGGCCCCCTCACCTCTGACCCATGTCACCAGCCCGCCAGCCCTGCCGCTTGCCCTGCTCCCCAAACGGCGCGTCTTCCTGCAGGCGTCGCGTATCACGCGTAAATTTCGCGTATCCCAGCAAGGTATTGTGTCAATTGTACAGGGGGGGGGGTTGCTCTATTCACCGGAATTGTGCATGTCAGGGTTTGAATAGAGTAAAGGCTTGGTATTGTTGACCGCCGCCGCTGGTGCGCTCCCAGCCATCCTTTTCCCTCCCACGCCAACCTCCATCGCATCTTTTTTGCCTCCCAACCCTACAACCGTTGAACACTTCAAACAAATCCACAACCCGACCGACCTTTCTCCATTTACTAGGTATCCCTTGGAGCGACTCACTGTTACCCCTCGATACGCACTATTTGGTTCACAAAGACGTTCGCGAGCTGCGGGATTTGTTTTGATTCACCATCAAGCATTCTCCCTAACCCTCAATCTCACACTACTCACACTACGCACTCTTCTCATTTTCTTGGTCGCACGAGACTCTGCGGCTCTACCCGTTATATCGTTGGTTCTCATTCAATTCATCCTAACCCTCCATCTTCCTCTCTCTCTCTACCCTCATCACGCCGTATTGGCAATACGCAACGCACACCACTCCGCCAATAGCTGGTTCTCTTGGCGTTCAATCAGAATCAATCATCCAAACCACCAAAAGTCGCAACAATGACAGAGTTGGCGGCCCCCACCACTCCCTCTGCGAGTTCGCGCGTTCGAACTCCAGATGCTCCTCAGTTCGGTGGCTATTCAGACCATTACGAGCCATACACCCCACGTAAGTCGACTCGCATCGCGCAAAAGACGACTTCAAACATCACACCACCACCACCAGCCAAGACTTCGCAGACGTCACTCGGTTCGCCTAAGAGGCAGCTCAAGAAGCTCTCCGTTTCCGAAGCGATGGATGCGCCCGAGCTTGTTCCCCTCAAGAAGCGCACGCCTGTCGTCGAGTCTTCTTCGCGTCGCATCTCTTCGGGCACCTTGACGGCTTCTAGCACCGCGACCGCCGCAGCTGCTCTCGGTCTGTCTGTCACCACTTCGGCTGGCATGCTCATCACCCCAGCCAAGACCCCTCAGAAGGCGCCTACTCCCAAGGCGAAGGCCAAGGTCTCGGGTTTTGCTCGCACCTTGTTCCGCACCGAGGAAGACAGCATGCCTTCTCGCAAGCCGCAGACGTCAGGCTACAAGCTTGACAGCATGTTTGCGGATGAGAGCTTCGAGTCGATCGACATCTACACCGACTCTCATGAGCGCATTCCCGAGGTCGATCGCAGCGATGACAACCCCTTCTTCCGCGATGAGCCCCGTCGCAGCGAGCGCCAAAAGGCAAAGCTGAACACCGTCATGGTCAAGATTCCCGGCGAGGGTGAGGTCACCATCGAGGAGGCTGTGAAGCGCACTGACGGCATGCTCATTACCTTGTAAGTTACTTCGAATCCTTCATTTTCTGACAGTTTTCGCTGACTTTGATTCTCACAGCCGCGGCAAGAGACAGTTCCGCAAGTTCACTGCTGAGGATGTGCGCGGGTCAGCCGTTGAGGGTGGTCTCGAGAGCGCTGTCGAGTCTCCCACTCGCAACATCTTCGCTCGCTCTTCCGTCAAGCCCCGCCTTTTGTTCCCGCAAGCTCAGGCCGCGGTCCCCACCATCAGCGTTGAGGACGAGGAGGCGGAGACCGACATTGAGGATGGCGTTCTGTCGTCCATGGACGAGAAGGAGCCAGCCACGCCCACCGATGCGGATGCCGTTGCCGAGCCGACGCCAGACACTCCCAAGGGTCCGCTTTTCAGTTTTGTCCCCGCCTCGCCCCCTGCGACGACCCGCACTACCCGCTTCGCCAGCAAGCCTGCGTCTCCCGCCAAGCCCAACAAGAAGGCGGCTGCTCCTAAGAAGACAAGCCCCTTCGACGCCTGGCAGCGCACCAAGTCCCGTTCTGCAGCTGAGAGCAGCAGCACCAGCCAGAAGCGGGCCGGTTCGCCCATGCCTGGCAAGGCGACCAAGCGCCATCGTGTTTGATCTGTTCATTCATCCTTTTCATGATTGAATTTTCTCATGATTGAGGTTCTTTTTTCGGAGTTTATTTTCATTTCGAAAAAAAAATTGGTACGGTATCCATTCAGGCAAGGCGTCATGCGGCAACGGGCGGCATATTACAGGGTTCTTCTCTACACTACAGGCTTTTTTCCCACTGCGGACATTGTTTGGCGTTCAGGCCAGCGACAGAGAGGTTTTTCGTTTTTTCGTTTTTTCATTTTTTTTTCAGGGATGACTTGTGTTCTCCCTTTGGCAAATTTGGTTTTTCGACATGGCATTTGCATATCTTTATTAAGTACGGCCGGGCTACTCGAATGTTTGTTTCGAGAGCTCACATTATGGGTCTGTTTTTTTCTTTTTCTTTTTTCGTTTTTCCTTTTCTTCTGATGATGATTCGTCATGATGCCCCAAAGTTATACTGGTTAAGCCGCATTTGCGATCACTTACACATACAGTTAATAACAGGGAAGGGGCAGTGGGCTTTGGACATGATTCGCAAAGATGGATGTCTTCGACGGCCTCGTTATCGATCGTCTTGTTTGGTTTATGGAAGAATCGGATAGCTCATTAGGGTTTTTCTTGAGATTTTTCTTCTTCTTCCATAATCAGTATTGTAATTAGGTAGCTTCTTTATCCTCGGTGGAAGTGGAACTGGAAATGCATTGCGTTGCGTTGCATTGCGTTGCGTTCGCGTTTGGTTTGTTTTTTCGAGGGAGGAAAATTCATCAGACAGTATTACGGCTGGGCGGCCATCGACCTCTTTGCAAAATACTTGGTGGAATGGAGGATCCCAAGGCAAGGCAACGACGAGTCGATTAGTCAATCAAGTTTATTATTTTACTCTTCTGCGACTCTGGTGATTTCGAGTGTGATTGTTGAACGTCGGGGGGAGCTTTTGGCGCCAAGCATTTACCTAAATCACACACATGATCTCCCATGCATTTTCTCCGCTTTCTGCTTGTCAGTTGTCAAGTAATTACCCCACCTCCCAGAACACATCACAACCCCCCCCCCCCCCCCCCAAAAAAAAAAAAAAAAAACAAAAAGGGGCCCACTGCGGATTTGTTGTTTTTTTTGTTTTTTGGGGGGGCGTTGTGTTAATTAAAGATTACAGTTTTTTTTTTTCTATTTTTTTT
>MU858828.1:25415-335390 GCA_033297175.1 Cladorrhinum sp. PSN332 | reverse complement strand
TCACAAAAACCAAAAAATTGACCCCCCTGTTTTTTTCCCCGTTTTGTGTTTTGTGTTTTTAATTAATAACCCCCCCCCCCCCCACAAAAACACACCCCCCCCCCCCCCCCCAAAAGAAAAAAAAAACGTCAATAGAGGGGCAACTTTCGTTTTTGTTTTTGGTTTTCTTTTGGGGGGTGACTTTCTGAATTTCAAAGGTTCCTCTTTTTTTTTCCCTTTTTCTTCTATTAAAATTGACTTTCACCACAACCGACGGCCCGTTCATCTCAAAAAGAACTACGTCACATCATCCCTCCCACTTGCCTTATCTCGACAAAAAAGAAGAAAGAAGAAGAAGAAGAAAAAAAAAAGTGTCTGTGAAAATGCACATCCTAGTAGTAAACGACGACGGCCCGCCCTCCCCTCACTCCTCGCCCTACGTCCATTCCCTCGTCCGCGAGCTCCAAGACTACGGCCATGTTGTCTCCGTCTGCCTCCCGCACACGCAGCGCTCCTGGATCGGCAAGGCCCACATGATAGGCCAGACGGTCAAACCGCTGTACTACCGCCCTCCGCCGCTCGGACGGCCAGCCGCGGGCCTCGTGGCGGACGAAGAAGACGAGAGGGAGGACTCCGACTCATCCTCCTCCTCCCACGGCACGACTCACACCCGGCCCTCGACGCGGCCCGGAACGGAGGAGTGGATCCTGGTCGACGGCACCCCGGCCTCTTGCGTGCAGATCGGGCTCTACCATTTTTTCCAGGATCGGGGACCGATCGATCTGGTTGTGTCGGGACCCAACTACGGACGCAACTCTACGGCTGTTTTTGCGTTGAGTTCGGGGACGCTGGGAGGCGCGCTGGAGGGAGCGGTTTGCAGAAAAAGAAGCATCGCGCTCAGTTATGCCTTTTTCTCGAGGAATCACGACACCGAGATTATCAAAAAGGCGTCGAGACAGAGCGTGAAGGTTATCGAGGCGCTGTGGAAGCAGTGGCCCGACGATAGCAGCGTGGATCTGTACAGCGTCAACGTGCCGCTTTTGGAAGGGTTGGAGGCCGGGAAAGTGCTTTTCACAAACATATTGCAGAATTATTGGGGGGCGGGGGGGAGTTGCTTCACCGAGGTTGATGGGAGCGTTGATGGGGGGGTTGAGGATGAGGAGAGGATCAGGGAGGGGGAGAAGAGTCCTGAGAAGGAGGGGAAGGAGGAAGAGGAACAAAAAGTGGTCAAGACGGCGGGATTGCATACGCATAAGCATTTTAAGTGGAGTCCGAGGTTTGCGGATGTTTATAAGAGCGTTGATGAGGCGCCGCCCGGGAACGACGGGTGGGCTGTGAATGAGGGTCATACGAGGTGAGTCTCCAAACGTTTTGAAGAATTGAGTTGGGAAAGGAAAGAGCTTGCTAACGTGGGATGGATATACAGCGTCACGCCGCTCAAGGCCAACTTCTTCCAGGCCGCTACGAGCCTTCACGGTAGCGAGTTGCAATTGTAAGTTTTTTGATCAAGCAAGTTTTTATCCCTTTGGAGCGGGATGAGGGTTATACGAGGGGCACAAGCAAGAAACAACAACAGAGATGATGGAGCATAGAAGGCCAATGTGTCAATCTAGATCATTAGACAGAGACAGAGACAGACGCCGCTCTTTGCACGCCTTGGTGAAAATTTTTGTGACTCTACATCTGAACGTATTCTTATTCTCTCTCCCAGGGACCAAACAATCAGCAGTAGACGATCCTCCATCACCCTCCCTATTCACCCTGCACCGACTGCCACCCCTCAGCAGCAACAACGACAACAACAACCAGTCTATTTTTTAATCAACTACGCCGACCCTTACGTCCAGCCTTTGATCCTCTCGGCGGTCCAAAAGCACATTCCCTCACACTTATACACCCTCCTCGACACGCCACCCTCGTGGGACCCCCACACCAACCCCGAGATTTCGCTCGCCTCTATCCTCCCCTCGGGCGGCCGTCCAGACGCGCCGGCGGCAAAAATCCTCCAAATAATGCCCTACGAATCCCTCGACTTTGACTTTGCGTCACAAAACGGGCCCTCGACTTGCCTCGTAAACTCGTACGTGATCCGGAAAGCCCTCATAAGAAAACACTACCTGGGCGTGACGGTCGACAACTGGATCGTCAAAAATCCCGGCTCGATCCTGAAGAGCAACGTGAAGAGGTGCGAAGCGTTCGAGGTCGACTACGCAGAGTTTCTGGACGACGCGCTCGTGGAGGCGTGGGATCTGAATGCCAGCTTGGAGAGGAACGAACAGGTTGGAGATGACGAGCACGAGGAAAAGAGGGAATGGTGGATTTTGAAGCCGGGCATGAGCGATCGGGGTCAGGGGATAAGGCTGTTTAGCACCGCGGGGGAGCTGCAGCAGATTTTTGATGAGTGGGAGGAGCAGCAACCCGACACGGACGATGAGGAGGAGGATGACGATGAGGAGGAGGAGGAAAAAGAAGGAGGAATCATGACCTCCCACCTCAGGCACTTCATCGCGCAGCCCTACATCCACCCGCCCTTGCTCCTCTCCGACGGGCGCAAGTTCCACATTCGAGTCTACGTGCTGGCGGTCGGCTCGATGCGCGTTTTTGCCTACCGGGACATGCTGGCGCTCTTTTCGTCCAAAGAGTACACCCCTCCGACGTTTGACGCCGCCGGGCTGGACGCGCACTTGACCAACACTTGCCTGCAGGGGGAGACGGCCAAGGAGGCAGGCAGCGTCAAGAGGTTTTGGGAGCTGGAGAGCGAACTGGGCAGGGACAGGCTGGAGGGGATATGGAAGCAGATCAAGGAGGTCACGGGCGAGGTTTCCGAAGCCGCCGCCAGGGGCATGATGGTTCATTTCAGGCCCGAGAGGGCGGGGTTTGAGGTTTACGGGCTGGATTTTCTGGTGGGAGGCGGGGCCGAGCAGCATGGCAAAGATGTCGCCTACCTTCTCGAGGTTAATGCTTTCCCCGATTTTAAACAGACCGGGGACGGGTTGACTGGTGTTGTCGCGGGGTTCTGGGAGGGGGTTGTGAGGACGGCTGTTGGGCCGTTTGTTGGTTTGGACTTGCCGGAGGGTGGTGGTGGGAGCGAGGAGATGGAGCTGGTCAGGGAGGTTGAGCTGGGGAGGGGGTTTGCTTAGGTGGGAGGGAAAAATGGTTGGGCTGTATTTTGCTAATCTTGACTATGCACGTATTTGGAGCCGATGGTTATGCTGATCTTTACCATGAGTCGGAGATATCATTTTTTTTTCCTGGATGGGTCGTTGTTGATTGGAAGGGGGGGGGGGGGGGGGGGGCTGTGCCGATAAGACCAGGGGAAAAAGGTTGCGTCATTTGTTCTTGTGTGATTTTGCTCTTTTCTCGGCCATATTTGAAACCGACATGATGAGGAAAGGTTGATTCCTCTGCAGCGGATCACCATCAAGCTAGGTGAAAGACAAACGAGAAAAAGCAGAGAAGGGGCTTTGTTACAGGATGGAGAACAGGGCTGTGCTGTGCCGGGTAGACAGCGCGGAAGGGGTTTCGGTTGCAAGAAGACATTGTTTAAAAGACCCATCTACTCATCTGCCGATGTGTTTGGCACGGGGAGCACCATCACACAGAAAAGGGGGCTGTGCCCAGACACAGTGGAGGTGGTGTGCTACCAAGTCTTTACGTGTATTCCTAATGCCAACGACTGGCAAGGAGAGACTCTCGCGGGCATTGAGGGCCGGAGGTGGTTGGCACGACGAGAACCGCCATCAGGTTCCAGGAAATCCAGAGATAACTTTGCTGGTTTGGGAGGAGGATATCTATCCTACATGGGGTATTTTCCTCTCGGGTTTTTACGCTGCCTTTTACCTTGTAATTGTAATCACAACGAGACGCAATACATCTTTGGATTATCTGTACCGCTTTGCCTATCCGATAAGCCGTCTAAGTCATACGCCCAAGTATAATAGTTGTCCTTGGATCGGTAGCGTCTTATATCAAGAGAGCTTCTGGTTGGCAGGATATGATGGGAAGGGAAGCACAAAAGAGGGTGTGTGGTTTTCCGGTGATCGGTTGGAGAAGAGCAAAACGGGGGGGCTGTGTTCAGAGATAATGGAAGGCGAGGGCTTTTTGGTTGGTTTGAGCACAATTTCCCGACTTTGTATCTATTGCCCACGCTGGCAAGCCCCATGGTGTTCCGAGACAAACTTGTGAGCAGACACTCAAAGAGACATCCATGATCCGGCCTCGATGGCCCGAAAGGAGGGCAAAAAAGGGGGCTGTGTTTCTTGGTATATCCAGATTGTTCTCCCTTGGTTTTTTCCTTGTACGTTCATACGTGGCAAGCTTCAAACGTGGAGGTTGGTTGGTAAGAAGGGAAAGATGGCAAAAAAGGGGGGCTGTGTTGAAAGACAAAGTCTGTACCTTGGATAGGGATTCTCGTTCTTGGCTCACCGTCCCAAGCGAACGACGACGACGACGTTGTTGGCAAGGAAACATCATCATCATCATCACCATTGTCTCAACCCCTCCAAATCCCCCCACCCGCCACGACACTTGATTTACCTCGGCTTGCCAACACGGGAAGGAGAGGAAAAAAAGAAAAAGAGACAAAATGAGGCAGTGCTGCTTTTCTCCCATTGTTCCTTGTCTCATCCGTATTATCTATCACAAACACGTGTGTGTAATCATTTCCAATTTCTCATCATCTCCCTTCCAGCCGCGCGGCGCTCCAAGTTTTTCTCCAAACCGGGCCGGACGGACGGACGGACATCTCGGGGGGGTTATTCACTTTTCTTTTCACACTTTTGTGTCACTTTTAAAAAGCTTTCGTCATTAAAGGAAAGAGAAAGAAGAAAAAAAAAGAAGAAAAAAAGTCTAAGCCACTGTTACCAAGACTTTTTTGCTTTCCCGCTTCTGCAATGTCACGGTCGTCCCCGGACTTTCCATTGTGGTGGTGTATGTCTTTTATTTGCTTGGCTAGATAAACGCTAATAATTATGTGCCGCCGTATACCCCTTTGCATGGTTCATGGTGATCAACAGAGGAGTCTAGAACTATACGTACGTTACCCTGAAAAATAAATATGTAAGAGTGTGTTGGGAATGTAACTTTCTTGTCAGTCATCATCGGGAGAATATTCCTATGTATGTATGTATGTATGTATGTGTGTATGTATGTATAGTTACATCACTGCAACAAAGAATGGAAGCACCGAGTTAGCTTTCCACCGAAAAAGTTGTAAAATATCCCGAGTCTTACTTTTCACGTACCCAACAAACAAAACCAAATAATTAACCCGCCGATTTTTGTGAACAAGGACCCCCCTTCTCCCCACCCCCCTTTTTTTTTCTTTCTAACTTGTATAGAAGCGACATTTTGATCATCCAGATGCAGTAACCCGGTTGCTGGGTCTAGATACTACGTTCCGAATGATGCATGTCTTATTGTACGCCCGCCCACTTTTCCAATATGGAGTGTCTTTGAACAAGTCACTGAACCGAACATCTCACAAAAACAACCATAACATTTCTGATATGTCATGTTCAGAGCGTGACGGGTTTAAACAATAAAAAAAAAGTAAACGCCGTCCATGCCATGCAACGCCATGCTTCCTTTCGGACCATCATGCCCGATCCGTTCACCCCATGCCATTCTATGTCCAGATCTCGCCACCACCACTTACCCGACTTTTCTGACAACTGCGTATTGCACAACTCTTTCACAGCACATCGCCAAGGTAGTCGACATCGAACAACTCACCATCATCAAATTCCCCCACTTATATTTTTTTTTACCAGAAAATCGTTGGCAAAAAATACAGTTCATCATTCTGCCAAGCCATCATTTCCCCATCTCCAGCAGAACTTCTGCATCCGCATCCGCATCCGCATCCCATCCCATCCCCCCTTTGACAGCTTTTCCTTGGATGGACAGGAACGGGAGGGACCCCGCAAGTTTGCACTGCCTCAATGACAAGACTTTTTGAAGCGGGTCAAAGGGAAAGGACTGATTGGTTTTTACTCTTCTCGGTATCAAAGTCCCATTCCACTCGCCTTTTGTTGTTGAGCGCGAATTTCCAATCAAGAAAGGTCAGACGAGGTGGCGTTATCTCTTTTTTTTCTCCCGCAATGTTGGGGCGGTTGTGATTTTGCATCATCTCTTGAATGTGCGCTAAATGGTACGGAAATGACAATATACATAGCTGCATCTGTGATGTGTCAGGGCTGAACAAGAACTTGATCCGAATTACCTTTTACCAAAAGCCGAATCAAGCTTCTTTCGGCGATAGTGAATCGTAACGCTGACAACAACCAAATCGTAATCATCGGCCCAATCAGGGACGCTTCTTACCGTTGGGGGGCCCAAGGCCAGAAAGAAACATTGGACGGCACAAAAATCCAAAAGCCGTCACCGAACAAGAATTCTTCGGTACGTGCCGAATGTTCGACACCTTGCCTTTGCCTTCTCCCCACATTATCACCCACCACCCCAAGGTCTAAGCCTCAATTCCTCCCTCCGCGGACCTGCCCTATCAGGAAGCTCACCGTTGCGCCGGCCAGATTTGCCAGCCAAATAAGCCGCGGTAAAATGTAAATTATCGACAGAAGTAGATCATCGGCGGCGCTTTGCTATCAAAGTTGAAGAGAAAATTGATGACAAAGGTGACATGTTTCGGCTTACCCATCGGCAGATCTCGAAGCGCCCGATCGAAATGGGAAATGGGGGCCAAGGTCGGTTCCGTCCAGCCCGCATAGGTTGATTCAACCTCTTGCTGTTGGCTGCAGCCTTGAACAATCTGTACGCAAGGCTAGATGCTGACCTGCGCAGAGGAGCAAGGCTGTCCGCTGACGTCAAGAGATGCCTTGCCTTTCTTTGAAGCCATCAGGAGGTGGCTCAGGTGTCAAAGAAACAGTGTGGTGCCTGATCTCAGCGGCATCAATCACAAAGTGCCTCGCTCTTTGTTGCAAGTTACAAGACTTTGTGATATTGGGAATTTTGAGACGCCGAGCCCGGCTCAGCCATCGAACGCTTGTATCTGATACCGTTTCGTCCACGTCGGAACCGTTCCACTCCGGCGCTGTTAGCCCATAAGGCTGCGTGCCGTTCATCACCTTGCCGCCCTTAGTAGTCCATCTGATAATCTATTGGAAAGTGGGACGAGGCTATTGACGTCGATCGGGAAGCTGCGCTGAAGTCTTTCGCACCGAAGAAAGAGATCCGCGGATGATTGAACAAATTACCCAAGGCGTATGTCCGAGAGCAGGGGGTATCATCTCATATCGGAGGTCTCTGATTTGGTGACGATCTTTGGAAATGCCGACCAACTCTGTTCATTGTGTGATTGTGAAAGCGTGCCCGAGCAGTATTGGCGGGTGTGTGTGTGCCCACGAGGACACCCAATCTACATCATCGTGCATGACAGGGCGAGCGGGATGACGATGGACAAAAACCCGCATATTCGAGACGCCGTTGCGAATCAAGCTCAGCTCACCCGCTGGCCGTTCGTTCCGCTTGTCTGCCAGTTGTCCATCTTGGGATGTCGGGCGAGCTAGAGGTTCGTTGGATCAGAATCCAGCTTGGACCGTTGACCACTCTTCTCTTCCACAGTATGGAAAGAGGACATTTCCCCTCACAACCTGCTCAACGGGCGGGTGATTGATTGGCCAATCGGTCGGTCGGGGAATTGTAGAAGCGTTTCATGAAACACAACGCCTCTTTTCTCCTCATGAACCCCTCATCAAGTTCGGACGAACAGCGCGCCGTCCCACTGGCAAGATCAGCCGAAACAATTGGAATGCTGCAAAACCTGCAATGTTCTGGATTCTCGGCATTCTCCATCACAACACTCACTGTCAAAGATATGTGTTGATGGGAAGGTTGAACCGATTCCCGGAGTTTGGGAGAGCCGAGCACTGCCATTCGACAACCATGGTGAGACTGCCCAGAGATGCAATTGACAGTGCAAATCCGTGGGTTGAGTGCGGCGCTTGGACGCTAGAATGTTGCAGTTGTAGTCAACAGAATGGAAAGAACAAGCGGAGGCTACGTGATCCAGAGACTTTGTATGAAGATTGATCTGAGAGAGCAGAGGTGTTGTAACGGTGTGGTTTTGCCCGTTTCGAACTCTTTCGATTTTCTCTGATGGCGTTTTCCAATCACATCGTCATGGCAATTCCCCCTTTTTTCCCCCAAAAGGAATTCAAGACAAGAACTCCTTTTTCGGGTTAGGCTCGACCCCACTGTGTAATTTGACTTCCGACAGGTACCTTCCCTAACGTTCAATGCCGGTCATCTGCGACTCTTCATTGGAAGCTGCAGCCGGCGTTATCATACTAAAATGATCCATTTGAAGCAGGTTCTTATGCATAATAAAGTTTTGCTGATATTGAAGAACGAACCATCAGGTAGCCAAGTAAATCAACCCATGCTTCTGGAACATGCTGAGTCCCACGAATACGGTGCGGAGGGGATCATCGATGATGGGCATGTACACCAACGGCACAGCATAGCATATTCATTACCGGCAGAGGTTACACCGGTGGGAAGAAATTAGAGGCATGGAATTTGCCCTGCTTATCAGATGAAATTTCAACAAGACTCATTTCTGTGTGCAATTGTGAGGCGCTGCTGTCATTCGCTCGCTCGCTGTACGCAGCACTGTACACAACAGAGTGCAACTATGGACCTGCAGTCGTCCTCGGTTGCACAACGCACACTGCACACGCTTGGAGTCTACTGCAAGTAGAGGCAGCCCCCTCAAGTAACACCCGCTTCTTCATCCCAATTACCAAAGAGTTGGAATTGGAAAAAGGAATGTGCACCACGTACCGCACAAAGAAAACGTCAACACGCACGCACTGTGGACTGGATTGGGGGAACTGGGCAACAACTTTAAACCTTGGCACCCGCTTGACTTGGAAGGGAATGGTGGGGAAACATTTTGCTAAAGTGGCATGGAAATCCCGGTCCATTTTGATTTGCTTGGCTGCTGCAGCAGATGCACAGCCTCTCTTGGCACACCAACAACGAAGCAGGAGGTTTCTGGGGGAGACGCAGAGGGAGAGTTTCTGGTTTCTGTTTGCTCATGTGTGCCTTTTCTCTCTCCCAGTCTGAAGAGTTGCAAGAAGCCTACAATTCCTGATTTCCAGGATTTCCTGCTTTGTTCTCTCTTTCTCCAGGACCCAAGGATCACGGAGCGTTCGTGATGCAAATCATCAACGCCGCTTAGTCCACCTCCTTTTAGTGTCAATTCAGTTGCACTGCCTCCTCGCTCCCTCCTTCCCTTTCTCAATTCCCCATCATTCATTCAATACTCCAGAAAAAACCACAACAAATACCCGTACCTTCCTTGCAATTCCCCCTTCTTGACATCTGGACCCCCAAGGACCTTCCCTACCTACTCCAATCAACAACTCCCGGTCACAATCAGCATTGAACAAGCCGCCAAAAGCTGGGACCTGGGCGACCTCAATGATACTCCGCCGTTGAAAAGAAAAGCGCGTGTTTGCCGAACCGATCGTGGCAGGACAAGGCAGAAGCTGCGGAGCTGACCATCTCGCCCGACCCAGTACCCAAGTACCTTTTTTACTTGTAGTACACCTCCCTCAACCTCAACAAATCATTCCACACAAGGCAAACTACTCCATCGCCACACCGTGAGCATCGAAACGTACGCGCTTCGACTGCCTCGTCACTGTGGGCTGAGTAGGAACTCAAATCCTCCCCTTGTGACTCCATACATCAGCTACCATGGTAGCTTCTAGCCAGGATGGCAAAGACGTGGAACCGGCTCCCGCCCGTCGTCGAGCGTATGTATTTACCATTCTCATAATGCGCTGAAGGGCGACTCCCAATTGTGTCTCTATTTTCTATCCAAAAAAAAAAAAAACATAATCCATCTAATAATGTCCCGCAGACCAACAATCACAATCGACACCACAGCTGTGAGCCCAACTCCAGCAACCCAACCGGATGCTGATGGCTCGCAACCAGTATCGACAAACTCGCCAATCTCACCAGGGACCGCAACTGCCCCTGAACCGGCAGCGAGTCTTCACAAACGGAGTCTTTCAGGCTCAGGCCCAGAGATATCTCAAGATAGTCGCCCAACCAGCCCTCACAACGTCTCGAATCCTTTCTCTTTCCGCGGCAATGGACCCAACCAAGGCTTTTTGTCCGTCCCCGGCGCGCGGACTCGCCAGGACTCGGTCAATTCCGTTGACGATGCGCGGTCAGTCACATCCTCTCTCGGGGATACCGTAGTTGCCTCCTCGGTATTGGGCGACAAGAGCCGATCAAGTGCGAGCGGCTCAACCGAGCACGACAGCATCATCAACGATGCAAACGCTCTCAAGCCGGATCAGGGCAGGGAGGATGACTTTGTGGTCAACGACAACCCGTTCGCCTATACGCCTGGTGAACTCAACAAAATGTTCGACCCCAAGAGCCTGTCGGCGTTCTATAAGTTGGGTGGTCTTGCTGGGCTTGAAAAGGGACTTCGTAGCGACAGGACTGCCGGTTTGAGCGTGGACGAGGCAGCTTTGGAAGGCACCGTTACGAGCAAGGAAGGACAGGCGCTCGCCAAGACGGAGACACATTCGAAGAGGAACGATTTATCGACCGAGGCGTTCTCGTCGAGAAAACGGGTCTTCAAGGACAACCGACTTCCGGAGAAGAAGGGAAAGAGTCTGTTGCAGTTGATGTGGATCACCTACAACGACAAAGTTCTCATTCTTCTGTCTGCCGCCGCCGCCGTTTCTCTCGCCATTGGATTGTACCAGACTTTCGGCCAGGACCACCCCGAGGGTGAGCCCCAGGTCGAATGGATCGAAGGTGTTGCCATTATCGTCGCTATCGCAATTGTTGTTATCGTCGGCTCGCTCAACGACTACCAAAAGGAAAGACAATTCGCCAAACTCAACAAGAAGAAGCAAGACCGCGTTGTTCGGGTGGTGCGATCTGGAAAGACGGTAGAGCTCTCGGTTTTTGATATTCTGGTTGGCGATGTCATGCATTTGGAACCTGGCGATCTTATCCCCGTTGATGGCGTCCTCATCGAGGGCTTCAATGTCAAGTGTGATGAGAGTCAGGCTACTGGCGAATCCGACATCATCCGGAAGAGGCCCGCCGACGAGGTATATGCCGCCATTGAAAACCGCGAGAGCCTCAAGAAGATGGACCCGTTCATTCAGTCCGGCGCCCGCGTCATGGAGGGCGTTGGCACCTTCATGGTCACATCTACTGGTATTTACTCCAGCTACGGCAAGACTCTCATGGCTCTCAACGAGGACCCCGAAATCACGCCTCTTCAGTCCAAGCTCAACACCATCGCCGAGCACATCGCCAAGCTCGGCGGTGCCGCCGCTCTCCTCCTCTTCCTGGTCCTCTTCATCATGTTCCTCGTCCAGCTCCCCAGAAGCCTCAAGGAGTTGCCTCCTGCGGCCAAGGGTCAAAAGTTCATCGAGATTTTCATCGTTGTGGTTACCATTGTGGTCGTCGCTATTCCCGAAGGCCTGCCACTCGCCGTCACTCTCGCGTTGGCTTTTGCAACCACTCGCATGCTCAAGGACAACAATCTGGTTCGTCATCTCAAGGCTTGCGAAGTTATGGGTAACGCCACTACCATCTGTTCCGACAAGACGGGCACTTTGACCCAGAACAAGATGCAAGTCGTTGCGGCCACCATTGGCACCACCCACAGATTTGGAACCACATCTGTCCCCGGCGAAGAGAGCCCTGACAGCCCTTCCGAGAAGGAGGCTACTGCTCAGGAGGTTGTTTCGATGCTCGGCCCCGACGTCAAGGATTTGGTGCTCAAGTCTATTGCTCTCAACTCGACCGCCTTCGAGGGCGATGTTGACGGAGAATTGTCATTCATCGGCTCCAAGACTGAGACTGCACTCCTTATTCTGGCTCGCGAGCACCTCGGAATGGGCCCTGTCAGCGAAGAGCGCGCCAACGCCAAGACGCTTCACTTGATCCCCTTCGATTCCGGTCGCAAGTGCATGGGTATCGTGGTCCAACTCGACAACGGCAGAGCCCGCCTTTACGTCAAGGGCGCCTCCGAAATTGTGCTGGAAAAGTGCACCCAGATTCTCCGTGATCCTTCTGCCGGCTTGGCTTCTGCGACGCTTCACGAGGACAACCGTGAAACCATCAAGCAGCTCATCGAGACCTACGCCCGCAACTCCCTTCGCACCATCGGTATTACCTACCGCGACTTTGAGAAGTGGCCTCCCAAGCTCTCCCGTCGCGTTGATGCCGAGAAGGACGAGATCCCCTTTGAGGAAATCTGCCGCAACATGGTCTTCGTCGGAATGGTTGGCATCAAGGATCCTCTTCGCCCCGGTGTTCCCGAGGCCGTTGCCACTTGCCAGAAGGCCGGTGTCATCGTTCGCATGGTCACTGGTGACAATAGGATAACGGCCGAGGCCATTGCTCGTGACTGCGGTATTCTCCAGCCCAACAGCATCGTTTTGGAAGGCCCCGAGTTCCGCAACATGTCCAGGGAGGAACAGGATGCCGTCATTCCCCGGTTGCACGTTTTGGCTCGCTCCAGCCCCGATGACAAGCGTATCCTGGTCAAGCGGCTCAAAGACAAGGGCGAGACCGTGGCAGTCACCGGCGATGGCACCAACGATGCTCCTGCGCTCAAGATGGCTGATATTGGCTTCTCGATGGGTATTGCCGGCACTGAAGTTGCCAAGGAGGCTTCGGCCATTATTCTCATGGACGACAACTTCACTTCGATCGTCAAGGCTTTGAAGTGGGGCCGCGCCGTCAACGACGCTGTCAAGCGCTTCCTTCAGTTCCAGCTTACCGTCAACGTCACCGCCGTCGTTTTGACCTTTGTCACTGCCGTCTACAACGCTGCGCACCACACTGAAGAGACATCAGTTCTGACCGCTGTTCAGCTTTTGTGGGTTAACCTGATCATGGACACTCTTGCTGCCCTCGCATTGGCCACCGATCCTCCTCATGACAGCGTTTTGAACCGCAAGCCTGAGCGCAAGGGTTCTTCCATCATATCGGCTACCATGTGGAAGATGATTCTCGGACAGGCCGTGTTCCAGTTGCTCATCACCTTTATCATCTACTTTGGAAAGGATGCTGTCTTGCCTGGTCCCGATGACCTCACCGAGGGCGAAGTCAGCACCTTGGTGTTTAATACCTTCGTGTGGATGCAAATCTTCAACCAGTGGAAGTAAGTACAACAACCCGGATGCCAAACCGAGGAGCCCTGCTAACTTTTTGACAGTAACCGCCGGCTTGACAACAACTTCAACATTTTCGAAGGTCTCACCAAGAACTGGTTTTTTATCGGTATCAGCGCCATCATGTGCGGTGGTCAAGTCCTCATCGTCAACGTCGGAGGTGTCGCTTTCCGCATCACCAAGCAGTCGCCAACTCTCTGGGGCATTGCCATCGTGCTCGGTCTCCTTTCAATCCCTGTTGGCGTCATCGTTCGCCTTATCCCCGACGAGGTCGTCGTGCGCTTGGTTCCCAACTTCATGAAGCGAAAGAGCCCCGATGTTCCCGGTGTTACCATCTCAGATGACGAGGAGCGATTCACCGCCTACCCTACTCCCTTGGCTGATGTCAGGGAGGAGCTGGCTTGGCTCAAGCGCGTCAAGGGTGGTCGTCTCAACAACCTCAAGTTCGCCATCAAGCACCCTCGTGAGAGATTCCTCAACAGCAGAAGCCACAGCAGGGAGCAGTCTCGCTCTGGCTCAATCCACCGGCTGCCTACCACGCCTGTTCGCGAGGACAGCTACAACTCGGTTGCACCCACTCCCGAGTCGCGTCGCCGCAGCAGAAGCAACCGGTCTCGGTCCAACAGCGCTCTTGGTGCTGCCACGGTCATGACTGGTATTGTTGCAGGCAGTATCGCCGCCGGCTGGTCTCCCATTGAGCGCCGCGGTGAGCCCGACTTCCCGACATTCTCGAAACCTTCCCCTCTTGGTCAGCCATTACAAGACAGCAGCACCCAGACTGGCGGCTCGGTGCTCGGTGAGGGCGTTCTTTCGGATGAGCCTCTAGAGATCAACGAGGCTGGTCCCAGCAATACCCAGGACGTTCCCATTCTTGGTGTTCCCAAGCCCAAGTCTCCTTCAGCATAACCTTGATAGCCCAGCTGCGGGGGCAGATGCCTCTAAAGAATAACTAATGAACGCGCTGCAAGAGATGCGCGCAATGTTGATGTGTATTAACTATGTACAAACTGGAGAGGGGGTCATTGTGGGCCAGCACAAAAAAAAATACAGTCCTGACAACGACGGAACAAAATTATACGTTTTTCTTTTACCTTTCTCAAGATGTCATGTTTTGGAGTTTATGGGGAAAGGCAGATTTGCAGATATTCCTTTTTTTTCTTCTACTTTTACATGTCTGCTGATAATTATTTTCCCCGGCGCTTGGGCGAAGCTGCTGCCTCTCTTTTCCTTGAAATAGACACACACACGGGCGTTTACCTAGATACCAAAACACACACACACACGCACTCACAGCGTGTAGTTAGCGTGGCATGCATTCGTTTTTTGGGCTGCAGAAAAGCAATTGTTTGATTCCGAGTTTGCGAAGATATATATACGTTTAATAGTGAGATGGGATATTTGGATGTGTTGGAGGGGGTGTTTAGCATAGTGGAGGAGATTGGATGGAATAAGGGGCAGAAGGGAAATATATCATGATGTTTGATGCCGTATTTATTGCATGTACGGTGCTTTTTGATCAGGTGATTTTGGACGACTGCAAATCAAATTTGGCGTTTTCTGCAACGGAAAGACGCAGAGCTGAGGCTTACATCCATCCTTCACATATTGATATGATTGAAATATACCGTCCAAGATTGCATCTCCGAACCCCGGTATCGGTGAGTGAGTGTCATGAGATAGAGGCATCCGCTTTGGAATTGGTCTGGACCGCACACACTCCCAACTCGGCACAGAGTCTCTGGGATCGTCGTCTCCAAATAAAATTGACTTGCGTGTAAAAAAAAATAAACATTTCTCGTTGTTGCATTTCAAGAGGCAAAGCGATTTTATTATATACAGAGGAGGCTAAAGAGAAAAGAGGGGAACGATGGAGTGATGGATTGACAACAAACACACAACCACGACGACAACCCAGACCGCCGACACTCTTCACCGTTCCCGCCCGTCCGAAGGTGGTTATTAGTTGACAGAGTAACAAAACCCCTCATCACGTACCAACAAGGGAGTTATTCGGGGAACAAGAGTTTTATGAGGACTTTTTCTTTTACTTTAATCTTTTTTTTTTACGGCCGCTTTCTTCCTTCCCCAAGTACGTGGTCGGTCAGGCCACGCAATTAATATTTTTATTTTTTTATTTTTTTATTTTTCCCTTGGTGAACGAAACCCACCGCCCCCCGGCATTGCCGTACACAATCCACCCGAGTCTCGAATCTCTGCGAGCTTGCAACAGATTCCTCCGTCTGCTGCCGCTGCTGCGACTGCGAAACCGCAACTAGGTATTTAAATAATTCCCATTTTGTTTCCCTGATTGCCACCTATAATAACAATAAAAAAATCTGCCAAGACCAACGCATCCATCCATCAATCCCGACATCCCATTCGATCCGAATTGAAACTACTACTACTTCACCTCCCTAGCTTTCTTTCTCTTTCCTCTCTCTCTTTTTGTTCAAATTTTGAACTTTCGACTTTTTTTTATTTATCGACTTTCAAACTTTTAAACAAACACAACACAGCTTTTTCCTGCCGCTGCGCTTCTGAGCGCTCACTCATCACAATCTCACTCGCTCTACGATAAAAATTTCACGACTTGTTCTTTTTTTTTTTTCTTTTTCCATCGTCAACAACTTTTTATCTCTTACAACTTTTTTCTTTTTCTCTCTTTCCAACCCACCGACTTTTCAGAATCACGCCACTCACATCACTCACTCACTCACTCACTCATTTTCGTTTCTTCTTGAACGATCGACTGCGTTGAATTGGGTTTAATTAATCTATTTCGAAACTTACTTGGGGGACTTTTCTTCTTTTATCCCCTCTCTCATCCATCCATCCAACCAACCAATTACAACAACCAAGCATCAACAACAACAACAATAGCATCGATCGACTTTTCGACACGAAAAAAAAAAATTCACATCACCATGACCATGGACACAGCAGCAGCGCGTCGGAGTAAGAAGAATTCTCCCACCGCCTCAGAAACCCCTCCGCCCACCAGAAAACCAAGCACTCGCGTCAAGAATGTCGTCGACTACGACGAGAAGCGTGCTTTTGAGGGTCTTTCCGCCGACACAAACCCGCACCAGCCACCTGCCGCGGCCAAGAGTGCATCCAGCAGAAGCGATCTCAACGATCTAAGCGACTCGTGGGAAACCAATTCTCTGTTTGAAGAGATCATTGAAGAATTGGCCGATGACAAGCTCAGTAGTGTTGAAGGTAAAATTTTTTTTACACTCATATCTCCCCTCACTGTTCTTTCCCTCCCCAATACTAATTGTTTTGTCCTAGACCCAGAAGTGTGCACGCCACAAGAAGCCCAAAAATTCCGTCAGCTCTTGCGGTCCGAGGGCCCCCAAGTCCTCATCAAGCGCTACGTGCACACCAACCTCATCACTGCCAAAAAGCTCCTCACCGCGTTCGGCATCCGGCCCCCGGCCTTTTTGCAAGGAGCAGAAGACCACGCCTACTACTCCCTGCTCTCCCTCGCGCTCTCCCGGGAGCTGAGCAAGAGAGCAAAGCTGACAGAGTACAACACGGTGGACGACGCCGTCGCACTGCTCAAGAAATCCCAAAACATCATGGTCATCACGGGGGCCGGAATCTCCACCTCGCTCGGGATACCCGATTTTCGAACCGCTGGGATCGGCCTGTACTCGAAGCTGGCTCACTTGGGTCTTAACGATCCCCAAGAGGTCTTTGACATCAAGGTGTTTCGACAGGACCCCACGATATTCTACTCGGTCGCCAAGGACATTCTGCCTTCTGCCGAGGGGAAATTTTCCCCGACTCACGCCTTCATTCGGCTGCTTCAGGAAAAGGGCAAACTCTTGACCAATTACAGTCAGAACATCGATAACCTGGAGGCGAAGGCTGGCATCAAAAAGGAGAAGCTGGTCCAGTGCCACGGGAGCTTCGCGACTGCTTCTTGCGTGAAGTGCGGCTACAGGGTGGACGGCGAGAGCATATTTCCCGAGATAAGGGCCGGGCGGATACCGAGGTGTACTAAATGCAATCCTTCTCATCAGCCATTAACGAATGGCAACGGCGCGAGTGCGACGACGACGACGACGACGAAAAAAAGAAAGTTGAATAAGGACGGCACGGAGCGCAAACAGCGACGAAGGCCGGGGGATTTTGATTCCAACTCTGATTCCGAGTTTGATTTGCCGTTCAGCCAGGGAGGAGGATCGGGGGGCGTGATGAAGCCCGACATCACCTTCTTCGGGGAACCGCTCCCAGAAGAATTCTCTCAGCGGCTGACGGAGCACGATCGGGACAAAGTCGACCTCGTGATCGTGATCGGGACGAGCCTTAAAGTAGCCCCCGTCAGCGAGGTTGTCCCCTTTTTGCCCGCTTACGTCCCCCAGATTTATGTCAGTCGCACGCCGATTTCGCACATCAATTTTGACGTCGAGCTGTTGGGGGACTGCGATGTCGTTGTCAGCGAGATTTGCAGGAGGGCTTGGGGGGGTGACGGGAAAAAGGGAGGGTTGGAGCACGAGATGATTCCTGAGGGGCAAGAAGTTGCGGTTAGGCCTTGGGAGGGGAAGGAGGGTGGTGGGGCGGGGAGTAGGTGGGAGTTTGTGCAGGTTAGGCCTGTGGTTAAGGGGGAGGAGGAGGAGGAGGAGGAGGAGGAGGATAAAGGGGAGGAGAGCGAAGAAGGGTTGAAGGAGGTGGGCAATGGGGGGTTGGATGTTGGGAGGAAAGTTAATGGCAGGGTTAATGGGAACGGGGAGAAGAAGAACGGGAGGGGGAAGAATGGGGTGAAGGGGGGCGCGGGGAGTAGGAAAGCTTCGCCTAAGAGGGGGAGGGAGAACTGAAAGCAACTGAGGCTTTAGGGTGTCTTTTTTTTTCTTCACGCTTCATGAGGTTGCGGAAGGCGTAGGAAGGTTTTTAATTAAGGGATGTATTTGTTTGGGAATCTCAAGGTGGCTTGTTTGTTATTGGTTTTTTTTTTTTATAATTTTTTTTCTCTGTTTTATTGATTCCATTCACACACACACACAACACAAGCAAAAGAAACAAAATGATACCCAGGTTTTTTTTTTCGTTTTCTTTTTCTTTTCAGTGTCAAGAGGTTTTTTTTTATTCATTGGTTTTTTTCTGCCTTTTTTTATATATATCTGAGTGGCAACGAAGCTTCGGTTCGGTTGGGCATCAAGAAAAGTGAGTGGACGGAAGGAAGGAAGGAAGGGGAGACAGAGTACGTACTTTCAGGAGAAGATGGAGGAGGTAGACGAGGTAGACGAGGTACTATAAATAGTATAGAAGAAGTAGCAGAGCGGCAGTTTACTGTTGTTTTCTATGCGTGTAATAGAACGATTTATTAGATGATGATGATAATAACAATGTCGATCCCCGGATTATCAAATTGTGACTTGACTGATTTTGTCTTGTCTTTTCTTCTGTGAGTAAGTAGAATTACACACGTCATCATTGAAACTATAAAAAAAGAAAAAAAAACCCCAAAAATACCCAGCATCTAAACCTTACAAAACACCAAAAAAAAACCCCTCTCTCATTCCTTAGTCCCCCTTCCAGGCACAAACACCTCCACACCGCCATCCTTCCCAATCCTAACCCCCTCCCCGCCCGGAACGACCCTCAACACCTTCTGATAATACTTATCCCTCACCACGAGACCCTTCAACTCGACCCACTTCCCTTCCTCGAACGGAACGATCCTCCACTCCACCACCCGTCTCTGAACAGGCAACAGGTTCAGAGTCGTGCTCTTTGGTCCGCTAAACGCAAACTGCTCGTTCGGTTCCATCGCCAACCCAAAAGTCAAGAAGTGGTTTGACGCGTTTTCTATCCAGATGCTCAGAGTCAAGTAGTCAGATTTGGGCGTGATTGTTGTGAGAACGCGTGGTTCCGTGCCAAACAAGTTGAAGCGGGGAATTGGCAAGGAAGTAGTGTTGATCGAGTCGGGGGAGGTGGAGCGGGACCATTTTATGACGAAGAGGATGTCCAAGGGTGAAGGAGACCGGTCGTCCAGGGAGTGTTTTTGGGCTGTGAGAGAGAAGGAGGCAGTTTGGATCTGTTGAGGGGGGATGGCCAGCTCCGAGTCGGAAGGGATGGTGAAGTTCTTGGTGGAAGAGCAGCGGGTTGTTGGCGGGGAGGAGAGTTTGACGTCTAGATCGTGAATACGGATCGGCTCAGAGGTGAATGATGCGTATCGGGTTTGGAGAGCCCATGATTGTGATAGACCTTTGAATGGAGTAGGAATTGCCGTGTCTTCTGGATCAGGATTTGGAACCCCGTCCGTGTCGAAGAAGCTTGGCCATTGGTCAGGATGGACTCTTGGGAGGAGGTCGTAGTTCGCTTCGAAGGGATTGAGAATGTTGAGTTGGAACACGGCGGTTTGGGTTATTGGCGTTCCCGGGTTGGTGGAAAGGAAGTAAATGACCTTGATTGTGAGGTCGAACTGGTTTGGTCGGTCGATTGGAGGTAGGCCGAGGTGGATGAGAGAGGATTTCGAAGAAGGGATTGAGCCGAGGGAGGCACCGGTAAGGCTGCTTTCTTCACTTCGGATGCCGGCTGCAGTCTTCTCTTCGCCGTCGGGAAGGTTGACCGTGAATAGGGGAGGACTCTCGCCGAACAGCGTGAGGTCGAGCTTGGCGAGCGCCTCAATGTCCTCGCCATTGACGAGCTCAAAATCGAGGTCGATCGCTTCGTCGGTGTAGTATTGTTCTTTCCATGCTGGACACTTGACTTCCAGCTTTGGTGGTCTGGGAAGCACTTTGATCACGAAAGGGTTTGGCCGTGTGACGCGTTTTGTGGCGGATGCTGTGATGTACCAGAAATTGTGGGTGTTTCTCTCCGGGATTTCAAGGGACTGTTCCAAGTCAAACGCCTCGGATTCCAGCTTGAGGGTTAGTGACTTTGCTTGCGTCTCGCCAGGCTCGCGCAGAGGTATATCCAGGTTGAAAACGATTGTCTGGCCTGGTGATAATGTCAAGTTGGCGGATCCATTCAGTGTGACGTTGCTGTTGGAGATATCTGATTCCTCAGCAGCATCTGTGCTTCTAACTAGATCCACAGATGATACAGAGACATTTCCGTGCTTCTGCTCCGGGGCTTCCGTCTCGTCGTGTTTTATGAGGACCTGGTTGAGACTGCCGCTGAAGTTGATCGCAACACTGCTCAGTACGACTGGTGCTGAACCCTGGTGAGCGTTTGATTTGATGAAAAGCTGACTCCTGACGCTTTGACCGGCCTTCCCTTGCTCATCCTTGAAGAGAAAGGTAGTGGAGATGAAAGGGAGGATCCGGCCGTCTGGGATTGAAACGCTGGGTTTTGACTCCGAAGTGATGATGCCTTCTAGGGACTTGGTAATATCGTAATGCCAACCAGAGCGTTTTGGGAAGTCTTTGTCGAGTCAGTAACTGCGGTCTCACAGTTGGCGAGGGAAAACTTACTCCTAGAAAGCAGCTCCCAGTCAAGAGCCAATACCAACTCGGCATTACCGACCGCTACCGCAGCCGTCCTGAGACTCCAATTGAGCTCATCGGATATCGCTATCCAGCCTTCAGTTCTAAATGCCATATCCTTCCAGAGCGGGAGTAGAATTTCCACCAATTTTTCCCACTCCTTGCCGAGAGCAAGCTCTCTAGCACACTCCAGTGACACCTCGGCAGCAAACCGAAACTGTTCCCTGGCTAAGAACTCCTGTCGAGCTTTCATCAGAAGTTCTACTATCATCCGGCCATGCTCCACGCCGGGATGATTGAGCGGATACTCCTCGTAAGGATCTGGACACATGTACGTATCGTAGGCAAACGCTGATTTGGCGACGTGTGACGCCGGTGAGGCGCCAGGAGACCTCCTGTCATCCTCGGGAATCTGCTGCGCAAACGCTCTTCGAGACTGGATATGCTTTGCCGCTAGTCGATACCAATAACCTGGATGGTGAAGGAACTCCCATGGCTGCAGCCGCTCTCCCATGGCGCTCTTTTCCGGTTGGAGGTATAATTTGAGGGTTTCAGGGGCAAAATCCGGGATTTGGGCCTTCTCGATCAAGTTCGCCATGACGATTGCCCATCTTGCCTCCCAAGCCTCCCATCCGTAGTTGCGAGTTCCTCTTGACCGACGGTCGAGAAAGTCTGCTATCCTCTCACGGTGAAATTGCCATCGCCGAGCCGCCGCGCTGTGCTGGCCGTTCCAGAGCATGCATCGAAGACATCGCACAGCAATAGTATCGGCAAGAAACCTTGCCTCATTCCACCGAGGACTCCAGCTTGGAATGACCTCCATCAACTCGGAACTGAGCAGGTTTTCGTATGCTTGTTCGTACGACCGCAGCGCGACGTCCATCTCGGCGCGAAATTCGGCAAATATTGCGCTCTTGAAGTCATATCGAACATTCCAACCTGCAAGAGACAACGTCTGAGAGGTACCCGAAGTTGGAGGAACCGTGGGCTGAGGGGCAATTCCTCTGCCCCTTTTCTTGCGACAATGTCTTCCCAGGTCCCGGTAATATTCCATCGACACAGTGTAGAGAGTTGTCAACATGTTCTCCCCCATGCGCTCCAGTTCCTCCCGGGAATCATTGGGCGAGACGAAGAATAATAATTTCGGGTCAACACCACACCCTCTCCTCAATGTCTCCAGCCGTTCCTGCAGATTTTCGAGACGAGCGCCTTGTTCACTCAGAAACACGACAGCCACTTTCGATTTATAGCCGGACTGGCTCAGCAGGCCCCTGATATTGTTCACATCCGTTTTGATCTTGTTGTCATAGAGGGTAGCAAGCGTCGGGTCGGCATTGAGAGTGTAGAGACATAATATCACGCTCGGGACGAGGTCTTGGTGCTTCCGTATCCATTGTTCATCCATGATTCCATCAGGGTATAGCGGGGATATGGGACTCAGGGGTGAGTATGGGGAGTGGAGGGCGGCAGTTGGAGGAGCTTCGATACCGTCGGGGAGGCGGGCACGGCGAGGTGGTAGGAGTATTGACTGTATATACACATCAGGATCACATGGCGCAAGCATCACCAACAAAGGTACCTACCCTCTCGGCCGTCTTGACCCTGAATCTGTGTTTCGTTGGCGCATCTCGGCCATTGCAAGGTATCTTTGAAGCATCTCGACTTTGTATATATCCAAGGAGGGCATGCGCCTGGTCGGACTCGAGGGCGGGGAGCTCGGAGCGGATTAGGATAGCCTGGTCCTTGAGGTTTGGGCTCAGTTCGGAATCGTAGGTTGCTGTGGCCGACGTCCCCAAGGTGAGAAGGAAGGGAACATTGTGATCCAAACTGCCAGCTGGATATTCGTCCATGGTTGCATAAGAACCGGCGAAATTCCTTAATAGCCCAAATTAGCTTGTCGGGCTAATGACAATGAACTGCCTTTGTTCACAGCACCAAAAGTTAAATCTTGGATGGACCTTGAGGGGCTTCACTGGAGATGCCCGCTAGTGCCGCTGCGACTTGCTTGCCCTGTGGCCCTGCAGCTGGAGCTCCTCAGCGCCGAGCCAAGGTACCCCTAGTTGGACTCTTATCTTATCGGTCTCCCGGTCGTCATTTTTGGTGGGGCATCACTTATCGCGACCGGGAAGACGTGACCGGGAAGACGCGACAGGGACGCGTCCCATCCCCCGACCATGCCCCGGTCAACCACCACCAATTGCAGACGGACGACATGACCATGGCAATTGTCTTTTGATTATTCTTGAAAAAAAAACCCACTCTTTTTTTGTTTTGTTTGTGACGAGTGCGGGCACTTGACGATACCTCCCTCTTTCTTGTTGTTTTTGCTGTTGTTGTTGAATTACAATGCCTCCTCTCCAAAAGTCATATTCGGACCCAAACAAGATCAACAAGGTCAGCTTATAATGGAGGAACCGTGGGATATTGAATCATACTGACACCTACAGCCTAAACAATGGGCACGATCAAAGAGCAACCCCGCTCCCCACCCAACAACAGCACCGAAACCGAAACCACCAGTCCCAGTGTCGGAAAAGACAAAGAGCAAACTACAGGCCTTTCAATTCGAAGCTCCTGCCGACGAACCCGAACCGATTGCCGAGAAGAAGAGCAAAAGGAAAACAGACGACTCGACTTCGACCTTGGTCTCGGCCGCGAGGAAGAAAGCCTGGCTTTCCAAGATAAACGAGCCTGCTCCCGAGCCCGCCCTCTCGGATATCACTCGTACCCCAGCTGCTCAACGACCAACATGGCAGGACCTACTGGGTGGTAAAACCGAG
Source organism: Cladorrhinum sp. PSN332 (assembly GCA_033297175.1). Taxonomy (NCBI): domain Eukaryota; kingdom Fungi; phylum Ascomycota; class Sordariomycetes; order Sordariales; family Podosporaceae; genus Cladorrhinum; species Cladorrhinum sp. PSN332. The sequence continues at coordinate 312,008 of MU858828.1, read as the reverse complement.
ACAGCCGAAGACGAGGAAAACTCCCCAAACGAGCGCATCACCTGGATCCACGACAAGAGCCAGGAGCCGTTGCCTTCAATGTCCCCGCTACAACCTCGAAGAAGGAAACGTCGCGCCAGAAGCTCCTCGCCAATATCCTCTCCTGCTGCAAAACTCGCTGCTACACCGGTGGTCAATGTGAAGAAGCTTGCGCAAAGTCTACGAACACCTCGCGCTGACCCCACCTTGGAGTTATGGGATCGCTTTACCAACCCAGCGCCAGCAGCCAAGGCGGCCGCGGCGGCAGATGCAAGCCCATCCGCCTTGCCCAATCCGCTTTTCGCTCAGCTTATGGTTTCGTCATCGCCACATCCCGCCAGAGATGCCAGCGGGCCAGGAAGTGAGAGATCGTTCAAGAAATCCATCAGCCTCGGGTCGAATTGGCCCAAGCGGCGGAAATTGTCACAGCTAGATGAAGACGAAGATGACGATGTGGCCCCGAAAGCACACCCGTTGTCTAACTCAAAGTCTTTCATGGTGTCGGCTATTCTAGAGACTGTCGATGATGAGCTTAGAAAGTCCAACACCGCCGAAACCTCGGATCAGCCACAACCAAAGCCATCCTCGCCAATGCGCCTACCGAGTTCCCCACTCGCTCAAAAATCGGCTCGACCAGATGCCGATATCCCAATGGCAAATGCATTTAGCGACAAGGCCGAGTCGGATTACGGTGATGATGATTTTGACGATGACACCTTTATGGAGTTGGAGGCAAGCATCAGTGTAAATCCTGTTCAGGAGGACGACCCTACTCTGGTCGCATCTTCCGGGGATGATTTGCGAGGACGCTCTTCCAAAACCGTCTCTCAAGACCGACCACGTGCACCCGCTGTGGAAGTTTACAAGGATGATTTTGATGATCTGGATGATGACTTCTTTGACGAAGCAGAGAGTTTGGTGGCCAAGGTGGAGGCCAAGAATCTTACCACAAGTCAACAACATCAGGTTGAACCTCGGGTTGGACAGGCAGATGAAGGGGATGATGAGTTTGGGGATGATTTCGGTGATGCCGACTTTGATGCCATTGAGTTTGCTGCCACACAGGCGGCGTCTTCAAATCCATCCAATCCCTTTTCAGCACACGTACGTAAAGTACAATAGTCCAATCAATTAAAGAAGACATGCTAAGATAAACTCTTGAATAGCCGAGCCAAAAGGCCAAAGCTATACAGCGATATCTGATTACAAATGTGCTCGATAGCTCCTACGCGGACGAACATGGACGTGAGATGCCAGAGAAGGTATCAAGTCTAATTCAAAGTGTAACCTGAGTTATATATACTAATTAATATGCATGACCCAGATCCTTCTCGTCCAGGCCGAGAGGACCCAAAATATCAAGACGATACATCTCAGGGGTGATTGGTACGACACGCCTGCGAGCCACAAGGCATTCGTTCATGTGATCGGTCAATTTGAACCTTGTGGAAGATGCATTATCGACAACAATCACAACATCCTCATTCTGCACCCCGACCAGCTGGTTTCGGCAACCGTTGTGGCGGACTCGTTCACTTGCATGCGGCGTGCTGTTCTTCAGGACAGAGTCAAAGCAACTGGCGAGTCCACTCCTGCTCTTGTCTACGGTACCATCCTCCATGAGGTTTTCCAGACGGCCCTGCTGGCAAACAATTGGGAGCTCGGCTTTCTCCAATCCGTCATCGACAAAATCCTGACGAAGCATGTGGAGGACCTCTACGTCATCAAAGTCAGCGTGGAAGATGCTCGACAACATCTCACGTCCAAGATGGGAGAACTCGGGACCTGGGCTCGAGCGTTTGTTGCATCGGAACCCAAACCCAATGCCATCGTTCAGGGACGGAATGGTGGGAAGGGCACCATGTGTGTCAGCAAACTGCTTGATGTTGAAGAACACGTTTGGTCACCCATGTATGGCCTGAAGGGCAACATCGATGCCACCGTTCAGATCACCATGCAGGACGGCAATGACTCCAAGACGCTGACGGTGCCGTTCGAAGTCAAAACGGGAAGGAATGCAACTGCCAATCATCAAGCTCAGACGGCACTCTATAACCTCTTACTCTCTGACCGGTACGATATTGAAATCGCCTACGGAATTCTGTACTACATGGAAACATCACAGACCATCCGCATTCCCACCATCAGGACTGAGCTCCGTCACATGATCATGCAACGCAATCAGCTGGCCTGCTATATTCGCGAGAGAAGCGTTCAGCTGCCGCCCATGAAGAGAAGCAAGAATGCATGTGGCAGATGTTATGCCCAATCATCCTGCTTCATCTACCACAAACTGGCCGATGACGGAGACGGGGAGTCTAGCGGGCTGAACGAAACCTTCGATGCGGTTGTGAAGCACCTCACTCCCGTCCACAGAGAATTCTTTTTGAAATGGGAAGATCTCCTGACCAAAGAAGAAAAAGAAAGCCAGAAGCTTCGCCGCGAACTCTGGACCATGGTCAGCAAGGAGCGAGAGAAGGTTGGACGATGCTTCGCCAATGTGATCATTGAGGAAGGTTCGGCATTCGAGGACCCAAACCAGGCCAAGATCAATCGATACTCGTACACACTCGTCAAAGACAACATGAGCGCCGGATTTTCTTTCATGGACTCCCAAATAACGGTTGGCGAGCCCATTGTCATCTCGGACGAACAAGGCCATTTCGCGCTTGCTTTGGGGTTTGTCACTGCCGTCAAGAAGCAGAGGATTGGCGTTGCCGTTGACAGGAGGCTTCATAATGCCAGGATTCGACAGCCCGGTTTCAGTCAAGTTGACAACCAGGTGTTTGCCAGCATCATGGAAGTCGTCCCCGAGGGAGAAAGGCCGGATCAAAGTCAGGGAAAGATCAAGGAGGCGCCTATCAGATACCGCCTTGACAAAGACGAATTCAGCAACGGCATGGCAACGGTGAGGAATAACCTCGTCCAAGTCATGGCTGAAGTCCGCCCGGGGCTTCCAAAGATTCGAGAGTTGGTCGTGGATTTGGTGCCGCCTAGGTTCAAGACTTATACCACGCAATACACCATCGCGGGCAAAGACAGTCTCAACGTCGATCAAAAAGCAGCAGTCGAAAAAGTCATGAGCGCTAAAGACTACGCTTTGGTTCTCGGTATGCCCGGTACGGGCAAAACCACAACCATCGCTCATATAATCCGAGCACTCGTCGGGCAAGGCAAATCTCTTTTGCTCACTTCATACACCCACACGGCAGTGGACAACATCCTTCTCAAGCTCAAACACGACGAGATCCCCATCTTGCGTCTCGGCGCGCCAGCTAAAGTCCATCCGGAAGTTCAGGATTTCGTTACTCTAGCCTCTCAGCCCATGTCTTCCCCGGACGAAATCCAAAGAGCATGGCACAAAACCCCCGTCGTCGCTACCACCTGTCTAGGCATCAACCACCCGATCTTCAGCGAACGAAGGTTCGATTACTGCATAGTAGACGAAGCCTCTCAAATCACCCTCCCCATCTGTCTCGGGCCAATCCGCATGGCACGCACCTTCGTTCTCGTGGGAGACCACAATCAACTTCCTCCCCTGGTCCAAAACGAAGAAGCCCGCCTCGGCGGTTTAGACGTCTCCCTCTTTAAGCTCTTATCCGATAAGCACCCTTCCTCAGTCGTCAACCTAGAGCATCAATACCGCATGTCGGAGGATATCATGACGCTTTCCAACACCCTCATCTACAACGGCAGGCTCAAATGCGGCACGCCCTCTCTCGGCACCGCAGAACTTGAAGTTCCGAACCTCTCTGCGTTGCAGTCCAAACACTTTTCCGCATCAACCTTTTCTTCTTCTCCATCTTCCCACCCGCCTCCTCAATCGTGCTGCCCCGGTCCCGTGGCGAAGCAATGCTACCTCTACGACCTCATCCACCCTTCGACCCGCGTCAGCTTCATCAACACGGACTTTCTTTCCTCTGCGCAGGAACAAGCCAAGGGCAGCCGCATCGTCAACCCCACCGAAGTGAGGATCATAACGCAGCTAGTCGATTCGCTCATCACGTGCGGCGTGCCTCCGGAGGAAATAGGCGTCATGACTCATTATCGCTCGCAGTTGGCTCTGCTCAAACATTCTTTGAGAGGACACAAGGAAGTGGAAATGCACACGGCGGATAGGTTCCAGGGGAGGGACAAGTCTGTGATTCTGCTGAGCCTCGTGAGGAGTAACGAGTCGGGCCAGATTGGCGAGCTGTTGAGAGATTGGAGGAGGATAAACGTTGCTTTTACCAGGGCCAAGACGAAGCTGCTTGTGGTCGGGTCGAGGAGGACCCTCGGGGGTTTCGAAGGGGATGGGGATGGGGATGGGGATGGGGAACAACAACAAGAGATGGTGGGGAGGTTTGTCAGGTTGATGGAGGAGAAAGGATGGGTGTATGATTTGAAGGAGAAGGGCGGGGTGGAGGGTGTGTTGGATGGGCATGTTTTTTGTTGCGAGGCTGGGGGGGAGACGCAGAGCGGGACGAGTCCCATCAAGAGGAGATCGCCGAAAAAGGTTGGGGCAGACGATTGGGTGAAGAAGGGGAGGAGGCAGGGACTACTTTGCGTGGAAGAGGGTGGTAGTAGTGGCAATGTTGTCGGCGTTGGGGCAAAAGCAAAAGGAAAGGAAAACCAGAAGCCGGGGGTGGTGGAAGGGAGGAGGACAAAGGAGCCGAAGAGGACGGTCAAGGGGGAGAAGGTTGTCGTTGGAGAGGGGGGAAGGTTGATGAAGGGAAAGACTGTGCTGAGGGATATTTTGAATGATGTGATGTATTAAGGGTATGGATATGTGTGGGAATGGGGGTTAACAAGGGATAGGAATATGTTTTTTTTTTTGTTTTTTTTTTGTTTTTTTCTAGGAGGAAAGGAAAGGGTGGGAAAGGGTTATTGAAAGGATTTATCACGTCAGGACTATTATTATGGGCTTTTTTTTTTGTTGTTTGGACCGGACTGGACTTAGTATACAACGCGCCTCTTTTTTTGTTTATGGCATTTCTCATTTCATTCTTTTTGGCATCGAACCTTGCAATAGCGAGATGGAGGTGAACTGGATTCATGTATTGTTGGTTGTGGTTATTATTTTTTTTTACTGGGTTGGAAGTGTGTGTGTGTAAAGATAGCATGAGAAGAGAGAGAGCGTTGGTTAATATCATCTTGTCGTTCAATGTTTTGGCGTGAATTTTGAGGAAAACCATCTGTCTATCTCTGAACATGATGTTTGTTGTTGTAATACTGGCTCTGTATTTATGTATGTATGCATGTATGTACGTATGTATGATTGATGTACTGTAGTGTGTGATGATATATGTACTGTATATCAATCATGTATAAAAGAAAAAGAAGAAAAGAAAAAAATTGTTATTCCAGCCAAAAAGAACTGTGATTTGAAGACCTGTATGTATGTATGCACATAGGTGAACAAAAAACGTCATGGGTGCATACCGAGGACATATTGGAAGTCTCGTGATTTGGTTGCATCAGGGTGATAAGACCTTTTTGGGGTTAGAAAAGCTGGGAATTTGTGTGTCGGTGGATTTTACTGAGGTTTTTTTTTTGTATTGTGATGACCACCTGATCTGTGACGAAAAGTCATGTGTGTGATGGTGGGCGTAGACACTTGTATTATTCCGTGTCTATTGCCAGAACTTTTCTATGAATGAACAGTAATTATTACACTTCCGATGTCTCCGTGTTCCTTGATTGCCCCTCCCCTCCCCGAGTTCCAAATCAACGCCCAAAAAAAAAACCAAAAAAAAAGCCAAAAAAAGAACCGCCTTTTTCTAAAATCTGGATTTCTCAGGTCAGTCTTGAGTCGTCTATTTAGAGTCTGGTAATGTAAACTGTAGGGGTATATATACCGTGTATCGTCGTTATACCCGGCTTCGCCCGTGCGTGGCCCCCAACAAATCCCATTCATTCATTCATTCATCCATCCATCCATTCGTTCGTTCACCTCGATGCCGGCTTCGATGAGCCGCTAGGTCTTGGCGTATAATTCGGGTGAACGTTGTTAAGATGTGACTGCAGGTAATCCTCTTGAGTCGTATCTCCGTATGGTGAGAGAACAACGATGCCCAGCGGCGAAGGCGTCCATTGTGATGATTGTGCTGCTTGGGAGGTTGACGAGGCTTGGGAGCTGGAGTTGGAGCTGGAGCTTGTTTTGCTGGCTGCCGACATGGTGACAAATGGGAGAGAGTATTATTGTTGTTGTCTATTGAACTGTTTTGATAGATCTGGAAAAAAAAAGGAGAGAAAAGAAAAAAGGAGAATAAAGACATGTTTATCTTTTAGTACCTCTGTTCCCTCGTCGTAAATCTATAAATGCAAGCCACACATCCCCCCCAATTCCTTAGTGAGTGAGTGAATGTGTTACAATGGAGCTCGCAATACAGCTCGGACTTGAAAGAGCGAAACTAAAACATCCCACCGATCCGGCGGGAACGCCCTAAGCAAGCAAATAACCAATAACATGCCAGAAAACAGGGGTTCGGTGTCACCACAGCCATGCTTGGCTCCCCGGCGTGCCTGGCTGCGATTACTTGCCGTAGGGGGCACCGTAGGGCTTAGCTGTCCAATCAGAGACATTTATTCTGACCAAAAGCAGTAATCGGTTGTGGTCTTGGAAGATGGAAGGGAAAAGGAATAATAAGCTGATGCGGCGACTTCTCTCTTTTCTTTTTTAAACCATCCAAAAAAAATCCGCCGGTTTTTGCTGACTTGGTCTCTCTCGGAGGTAGGCCAATTATTCCCTTTCGATAGTATTTTGTTTGCGAAAAAAAAAAAGAATCATGGGTTTACAAGAGACAAACCAGCAGAGTATTATCCACCACCACCACTGCCTTGTTCTTTCTCACAAGAAGGAGTTAGTCGAGGTATGTGCTGTACCTACCACCTTTAAATATCGGACACGCCGATTGATGAACACAACAAAAGGCTATCCATCTTGAAGAAGATGACTGGACGGGCGTGACGGACCCGGGGGAGAGGAGACGAAGGCAAAATCGACTTCATCAGAGGGCGTGGCGTAAGTTTGTCTGAACCGCCTCCCGTCGTTACTTAGACCCGTAGATCACTGACGGTCAATATCCTGTTCTTCAGGCAAGCGCAAGGCGGAGGCGGCGGCGGCGGCGGCTCTCAAGCAGGGAGTCGATAAGGATCGCTCCAAGATGCGGGAGGACGCGGTCCGAAGCCGGGCGATAGTCGAAGCAGGCATTGTTGGGGTCGTACAGGGTCGGAGGGTTGTACTTGGCTCCTCTGCGTCCTCGTCCTCCCCATCGCCGCCCCCATACTCGCCAGATCCGAGTCCTTCTCGACAGCTGTACATCAGCTCGGACTCCAAGACAGCCGGGAAGGTGCTGGACTTGGCTCGGCTGCAGCTGAGAGCTCTTCAGGAGTCGAAAACCTTGGAGAGCCCTACAGAATTTGAGGATTATATCTCAAAGACTTTACCCTCTCGTCCCCATTGGCGACAGACAGCCCCACCGCCACGCCTTTCACAGCGTTCCTGACTTCTCGACACCATTTTCCATGCGCACTCAATACCGCCATGTCATTAGTTTATCTCAGCTGAACGCTTTCTGAAAGCGAGATCCTCGAGGGTCCATAGACTTGGGTCAGAGAAAAACACCTTACAAAACAAGGAGGTGCTGAAAACATGAAAGGGGGGGAGAAGAGCAGGGTTAGGGGTTAATTATCATGGTGACACTTCTGTGTAAGTGATCGATGGCCCGCCCGTGCCCACCTTTATTTTCTTCTTTGAAGACGGGGCGGCCCCTCAGTGGATTCAAAAAGCCAGGGCACTTCAGACGGGACCTGCCTTGAAAATGCGCATGAATCGCCGAGCTGTGTGTGACATCAGGTCATTGAGATGACCCGTCGCTCCCGTTGAAGAAACGAAATCGAGATTTCCACCAAACGTGTGTGTGTGCCGTCCCGGGAATTGGTTGTACCTGAAAACAACCCCCCGTTTGTAAACAATGGTAGTTTCTGTTGCTAATAGGATCGCCACTTGGAACACCACAAGAAATGGCGTCATAAAATTGTTGGATTCTCGCACATCATTATCATCATCATCAGGAAAAAAGGACAAGTTTTTCCAGAGGAGCAAAAAGAGATAAAAATAAAATAAAAACAAAAATCCTCCCAGATGCAGCCAAGAGAGATGGCTTCTTCCAAACGATTTGACCATACCATCCGGCTTCCAAAGGTTCAAGCACAGGTGTGCAACACAACAGCATCGTGAAAAGGCGGTGTCACCGCCTAAAATGATATCCTGGGGGGACCTGCCGCGATTGGCAGGACGGACCAAGTGGGGTTTGTTGAATACCACTCACTGCAGGAGCTCCTCCGGGAGAAGAGGGGAGAGATCGAATCGAAAGACTTGAATTTTCTGTCCGTTTTTTTAGCCTCTCAGCTATTCGCTGGCCACACCGTATCTCTCTTTCCTTTTTGTGTGATCCAATGCTGCGGCACACGTGGAATGGCACCTCACCACCTCACCTCGAATGGAAGTTCGTTGATGGGAGAAGAATCGACAAGGATACCCCGCCATCAAAGCGAACTCCTATTTCTGCCAGGGCAAATGGCAAATGAACAGCTTCGAACAGGAAAAGATTTCGATAAATCACGGGGCCAGTTGCATCTTTCTCAGTCTGTCGGTTGCCAATTCCAGAACGTCCTGTCAGCCAAGTGTGCAGTCCAGGCATTCGAGGTGGGGTAAAATGGTGGGGTATACCAAGCCCAGGAACCATCACGGAAAGGAAAAAAAAAGGTACCTTGGCCCGTGCAGCTGGACTGTGTACCTTGATGACTTCACCAGGTATCTTTTTTTTGTTTTTCTTTTGGTGATTGGTGCCCTTCCAAGTTAGGCAATGAATGAAAGAACCGGAGCTGCTGTTCCTTCGGATTTCCATTTATTTGACTCATATTATTCTTTGACGCCCTTTAGGCCAATCGAGGCGCCATCAATACAAAAAGTGACGGAATCAATTGGAAATTTGCAAAAAGGTGGGCTGACGAGAGAGAACCCGAAAGTTACTTTGATCGGGCAACGGCCAAAAAACCAAACCAAATCAAGCAAATCAAAGCTGAAAGCTGCAACAAGAGGCGGTGCCCCATCGTGGACAAACTCGGTGTGGACTTTGGAACCTTGTCAAGGTACGAACAGGTACCTGATCACGACCTCTTGCAAATGTACAAACTCCACGTTTCTCCTCATTGAGGAACCCCCTCCGAATTAACAAGTCACCTGGATCAAATGGATCAATTTTCCCTCTCTAGTTTTTGTTGCAGACCACGAGATCCCTCCCTCCCTCCCCAAGCCAAGGTCCACCGGATTCGTAGCTAATGACGAAGAAGGCATTCATCCAATCCTGTCTTGCACACACTGCGATGTGATATAAGTGGCCCAACCTACACAAGAACCCACCCCAGCTTTCCGGTTTCATATTTCATCATTAGGATTCAAGATTTGAGACTCGCACTCAAACAAACAATTGCAATTTTGTGTTTTTCTTTTTTCTTGAGAAGGAGCAGCTACCTGCCTACTGATCTCGGTAAGTTTGATTTCTGATTTTTCTTGCTTGCACCGTCCAAATGCAACTGCCTACCCCATCTGCATCTATCTGCCTTTACCCCTCCACCAAGCACACACACACACACACACACACACACACCTACCTTCAACTTCCACATCTACATACCGCCTCGCACACGCACACGCACACGCACACGCAGACAAACCAATGCGCAATGCTTCGAGCCGGCGTTTCTCAAGCCGCTTCTTAGTGGCGAGCGAGTCATCGTGGCCCATTCTCGCATTCTCCTTGGTTGGCAAATCAATCTCGGTGAGACGAGGAGGGGAAGGGGGAGACAGGAGGGTGTGAACAGACACTGGTCTCATCCATCCTTTCCTATTCCCGTTGCATGTTTCCCCCGGCACGGAGGGTGAACTTTCCAAAGAATTCATGTAATGGAATTAGCTGGCGAGATATTTCCCTCTTGCTCCCTCGCTGGGTGATTATCTCTGCTTATCGGCCCGCCAGTTGCTTCAACGACCTGGCGGTGACTTGTTATCTCGCTGGCATAAGGCTGCGCGGCTCAAGTCTTCTTCCCGTCTACCCTATCTCTTGTTACCACAGGGGGGGTATGGAAGGGTGTGAGTGCAGGCGGGTCTGATGGATGGATGAGAAGGTTTTACACCTTGCAGACTGCGCGACAGCTTCACAATCTGGAGCTGGGAGCTCCCAAGCTGTCCAAGCAAGCCCCAAGCGCCGTTTACTCTAATTTTCCCCTGCGCTTATCTCGCATTGCAACCTTCTCTGGACGATTATCTCTTGCTCACCGATTGTTTCTGCATGTGCTAACCTGAATTTCTCAAGCCAAAAAGGAGCTGCCGTTCACCCGTTGCACAGCACCAGAGACAAGTCACCAAGTACCTACACCACCAAAATAGGCCCCTCGGTGGCACATTCCGCGAAACCCCGGCCTTACCCTCCTCCCCAGAGGTCCTTACTCGTACCTCCCCTAGATTCGTTCCCGAACATATCTATCCCGTCCGTCCTGCCCCTGAGAGAGCTCGCCCACCATGTCCACCACAGCGGCTCAAACCCATCAACCCCCCGTCGTACCTCCGAGACCCTCTAGGAGTCCAGGTCAAGACAAGGCCTCTACCGCAGCCCCAATGGTTCCTCCACGACCTGCAAAGACACGCATTCAGCGTTCCATCTCTCCCAACCCCGACCGCTTCGCTCCCTCCCCTCTCAACGAGAGCGCCTTTGCCAAAGCACAAAAGTCGCTCCATCCCGGCCACCATGCCGATCATATCCCTCGTTCCACCTCGGTCGATCTCCCCTCCCTCGGCCAGGAGGGTGCGGAATATGCCACTTTTACTCAAGAACTGAGCTCCTCCGATGACAACAACACCGACCCCGAACATACACGCACCGTCGGCGAGGATGTCAAGCTCCATGAGCCCAAGCCGTCACTGCCCGCTGCTAGCGCAAAGCAGCGGGTCATGGCCGTCACCCGCACCGACAGCGACCGCGCCGCTTCGTTCGGTATCGGCAGACCCAGCAGCCACGACGACTCAACCACTACCGCCCTCCCCTCCGGCCGCAGCCTCAAGAAGAAAGCTAGCACCACCAGTCAGCTCTCGACCAAGAGCGACCTCGACGACGAGCAGGGTATCCCTGAGATTGGTCTCCAGGTGCCCATGTACAAGAACGCCGGCGATGTCCAGGCTCCATCGCCCGCCCCTGGCGCCACCGAAGGCAATAACCACAAGCGCAGGACATCCGCCCGCGGCAGCCTCCCCCCTGGAAGCTACGGCTTGCACGGTCACGGTGTCGTGTCGCAAGATAAGCTGGACAAGGCATACTATGACAAGCACCCTGAGCTTCGCAAGAAAGAGCACTATACCCACCATCACGACAGGGTCAAAGACTTTTCGATGAGCAGCGAGGACCTGAACAAGATTGTTAGAGACACTCTTGCCAACGGTTCCGGTCTCGCTGTCAAGAATTACCCTGGCACCCCCAGCGACCAGGTCGCCTGGCAGGCTCTTGAGGAATCAGCATCCCGTGTTGCCTCTCCTGGCCCTTCCGAGTCCGCCAAGCCGGCATCTCCACCTTCAGATTCCGGCAAGGAGGCTCGTCGCCCATCCTCTATCAGTGACGTCATTCACGTCGAGGAGCCCAACCGTCGCAGGTCGGTAATGTTTAGTGAAGTTGAAGACCCCAAGGTTGAGGAAGAAGAGGGCGAGAGCCCTTATTCTGCTCCTATTCTGGCCGATGATGAGGTCGCCAAGGATCCATCTCCATATGCCCACGAGCCCGCGGTCGAGCTTTCCCTGGGGGAGTCCACCAGCCGTCCTACCAGCCGCCCCAACTCCCGTCCCAGCAGCAGACCTGCTAGTATCTACAAGGAGGCTTCATTTGAGCTCCGCCCTACTCCTCTCGAGGATGTAGAAGAGTATGAGCCCCTCTTCAACGATGATGACAAGCCCAAGGCCGAGCCCCCTGTCAAGGAGGAAGTCCCCAGCAAGAAGAATGGTGCGACCAAGAAGCAGCGATTCCCTAGTGCGGATATCTGGGAGGATGCCCCTAGCAGCGTTTACTACACTGCTGAGGTTTCCACTCCAGATGTTGCTGAAGAAGAGAATGAGGAGAGGAAAAAGTCCTTGTCGGATGTTCCTCAGAGAGAGGGTGAGACTCCTGCTCAGGAGTTTGCTCGTCGTCAAGAGGAGCTTGCGGAGAAGGAGACAAGGGAACGTGGGCCGGATGGGTTCATTCCTGGCCGTGGCCCGCAGCAGAAGCCTCCTTCGTGGGCTCAGCACCAGCTTTTGAAGAGTGAGGGTGCTGCGGCGCCTCCGAGACCGGGAATGGCTAATAGGTTTCCGAGCAGGGATGTTTGGGAGGATGCGCCTGATAGTTTGAAGTTGGAGACTACTGTTTCTACTCCGCAGCAGGATGAGGAGGAGAAGGCTGAAAAGGCAGAGTCACCTGTGCAGACTTCCGCCAAGACCTCACCGGTCGTGCCTGCTAAGCCTGAGATTCCATCGAGGCCGAAGCCAAGGACGTCGGGTGATGATAAACCAGCGATTCCCGAACGACCTAAACCTGCTATTCCTACTAGGCCGGTGAAGGCTGGCCCTACCTCTGGTGGACAGGAGCCTGCGGAGGCTGCGGCGCCGCCTAAGCAGAAACCAGCTGTTCCTGCTAGGCCGGCCATGGGTAGCAAGATTGCGGCTTTGCAGGCTGGGTTTATGAGTGATTTGAACAGGAGGTTGCAGTTGGGTCCTCAGGCTGTTCAGCAGAAGAAGGAGGAACCCAAGGCTGAGGAGGGGGAGAAGCAGGAGGAGAAGGCACCGCTGAGCGACGCTAGGAAGGGAAGGGCGAGGGGACCGCAGAGACGGGCTCCTACTGCTGCCAAGGCTGAACAGCCTGAGCCTGTGAAGGCTGAAGAGGAGAAGAAAGAGGCTCCAACCTTTAGCTTTAGCTTTGTGTCGAGCTGGGATATTGATCCTGAGAAGGGGGTTTTGAGCGTTGGTGTGGACTCGGAGCCTGCTGTCGAGGAGAAGGAGGAGGAAGCAACACCGGAAGTCAAAAAAGAGGTTGTAGAAGAGGAGAAGAAAGAACCTACCCTTCCTGGGGCTTTTCCTGGGACTGATCCTCTGACTCCTCTTCAGAAGTCTGAGGCTGAGGTTGAGATAAAACCTGAAGCTGAGGCTGAGCCTGAGGAGAAGAAGGAGGAGGAGGAGGAGGAGGCAGAAGAGGTAAAAGCTGAACCTGAAGAGAAGAAGTCGGAACCGGAGCCAAAGAAGGAAGCGGAACCAGAAAAGGTAGAAACCAAGTCGTTGGTTACTAACACTGCTGGGGAGACTATTGTTGCAGAGGAGGTCAAGAAGAGGGATGATGATGATGACAAGGTTGTGGAGCCGGTCAAGGTTGAGGAGAAGGGTGGACAAGCTGCTTGAAGTTTTGTTTGCTTAGGTTGAGAGGGTTTGGAGAGGAGGTTTTGATGATGATCATGACCCAACTGATTGTTGATTCTTCACTTTCACTTCCTTTTTTATTTTATTTTATATTTTTTATAGCCAGCTACCTACCTAGCCTTGTTTTTTTGTCCTTTTCTTTCTTTCTTTCTTTCTTTTTTTTGGCTCTTGGTGATGGATGGTGAGATGGGGGAAATGGGGAAATGGGGAAATGGGGAAATAGTGGTGTGAAGTTGAAGGCGTGGTAGGTTGGAAGAAAAAGTATAAGATTAATATGAAATATGAATTACCGTTTCTTACTGGATTCTTTTCTAGATGATGATGATGATCACTTTCCAATTTTTTTTTAAAAAAAAAAAATTTAAAAAATTTAAACTAGTATTTCTTTGTTGAGCCCGGGTACCGAGAGAGAGAGAGAGTTTTTAGCTCTTTGGATTTGGAGAAAAGCCACGCTGTGTGCTATGTAACAATGGTTCAAGGGGCTCCGGGACATTATGTATGATAATGGCAAAGATAGTGAGTGGTTCATGGGAAGAGCATACTGCCCTCACATCTTGGCCGCGTAACACTTGGGCTGTCGAAGGTTGAAGTACGTCAGCCAATTGTGGCTGTCCAGTTTCTTTTTCGAGACTCAAGAATCGGTTGCCTGATAATTATGGTCGGGTCGGGTCGGGTCGGGTTGGGTTGTATGTTATCAATCCGTAGGTATTTAAAGAAAGACTGAAATGAAGAACGGGCCTGGTCGGGCCGTAAGTTTGCTTTGCATAGCAATACCCACTGAACACAACCAACACACCAACGTTTTGGAAGCTGTTTCGAAAAAGTTGCACCAAGGAATTCAAGAGCAAAAGAAGGAAGGAAGCTCCTAGGGGGGAAACAAAGCCAAGAAAGAACCAATCAGACGTGCCGATCAGCGGTCTGGTCTGTCACCCCACCTGCCCACCTGCCCACCTGCCCCAGGGAGGGTAAGTGAAAGTGAGTGAGCCGCGAAGCCGGTTTACCGAAAAGGCAACGTGTGGTGCTAACTGTAGGTATCTTTCCCTGCTGGAGCTTACCTCAACTCGGTTCAGTTCATTGTTGGGTCGTCCCTCAATTCAATCCATCCATCTTCCTTTTGACGAACAACGACAACGACAAACGTAACACAATACAACACAACACAACACCAACAAAACACGACAAAACTGCTTGATACCTTACCTCTCTGTCTCTCTCTCTGTTTCTGCTAGACAGAACAAAAGGAATCAATCATCAGCATTTGATTCGATCGGAGTACAAAGGGAGAGAATTACAATTAATCGATTGATTGATTCAACTTTTACGACTTACGTATTTCCCACATCGTCGTCATCATCCGCCGCCCGCCGCCCGCCGTGTTTCCCGTCGCAACGAGAGATATTTAATTCTATTCGACACCTCTTTTTTTCCAGTTGTTGGAGAATAGAGGCGATCGCAGGCGTCAGAACATTTACGAAAGGGGGTAGCTTAGCAAACAAACTTTTGAAAACCCCGAAACCGCCGCCGCCGCCGCCGCCGAGATGACGTTGAAAGAGGAATTCGCGACGCGCAACTTCAGTATGTTTTGAACTCATGGGGCGGAAGAGGAGGAGGAGGAGGGAAGTGAATAATCGCTAATATCTGTGTTCTTTTCTGTTGTTTAGGTATCTACGCGCAATGGTAAGCTCACAACCCACCTTCCACCTTTCCGCCGGTCAAGAGATGATCGCGACCGACTTCTGAGAGAATCAGCAAGATGAAATAGAAACTTTTTTCTTCTTCTTCTCTACTCCCAATCTCTCAACACGCTGGTAAATCCAAAGGTTTAATGCCCAACTAACACCCGCTGCTTCTTCTTCTTTTACAGGCTCGGCGTCCTCTCCATAATCCTCTGCTTCGCCCTGGGAATCGCAAACATCTTCACCTTTGACGTGCTGATCATTGTCTTCTCCTGTCTTTGCATGTCTGTGCTCCCTCGCCCTTTTTTCCCCCCCTCCCAATCTGTTCACTCTCTGACTTTTGGTGTGTGTAGCGCCTCCGGATTCATCATCATCTTCGTCGAGATCCCCCTCCTCCTGCGCATCTGCCCCACCTCGGCCTCGTTCGACGCCGCCGTCCGCAAGATCACGACCAACTACATGCGCGCGGCCACCTACGGCGTCATGGCCCTGATTCAGTACCTGAGCTGCATCAGAAGGGTGACGTCGCTGTTGGTCCCGGCCATCTTCATGACGTTTACTGCGGCGTGTTATGCCCTGGCTGGGCTGAAGGGGCAGGCGTTTGTGGGAAGCAAGACTTTGGGTGGTGCTGGTGTCGCGCAGATGATTGTATAAGTTTTTGGGAGTGTGAAAGAGGGTGTGGATGAGTAAAGGAGAGGGAGGGAAGCAAGCCGAACGTTCCCGAAGGTGTGAGGTTGGAAGCAGGCAGGAGGTGATGAGAGAGAGAGAGAGGAGAGAGCAGGAAGTTTATGAGTATGCTGTGCTGTGCCTGTGTGTGTGTGTGTGGGTGTGTCATTTCAAAAGAGACCAGTATTATTTCTTGGTTCAAAAAAGGGATGGACGGAAACTTGTTGCCGGGGGCTTGTTTTATGGCGTCAATGGGGATCGGGGCAAACTTCTTGTGTTTTTCGTTTAATGATATGACTCCCCCCCCCCTCCCCTGGAGTCTTGTCAATTTTAGCAGTTTTGTTATCATAAACTCTGGTTCTCTTTGGGCTTGCGCTTCCGACATGCACTCTCGAAATCCGTGCTACATTACCCATTCAAAGCCGTCAAAAATGCAGGCCAGACAACAATTTTTGCATCAACTTTCTTGATTCGAAAGATTTTAAAAATCTTCTAAGAAAGCTTGTTAAGTGAGAAGACGAAAAAAAAAAAGAACTCAAAAGCAAAAAAGGGAGTCTCCTCCAAAAGGGATTATTGATCCCTTTTTTCTTCCTCCCTGCATTCTCCTCTCATTCCCCCCACCCGAAATGGGGTTGGGTGTTGTAAACTTGCGTTTACTTTCCTTCTAAGCTGAAGCCTAGGCCTGCTATCACACATCTATACCGTGTGGGAATCTGTCTGGCACTTAGGAGAGGAGGAAGATGTCGTTCTGGACGAACCATGATTGGGAGGAGTCCTGAGCGAGGTGGAAGAACTGGGAGTAGCTGAGGGGGTTTTGCTCCTCGTCGACCTAGAAGACAAAAAAAGTCACTTGTCAGCAAAGAGAGGGAAAAACGCAGCTCCATGTCTCTGTTGTCAGGTGGAATATCATACCAAGAGGTGGCCGGTAACAAGAATGACGATGCCGCCGGTGGGGGTAGGCTGAGCATCGAGGGCGGCGATCTGGTGCTTGACCTGCTGGAAGGGAAGGCCCTATTGGAACACGAAATTAGCACAACGTCGTGAGATTTGACCATCTCGATGTTGGTTGGTTGGATTATAACTTACAGCGAGCTTCTCGGCGATGGCGGCACCGCCCAAGCTCTGAGCGGACTGGAAGGTCAACATGGAGTTGTCTCTCTGCAAAATCATTGAATTGTCAGCCGGGGTCTTGCCCGTTCCTCCAAAAAGTAAAACAGTGACTGGTGGTGAATTGTGGCGGGCGCATACGTAGAGAGGAGCAAGCTGCTTGCGATCGGCATCAAAGGTGGTGTAGTAGTGCTGGACGAATTGCTCTGTAGTCGCGTTAAAAAAAAAAAACTCCCTCTGCTATTTCGGTTGGTTTGTGGTGTTTGCTGTAACTCACTCGCGACGTCTTCGAAGGCTGCTATAATAATAATAATAAAAAAAAGAAGCAATCATGTTAGTTTCTCGTTGTGTTCAAAACAAATGTGACCCATCTAATGCGGTTGCGCAAAATGTTTGCGCGCTCATCCAGAACAGGAACCAAAATGATGGCATCGCGGGGTAAACTTTGTCGTCGCCTCCTCCTCCTTCTTCGCCTTTCTTCTCCTCCTCTGCCTACCAACAAACAACAACCCCGCCTTGCCTCACGTACCAGCCACCACCCCTGATGCCCCTCATTTCTCTGCGCGTGCGCAAACGGCCGCAAAATAAAGCCAAAAAGAAGGAAGGAAGATTTGCTTACCCATTTTGATTTGATTTTCTTGCCGAAAACACGACTGACTTTGCTTGGAAAGGAAAGTTTTTTGTTTTGGTAGATTTGCGTGGGTTGCAAGAGGTGAGGTGGGAGGCGGGCGGGGGAGGGAAGCTTTTTGGAGAAAGTTGTTTGCAGGTTGGTGGTGGATGGATCGATACCCAACCTTACACCAAAATAGGGCGGAGTCTTCTTCCACCAGCTTCCTTTCCCGCGCGTGTAGCACAAGGAAAGCTGGAGCGGGGTTTCAAGTCAAGCCCACCTAGGCTTGCTTTGCCAAGACCAGGCTGAGAGGAGGGGATCTCACACTGCACCAATAACTGATCTGTTACCACACCTTCACATTCATCACATATTTACGTACACATCACACAATATACTAGCTATTGCAAACGGTGATCACGAGGCTTGCACATTGTTTTATTATCAACAGACACGCACTCATCTTGCCCGGGAGCCACTGAAACACTGTGTCACAAACCCCCCCCTCAATACAGAAACCTTACCACCCCACCACCCCTCGGAACCACTGAACCCACCGGCCGAAAAAAGTGGACCCTCGCCACCCACCCACCCAAAACTCCTCCAGCCTTTTTCTCGAGACAGAAAAAAAAAATTCCCCCGTTCCTCCTCTTCCTCTTCCTCTTCCTCTTCCAACAACACACACCCCAAAAGGTAAGAACACACCTCTCTTCATTTTTTTTTTCAATGCACCACAATTTTTTCATGATGACAAGCCTTTGCTCTTAAGAACGGCCAACAGAATATACTATGTTGATTAAAAAAAATTATCAAGCTCAACAGTCTGACTTTATTTTACACACTTTTTTTTAAGTTCCCTGGTTTTTTTGGAAACAAACTCCAGGGAATTGGAAGTTGTAGATAAAACATACATACCCAATCACTCACAGAAACCTTGGCTTATTGTGTACAAAAAGGCTAACATTGGGGGAAAAAAGATTATACTCTAGGAACGAACTTTCTTGGCCTTTGGGCTCTCTTTGGTCTTGGTTGGGTTTACGAGGCGAGAAAGAGAAGAAGAAGAGGAGGAGAAGGAAGAGGGGCGCCACACAAACCGTTTGAACCAACAGCACCCATTGCCCAACGTTGGGTTCACCATCATTTTGGAACAGGATTTGAATTGGCAACGCATCAGGGAGGAGCGACGCTGACTCCTCAGCTCCGCTGGCATCGGCGCCGAACAAGAAATTGCCCAGTGGCTGTCTATTGTTCGTGCTTGTTGGTTGGGAGGGGAGTTATATCCGGCTTCGTTGCCCAGCTCAGATTATCTTGGGCTTCAAATCTTTTTCCAATGGTGGCGGCGAATGTTTCGTTGGGCTGTGGGGATTTAGCTCCTTGTCTGGATATGAATAGAAACTCGGATTCTGAAATAACTGACTTCTGTGTCGTGCCCAATGTATCCGTGACCATTGTGTACCCCAAATCAACACTCGAGGTTAAACCATGATCTTACCACCAAGATACGTACAAGCCTATCCGTTCCAAGCAACACGCAATGTGCAAGGCCGGCTCAAGGCTCTCTTACCAAATGCCCATATTCATTGTCAGGAATCATCATTCCCTCACTCCTCTGGGCCATGGGCATACCGTCTCCTATCACGATGTAGATCTATCTACCTGATATCATAGAACCAAAAAAAAAAAAAAAAAAAAAAAAAAAAAAAAAAAAGAAAGAAAAGAAAAGACGGGGGATCTTTTTCATCAAATTCTCAGTTTGCGTTACATAGGTGTTGTGTTCCTGATGAGTACATGTATATATGTATGTACGGTACCTTCCAACATGGCCTCTGAATGACATAATTACATACCCATTTCTTACTCAGTTTTTTAGTTTAAACCATGTTTTTTTTTTTTTTTTTTCTTTTTTCTTTCTTTTTTTTTTCTTTTTTTTTTTTTTTCTTCTTTCTCAAGACTCATCATTCTTACAAATAAATACAGTAATTATTATCTGATCACCATGGTGAATACTGTAACGCGGTTTTAAAATTCTTAATTTCTTTCGTTCTTTCTTTCTTTCTTGACAGAACTCGCACACACACACACACACACACACACACACAAAAGAAGACCCCCCTTTCTTCTTCTTCTCCCCACAGTGTTCCCTAATACATATCCTAACAACCTATTTATTTGTATAACCCCCCCCCCCCCCCACCTCCTGTAACCTGGCCACGATTGTTGTTGAACTCGCTGCCTTATCCATCAAAGCCTCAAGCCTCAAGCCTCAGACTGACTGTATAGAGAATGCCACCCATCAATAAAAAAGAAATCCAGCAGAGTTTCTTCTCTGTCGGCCTCTCTCTCTCTCTTTCTACTCTTTCAGGAGGCAATGGGAGGAGAACAAACGCCCAACCTATTCCCCTCAAGAACCATGAACCCAGACTCACAAAATCCCTTCGAGTTTTTTCCGTTTTGATTTTTCTTCGTTTGTCAAAGTGAGTAAGGTAATTTATATCCATCTCCCAAAAACAACTTATACCAAACAAAGCCCTTTCTGTGTGTTTTTTTTTTGGCTTGCCAGTCGGTAATCACAACTCCTCCTCCTCCATCATCTCGTGCCCCTGCTGCTGCGACGCACCCCCAAACCCTTTTTGACCCTGACCTGCCTGAGAAGCCTCGACCTTTGCGAGTATATCCCCGAGAGCCGGTGAAAAGGTTGCTGATGCTGAACCTCCGATCGCTGCTGCAGAGCCTGCTTTTAACTCCCCTCCAATATCTCCAAGGCTGGGACGTGCCTTCTTCATCGGGCTACCAACAATGTTGCTGTCATCCCCAGCCGGAAGACTCTTCCCAAATAATCCAGCAAGCCCTGTCGCTGATGACGGAGTTCCTGATTTGCCGGAGGCATCGGGTGGGGTTGCTGCACCGCCGCCAGAGTCGAGATTTGGTGACTTCTTTGGACTTCCTAGACTATCCGGGTCTGCCGAGTGGGCTCTCTTCAACTGTTCCGGGAGTCAGCAAGATTCACCAGCTATAAAAGTAAAACAAGAACATACCCTAATCCTGTCCACCCCAGCAGCCAACTCGCCAGTAAATTTGGCATCCTCAGGCCCAAGCTTGGACTTGTCATACTTGGTGTCAACATCCTCCATCTTGCCGAGAATCAAGTCGTTATCGTTATCGTCGTCTTCGTCACTGTCCGCGTCCATGGCGTTGCTGCCGAGCCCGTTGCTTTTCTTGGACTTTTTGCGTCCCGCTGGTTGGGCAGCCTGGTCGCGGAATGCAGAGAATCCAACTGTGCCGCTGGTCTTGAGGGGACCAAGGTTCGAGAAATCAACCTGGCCGGACCGTCGTTTCAAAGCGGTCGGCGACGCAACGGGTGGCTTTGGAGGCGCCATGACGCCCATCTTCTGGAGTTGACCTGGAACACACGTCAGCACTTGAACTTTTAAGATGGAGGGTAGCAAGAACTTGCGTTCACCACGGTAAAAGAATGTAAAAACCGCATAAGGTTTGTCAGGCCCGTCAATGCCAGTAACCGTCTGGGTGCTGATAGTCTTGGGATCCAGCGTCTTGGGCTTCGCAAAACTAGTGGTATGCTCAACATCCGCGTCGATCCCGTTAGACCCTCCCTTCTTGCCCTCCTCCTCGTCCGAGTCGTCGTGGGCATCAAACTGCGGCGAATACTCTCCCTTCTTGATCTCGCCCGAGGCAATAACTCGGAACATTGCGACCTTGATCTGGCCCGTCGCCTCGGGCGGCTCGTCGTCGTCAGAGGAAGAATAAGAATCTTCGTCAAAGACGGCTTCGAGGGGAGACCCCTCATCGGCGGCACCGTAACGGAGAGCACCGCCGCTTTGCGAGTGGCTGCTCGAGCCGCCCGCAAGCCCGCCGGCTCCTCCAGTCTCGCCCGGCTGCTGTTCCCGCCGTCTCCTGCGCTTCTCAAACTTCTGTCTGCGCTTCTCTAGCTTCTCCGCGGCATCGTGTCCCTTGAGATCGAGACCATTAAGCCAGCGCTCGAGACCGACTTCGCGGAATAGGAATTCACGCTCGGCCAGGCCGCCGCCCTCCGAGAGGGGAACCTGAACCCATCTGCTGTTCACCCATGTTTCCTCTCCCGGGCGCAAAAGCGTAGCGACTTCCTCCTTAGGTCGTCCATCAAAGTAAATGTAGGCGGCGATGGTCTCATTTTCGCTGTTAGTCATGGGAATGTAAGGGTTAACGACGCCATGGTACTTTCCCCGCTCCCCGGTGCTGGAGGGCAGGTGGCCGACGAACTGAGGCTTCGGGTAAGGGTTCGACTTTGTGGACTGGGGGGTCGAGTAGGGGATCGCAAGACCGGGTGTCAGAAGAGTGATTGAGATGGCAAACTTGGAGGGCTCTGGCTTGTTTGACTCTGCGTTTATCGTTGGCTGAGGGACCGGGATGTACGAGTTGATCCTCGAGAGGCGGGACTGCGTCTGCATGCCATACTCGGGCACCGGGGCACCATTGGCATGGATGCTCACCGCGATGCCCTTGAAGCAGGGCATGGTGGCGGTTGGGGTTGTTGCTTGTTTATAAAACGTTGCGGCCGCAGAGCAAAGTGGGAGGAAAGGCAAAAACGAGGCGCCGAAGTGCGGAGCCGCTTGTTGCTGTTGCAGTGATCGTCGTCGAGGAGACGAGCAAAGTCACGACTACTACCCCGCGCGCGGAGATCGGAATGGTCGGATAGAATTTGGTCGAGCAATCGGGATAAAAAGCGACTTCTTCTTGTTCTTTAACAAACCCGTTGCTGCCGAGGTGTCATGGGTCGAGTTCGGTGTGTCTTGTTGAACGCAACCGAAGTGGCGGGGAAGAAGAGATAGATATGGGTTAAGAGAGCGAGAGAGAGAGAGAAGTGGGTGGAGGGGCCCTGTGTTGTGAGTGGTTCGTTTCGCTGTTTCGTCAACGACGAGTCGACCAAACAACTAAGAAATATTTTTGTTGCACGCTCGAAACTACCAAATTTTGTTTGGCAGTCGATTGGCGGTTGGGAGAAAACAGTAAAATTGCCCTTGAAAAAAAAAAAAAAAAAAGATTTCTTGTGTGTCGTCGAATCTGACCCGAACAGCAAGCAGCAGAAAGAAGATATGCTGTTGAATAATTAAGTGGCACGGTTTCCAAGGTTGGATGGGTCCCGCTTCTCTGCAGGGTGGGTGGGTGGTTGCTAGGGGAGGAGAAGATTAGCTATTGTAGGTGATGACCAGACCAGGGCCCGGGGGGGAGGGGGATAATGGCGGCCTTCTTCCGGCTTCCAATGCGTTGGCAGGCGACCAGGGGTGCAGCACCTTTAGAGGGGTTGGTTGGGTCACTGACAGCATCAGCAGTTCCAATTCTCCAAATTCCCAATTCCACCGCCAGATTTTTTATTTCATTGGCAATCTCACCAGCCAGCATTTGAAATCTTCTCAGCCTCACATATATGTACGGATGACGAACGAAACGGATGCAAGACCGATATCCCAAGGGACAAGAGTGAGTGATGCAGCGGAAGGGTTCCCCGCACAGGCCACTTTGGGCTATTCTGTATCTTTCCATTCCAGCACACATTGTTGAGTTGGCGTCAGGCACCATCATCATTTCTTTGGGCAATTTCCTGACGAGTAAAACAACAAAAGTGATGCAACCATTAACGGGATTGCATGTGGGGCATTCTGTGATGATATCAATGTGATCAAGACCCAGACTTCCTCGACCCCGTATTCCTCCTCTTCACCATCCCCTCCCTCCTGGCAGCATCGCTATAACTAGTCCCAATCCCCGAATCCCTCCACCCGCTTCCCTCGCCTTCCTCCTCATCATCACCCTCAAGTCCAAAATCAGGGACCTTAAACAAGGTCCCCTCCTCTTCTTCCTCCTTCTTGACTGCAATCTGCCCCTCATACTTCAACGGAGGTCGTCCCCTCCCAGTAGGAAACGTCCTCTCCGTATCAGACATATCATCCTCCACCCCCCTCTTCCCCTCCTCCTCCTCCTCCTCCTCTTCTTCTTCTTCTCTATCCCCCCCTCCCTTCGAAGCCAACCACCCCCCAACGACCAACAAACTCAAACACATCATTCCCATCTCAATCCCCCAAAACACACCCGTAATAACCACAAAACTCGTCACCTTCCATCTGTACATAACCCACCTCAATCCGCCCAGCTGAGCAGTCAACACAACCTTCGCTCCGTAAACCTGCAACCCCTGTCCGGCCTGCACTTCCACAACCATTCCCCTCGGTATTCTCGAACCCTTCTTAAACACCAACCGTTCCGCCATGCCAACCCTCAAAGTGACAGCCTCGGCCTGCTTGGGGAAAAAAATATGCCACGGCAGAAACAGCAGCCTCCCCGCCGTCGAGACAAGCGCATCCTCGTACGGCAGTATGGCAGGCCTCGCACTCGTGTACAACACCTCCCTGTCCCGCTTATATGACTCCAAATCGAAAACAGTCATTTCCCCTCCTCCATGTCGCTGCTGCGTGTAACTCTGCTGATGCTGCTGCTGTCCTTCAGCGGCAACAAAATCCGGACCGCCAAGATAATTGGGAGAAGAAGTCAAATGCATGACGACCATCCAGTTGCCCCTCTTTTCGTTCTCCTTTGACCGCGGCAGCACAATTTCCACCGCCACGTCGTAGGACTGCCTATCCCTCACGTCTAGGCTCTCCACTATCCCAAAGGGGTGTAATCCGTAGCCGTACTGTAAATGTATGGGCTCCTCCGAGACCAAAGAAGGCAAGTAGGCGTAGTAAAAAGCCAGGTAAGCCACCACCGCGATCGCGTAAAGGATTACGGACGAGATCAAGAGTAGAGTGGTGGATATGACTGTTTTTTGGACGGCGCGGGAGGTGAGGATTGCGTACGCCGTCGAGCGGAGGGAGGAGACCAAGGAGGATGCGCCGGCGCGGAGCTGGGAGAGCTGGGAGAGGAGGGCCGTGATGTCGTCGTCGGTTTGGCCGTCGGGGTCGTCGTCTTCTGAGGACGAGTGTTTACTCTATATGGAAAGTCAGGAAAAGTTAAATATCAAGTTTGGGATTGGGAGTGGAATGGGGGAGGTACCATTGTGTCTTGACTTCCTGGGAGGGCGCTCGCTGGTTTTGCGCAGCGCAACTTTGAGGTTATTATGAAGAAAGAATGAAAGAATGAAAGAAAAAGAAAAAGAGATCAGGGAGCTGTTGTTTGCTCCTCCAAAGCTTTCAGAAGCTTAGGAATGAAAAGAAAGGGAGCTTCTCTCTCCCGCTCTCCCCCTCGTTGCATGCCGAGGTGGAACCCCCCCAAATGGCCAAAAAGCCCAAAAGCTCATGCCTGTCGACCTTAAAAAAGACCACTGATGTCACTGGCTTGGCATTTTTGGGACAATTAAATCAGTCTTGGCAACCAACCACACCACACCACACCACACCACACCACACCACACCACACCACACCACACCATACCACACCACAATTGTATGTGTGCCATATGCATATACATATATGTATGCATTTGTATGTACGTACGTACAAAAACAAGCGAGAAAAAAGATATAGATTTTTTTAAATTTTTTTTCCCTTTTTTAATTTTTTTTTGGTTACTATACTGTCATACATTCACCTGTGGATAGATAGATAGATAGATTGATGGATTGACATATCAATCAATCAATCAATCGATCAATTCACCAATCAAACAAAACAAAACAAAACAAAACAAAACAAAACAAAAACAGAAAAAGACAAAAGTCCAGACCAACATTCAGACAACCAGAAAAAAAAAAAAAAAAAGAAGCGTTTGGTAGGGTAGCTAAGTAAATCTTTGCATAGAGAGAGAGAGAGAGAGGAAGAAGAAAGAAAAATAAATCACCAAGCTGAATCATCATCATCTTCATCTTTCATCTTTCATCTTTCATCTTCATCAACCACCAAGTAAATAAGACAAATAGACCACAAAAACAAAAAAAAAGGCACACACACAATATCTCTCACAGGGTATGTCCGAAGAAAGTCTGTAAAAACAAACAAGATAGAAGAAGAAAAAAAAAAAAAAAGCGAATCCCACACAAAGAAAGAGGAGTAAAAAAAAGGGGGGGGAAGAAAAAAAAAGTTATTTCCTTCACAATCACCCTTATATCCCACCACCAAACAAAACTCAACTTCCCCACCCCCCAAACAATCATATACACAAAAATCATATAAATCCGAGATATCCGTCATCATAACACATTACCATTCACCACCATCGCGTCCCCTTACCCTGGCATTTCCCATCATCCCCCATCAGACCACCCCCCAACTCACAAAGGCTGCAAGTAATTACTAGGGACCAGCCCAACCTGCCCGTTCCCGCCCTGCACGGTCGCCTCCCACCATCCGTCATCCTGATGCCTCAGGATGGCCAAAACGTCACCCTTGGCAAATCCCAACTCCTCCGGGATGGCAGCTTGGTACATGTAGAGCGCGCGGGCTATTCACCAGTCAGTATTCTGCGTGTTTGAGCATAAAAAAAAAAAAAAAAAAACAGTCTTGAATCGGCAGGTCGTGTCCGACCTTGAAACAAAAACAAACCACAAAAAACTCTCCATGAACAAAACACCAATAAATAAATGTAAACCAAAAAAAAAAACTCACCAAAATGCATAATCCCCCTCCCATCCCTAGTATACCTATTAGGATCAGCAGCGACGCTCTTGCTCCTCACCCTCTGCGTCCCGCTGCTCGACCCAATATTCCCACCACCTTGAATCACTTCCCCGCCACCGCCTCCTTGACCTCTGTTGGTATCGTAGAGCGACATCCCCCTGTTCGCGCTGCCGCCGCCCATGGTGTTGCTCCTGTTGTGTCTTCCCCTCTGGCTGCCCCCGTACAAGCTCGCTTCGTCCCCTCCTCCCCCGTTCGCTCCGCTGTTTGAACCAACTATGCTCAACGCCATACTGTTGCTGCCGGAATTGTACGAAGCGCCTCGGTCCGAGTTTACCGAGCCAGAGTGCTGCTGTCTGCTATAAGACATGGAACTGCCCGGGCGACCAGAGTACGGGTTCGGAGAAGCAGAGCGGTTGTCGGTGCCGCCGATCGAAGGCGAGTTGCGTTCGGATCTGTAATTCGTTCCTTCTCGCTTCGGAGTCATGGAGAGCTGAGACTGGGAGTTGGAGTAGCTATGGTGAGACGAGGTCGAACCGCGGTGTGACGTCGAACCGTAAGGATTAGGCGATGTGGAGCGATACGTATTCGCTCCCCTCGAGGCGGGTCGGCCGCCCGGAGAAGCACTCTTCGTGGGAGCAGGAGAGGTCGCACGCGGGCCGTCACTGTTTCCGCGGGTGGGAGGACGCCCCGAACCGGACCCAGGCCGGTCAGTAGAGGAGAAAAGCGACCTCGTCTGCTGCTGGAACTTTTGACTCGACTCCTTCATTGCCCTTGAGGTCACGGCCGGAGGAGGCACGCCCAACCGCTGAACCTGGACTTGTTGATCGTACGAAGGGGGAGGCGTGCCCCTCATAGCTGCCGTGAGCGCGGAACCGGCACGCAAGGCGCCAGGAGCAGGCGTGGCAAGGCCGGAGTAGTGATCTGCCGAGATGCGACCTCCCGATCCGGGCGGTGCGCTCTTGGAAGCGGAAACTTGCTGAGTCACCCCCTTTAATTCTGCGAGCGCCATTGCTATGGGGTCGTCTTCCGGTTCGGCGGGGGTTGGCTGTTTGGACCGGGTCGAGTCGTCCACGGGGAAGACGTTGCCCCCTACGTTGAGAGCCAAGCTGGCGTTAGCGGCTATTGGGTCAGGCGAGGCGGTACGGTCGGCGGCGGCAAGTTGACTGCTGCTATTGTTGTTGGAGGAGAACGCAGCTGCGAGTTGAGGACGGCTGCCGGCACTGGCAGAGGATTGATGCCACGTGTTGCGGTTCGAGGGTTGTTGGGCGGGAGCCACTTCCTTGGTTGATTTCCGCCGGAAGGGAGAGTGGTTCTGGAAGAAACCAGACTTCTTCTTGAGGACTTTCTTGTCTGGTGCTTGATCTCGGGACTGAGGCGAGGTTTGTGGTTGCTGGGCAGGGATGACATCCTGCTTGACTGGTGACATCTGCTGCTGCTGTTGCTGTTGTTGCTGAAGCTGCTGTTCTTGACTAGAGAACGAAGTCTCGCTGTTTGACTCCCTACTAGAGGGTCGCGCAGATGTTTGCGATCCTGCACTGAGGTCTGAACCGGTAGGTCTGCAAAGCATTGTCATGCCGTCCATGGGATAGGGGTCGTGCGGGACAGGCGCAAACTCGTTGGGGTCGTAATCGAGATTGCTGGCCTGGGGAGGCTGATACCCGCGAGGAGGTCCCTTTCTCGTCTGAGTGTTCTGCTGCGATTGTGGAGGTGGCGCCTGTATCTGTTGCTGCTGAGGGATGCCCGGTATCTTCTCCCTCCCCCTCAACGAAGTCGGCGTCGCAGAATCCGGATCACCATGCCCCAGCTTCTTTGCCAAAGCCGAATTAGGATCATGGTGGCTCTCAAAAGTCGAAGGCTGCGGCGAAGATGACCTGAAAGCCGGATTTATAGGTCTCGAAAACTGCGCAACCGAATAATTATCGTCATCCGATACCTCGGACTGCGCATCAATATCCCCCCTGCGGAAATTGATGTACTTTGGCGCGTCGGGGATCTCCTGTCCAGTCCCCCTCTCGGAAATAAACGTCATGATGTCCTTCTGAACTTCCATCTTCTCGAGGGACAGTCTAATCTTCTCGCAGGAGCCATCATCACTGACGCAAACGGTGGAAGCGATATTAGCAAACTGCCACAGGCTGCTCTTTGTAAAATCCAACCTCTCCTCCTCCAAATCCTGAAACTTGTCGGCCGCCTGCTTCCACTCTCTGTTCCAACGGTTAGTTGTCTCCTCGAGAGCCTTGACGGCAGCCTCGTATTCAGCATTCGAGCTCGCCAGGCTGATCTGAGTCTTCTCCAACTTGGCCTTGTTTTTGCGTTCCTCCTGACCCATCACCATGTGTCCCTGCGCGAGGTAGCCCTTGATCTTGAGGCACTCCTGCTCATAACGGTCCCTCGTCTTGTTGACCACCTGGGTTTGCTGAATCTTTGTCTTCAACAGCTTCTCGACCGTGTTCTGCACAATCTTTCGTCTCTCCTTCATGCCTCCGGCAAAGGCGGCAAGGGGTTCCTCGAGTTCGGATTTCATCTGCGCTGCTATGTGCTGATGCTGTTTCCCCATTGATTCTACCTCACCGCGGACGATGTCAAGGGAGAGCTTAAGGGTCCCCGTCTCCTGGGAGCCGAGCGACTTGCGCGACAGGGAAAGTAGTTTTCTGGCATATTCGTCTTCGAGAGATGCGCGGGCGCTGTAGAATGATCGTAATTCGTCGCATGTCAATTTGGCATTGTGCATGCGTTCCAAAAGAGGGCCGACGCCAGCATCGTCCTTCCCCCAAAAGTTATTGGCGACTGTTTGAATCGCAATCGCATCGCGGCCCCCCCCGGTTAGCCCAGCCCCTCTATTTTATTATTGTGTAAAAGTATGTGCAACAGCAACTTACATGAGAGAGTGACGGCTGGCCCGTCAGCCATATCGACTGTCATGGCGACTTATTATTGGAACTCACTGCCAAGCGAGTTGAGAATAAAAAGTGAGTGTTGGAAGCGGAGTCTGGGGTAAACCTGGCAGTCGTGGTGAGGAGACCAGATGGAAATGTCGTCAACAATAATGACCGTCTCCTTGATACCCAAGGGTATCACTCGGGCGAGAATGAGCGAAAAAAAAAACCACAACTGAAATAATCCCTGACTGTCACGACAACAGTAAAAAAAAAAACAAAGAAAAAAAGAAGAAATGTCGTCACAGGTTTCCGAGAGAGAGAACAATAGTAGAGGTGTGATAATTCAAGGTGGGAATTTTTTTTTTTGGCAAGGTATGGCAGGAAAAGAAACCGGGAGACTGGGAATTGGATGTGTGCCACACACCACTTGCACACAGGCGCACACCGTCGCTTCGGCGGCTGCAGTTCTTACGGGCGGCGGGCGGCGTACAATGTTGACTGGACTGTTGCGCGGGGCAACACTACTTTCATCACCGTTGGTGGACAACAACCCCTGTATAACCGCTCCCGATTCGGCACTGTCCCAGCCATTTACCTGCATGACGCCTCTTCAGCTACCCCACGACACCCTTCCTGCAGCCCGGTTTGCACCAAATTGATGATGTGTGCCATTGTAAATGGATCGGGGAGGTTGGGGATTGCAGAACTTCATATATGAATCGCATAATTCACATGTTTTGTCTAGCTCTTTTAGTTGTCAATAAGTAGCCATTAGCGTCCAACCACGTTTGTTGAAACAAGCTGAAGCCTTCTTGTTCTGAATATGGAAAACCACTCGTCTTTCTTCTGTCCAAAACCTCCACATCCCCAACCTCCTCTTATGAATACTTCTCACTTGTTCCCCTCTGGCCTCCGCAACCCGAGAATTTCTCCCAGCTTGACCGCTCCTTTGGCACCCCAGCCGGCAACCCCGTTCTCCACATTTGGCCGAACGGCACAGTACCAGCCCCACGCTCGCCGGTCCAGTTCTGCGGCGTCGAGATGATCGGCCCAACTGTCAAACAGCATCCTCAACGCTCCCAGTAAAAGCCCTAATGCCTCCTCTTTTTCAACCTCTAGCATCTTGGCCGTTTTTTGCTTCTTTCCTCTCGTAGGACTTTGCACGTTTTCTTTTTGTTCCTCCACCTTGATAAAACTCTTCATCAAATACCCTCTAGCCGCCTCGGGCCGATGAATCTGCATGCCCACCACACCAGTGGTTTCGTGCATCTGAGTACCGCTTCCATATCCGCCAACCGTAGCTTTATTTTTTGCAGCCTCCAGATCCAACCCCCAGACAGCTTCTCCTCCCAGACTCACCTCAGCACCTGTTTTGCGAAACCGTTCCGTCAACGCTGATGTCACCACACTTCTCATCAAACGCCATCGATCCGGCCCGAGTAAAGTCCCGCCAAACCATCGAGTCATAACAACGAGCGTATCAACCGCATTAATTTCTCGCATGATTTTCAGCATCAAATCACCGCAGCCCGACTCGCCGTCATCAAACGATTCTTCCCGTGGTCTGTTGCTTGTGCTTCCTTCTGATGGTTTGAGTCGATATGCCCAGGCGTTGTGACTTGCAGTTTTGAGATCAGGGTGTGCGGCAAGGAGAGATCGAATGAGGGTATTGCGTTCTGAAGGATGGCTGATGTGTATTGAACGGGCGACGAAGGTTGAGTCTTTGAGGGTGATGGGTTGACTGATTGCCCAGAGGGGTTTTGGCGCGGAAGATGAGGCGAATAAGGGGTGAATCGGCGGTTCTGCTTTTATGGGGCCATCTGGTTCCTCCTTGACAGCAGGACTGTCTTCTGCCTTGACGCCAACTCTCTCCTCCCCTTTCCACTCATAGCCGGTCCTTTTCAGAACCGCAACCTCCCTCCCCATGACCTTCACTCTCGGCTGGCCCTCGCCCCATCCTTCCTCATCCGCGCTCGGCCCTTTTTGAATACCCAAACTGACAGCTTTTGACCGCGAATTCGCACTGACAACAGCTTGTCCGAGACTTAGTCTGCTTGAAGGCGGCTGTTCAGGCATCGTAAATCGTAACAGCTCAACTGCAAAGGCCAGAACCAAAGGTGCCCTGTTCGTTTCAATGACGGTTCGACGAATCTTTTCCTCGTCCATGATCAGGGGCAATTCCAGCGACGCTTCCAGTTCCTGAGGCGTCAACTCCACCGGACCTTTCATGAACAACTCATTCTTGGTCCGTTTTGCTGGTGGTGTACTTGCAGTAGTGATTGATGACGGTGCCCCGCGTTTGTTACTGCCACCCCCGGCAGCCCCTCGTTTTAAAGCTGCTTTGCACGCATTTTGAAGTGCTTTGGCTGCCTTGTCGTCCTTGATGGCTGACTGAACTGTTTCGAGCGGTGACTCGGCGATTTGCTTGATGCTGAACCGAGTTTATGAGCTCGTGTCATTTTTTATTTTTTTTCCAAGTGAACGAAGTGACGACCGTTATCCGTAGCGAATGATCAAACTTACCTTCGCAGGTCAACTGCTTGAAGTGCCTTTATCTGCGTCATGGCTTGCATCATTGGTATCTTGCGGCCCACCGTGAGCAGCCGGATTAGATCCTGGAGATCCTGTGGGGTAGCCATCCTGACGCTTCGTGGCTGGCTTCAAATGTTACGGATCAAGAGGAAATTCATGTAAAAGTTAAAATGCCGTCCCATGATTTGAATGAATGAACCTGGGGCAATCATGACGAATCAGGATACCCCTGTCTGGTTGAGTGGGACCGCCAAGACCAGGCAGCTGTGGGGGAGCTTTTCTATGGTGGGGGCATTCAACAACCTCTCACAGCTCAGACTCAACATGAGATTTGGGGTTTGGTGAGAGCTTCACATATTTGGATCTGACTCTCAACTTTCATGCTTGTCGTCAATTCCCACTATATACCTTCAAAATGGCCTCCCGTCTAATACTGCGGACGCCAATACGGCCACACTTCCATAACCCCCCCTCATCTCACACCTTCACTTTCTCACGAAACCTCAACACCTCCTCCCGCCTACAAGCCAAACGCCGCCTCCAACCCATAACCCAATCTCCCACACCCAATGCCTCCTCTAAACCCTCACCACCTCGCCCTGCCAAGACAAATCCAAACTCAACACCCCTAACATTCAACGAAATCTTCTCCCAGCGCAAACTGCCCCTCATTGGCGCAGGCCTCATAGCCCTAATGATAGGAACCTACGTCTCCGTGGTCATAACCTCCTCCCTCAAAACCCAAACGGCCCCCTGCGCCCAGCACGACCACATCTCGGCCCAAAAGTTCGACACCCGCCTCGACCTCCCCGAGAAGCTAGGCGGCATAACCTCCCTCCGCCGCCAGCTGACCTCCCGCGCCAGAGGCCACGTCCTCGAAATAGCAATCGGCACGGGCCGTAACCTCCCCTACTACGACTGGGCCGAAGTCGTCTCGCCTTCGGATCAAACCGAAGCCGAGAGAGTAAGCAAAGTACTAAACTGGCCGCTCAGAAAATACGGCTCCCAAGTAACGGACCTCGAGAAATCACCCGGCGGCCTAGAGGGCGAGGTGTTATCATACACCGGCGTCGACATATCCCCGGACATGCTGCTGCTCGCCCGGGACCGCGTCCGCCTAAACATTCCCGGGCTGAACAAGCTGATGCGGAAGAAGAGGATTGAGCCAATGCCCGAGTCAAAACCGTCAACCGTCGTTTCGGCGGTGGACGACAGAGTCAAACTCGTCCTCTCGGACGCGGAGAAGTTGCCTTTTCCTTCACCTCCTCCCTCTATCAGCACAAACGAGAAGTACGACACAATCGTCCAGACATTCGGCCTCTGCTCGGTCGAGGACCCGAAGCGCTTACTCAAAAACATGCTGAGCGCGGTCAAGCCCGGGACGGGCAAGATTTTACTGCTGGAGCACGGCAGGGGTTGGTGGGACTGGGTTAACGGACTGCTGGATAAATGGGCCAAGGAGCATCATGAGAAGTATGGGTGTTGGTGGAATAGAGATATCGAGGGCATCGTGAGGGAGGTCGAAAGGGAGATGGGAGGGAAGGTAGAGATCAAAAGGTTGGAGAGGCCCGGTTGGAGACAGCTTGGGACGGCGGTCGTGGTTGAGTTGAGGGTTAGGGGGAATGGTGAGACAAAGGAATGAGTGAGTGAGTGAGTGTGTGTGTGTGTGAGAGAGAGAGAGAGAGAGAGAGAGAGAGAGAATGGAGATGGTGATGTTGTACATTTATTCGGCTTGGTTTGTGTGCTCATGTGGTTATAAGACCTTCTTCCTGTACGATATAGGGCAAAACGCCTGGGCTTGTTATGATTTGGTTTTGATAACCACCTTCCTGAGTGGGTTCGGGTGGGAGTAGGAGGCAGAGGGGGGAAAAAGTTGGTCAGGATTTAAATATCGAGTAGATGTAAAGGTCTATTTTGCATATTACATGAAAAGGTTGTCTGGGGAGCTGGTGGTAAGTTGCTTTTGTAACTAAACTAGCAATATGTATATATATCCTATTTTGTTATAAAAAATAAAAAAAATAAAAAAAAGTCGACCAAAATTCACCGTGAAGACCTAAACTGGCAGGAGAGTTATAATAGGCTCTCCCCCTTCTCTGACGGAGAAAAACGAAGCAAGTGAACAAAAACACAAGAAAAGGGTTTCAACCTTCACTTAAACTTAAACCCAGTTGACCCCTTTTCTATATGTATTTTATGTATATACACGTACCCTTTAGGTTTCATGTGTGTGCCTTCAGGAGTAAGTCCCATGTCCCACTGCAGTAAACATCCTAGCAGAAGAAGTTTATAAGCTACCTACCTACCTACCTACGTATTTACTTTCTCGTACTAATACAGTGAAAAGACTCGTTTGTGTTGAATCAAGAGACGGGAGTCCGGATAGCCGGCTGGAGTTGGGGGAATGGAATACCTATGTAGTTGCAAGGGGAATCGAAATGCTAATTACATGTTACATGTGGATAGATAGATCTGTCCAAGACTAGGTATCACAGATAGGAAGGTGGGCAGAGATAGGGTATTGTAGATAAAACGAGCAGGCTCACTATCCGTCCTTGTTGATACCATAGAGGCTGTGCTAAATGACCGACAACTAATTAGAACTCTGAATCCCCTGTAGGTTCAGCAAAACAATTCCATAAAAAATCGAGTAGAGAGAGAAACAACGGGTAGTACTGCTTCCGGCATACTGTAAACCTGCCATGATAAGTCAGGAGACCGAGTGTCTACAAGTCCAGCACAAAAACGACGACAACGAGCAGGCAAAGACAGAACAGGTTATAGCAGCTTGGCAGCAATGGTGGCAGGTGATCTCAATAATCTTACATCCAAGATAGAAATAAGCATCTACATACAAATATCGAGGCGAGTTATTTTTGTCCAATAACATCTAAAACGTCCCATGTTCCATTATATCGATTCTGTCACGATTCTATGGAAATAAAATAACCCTGCTCTTTCTAGCCGAAACCACCGGCGATTCGCGTCTTCCTTCATCTGTCTTTGTTCCTCTAAGGTAATAATTCTAGGCCTCTCCTGTTTCATAGAAAACCCGTCTTCTACCATCCTGTCTGTTATCCCCCTCTTTTGGGTCCCACCCCCCTTATAATAAGAGAGCAAAAGAGATTCTTCATCACTCCTTTTGTCAAAAACCGTCTTCGACCGAACCAGTTCTTTTCACAGAACAAAAAAGTCTAGGCCTCCGGTTGAATCCCCCCGCCGTCTCGTCATTTTTGTCTAGCAAATAGAGACAGTTTCCCACGAGAGATAGAGAGGAGAGGAGAGAGGAGAGAGGTATCAAAAGCAAAAAGCAAAACCCGCGAAGCCAAAAGAAAAAAAGCCACGATAAGAAAAAAAAAAAAAAAAAAGCCAACAGCGAAAACGCCAAACCCGCAGAAAGCGAATAAAAATCCCCCCTCCTTTGGTTTCCCCCTTTTCCCTTTGGGAAAAAAAAAGCCATTATGCAAACCCACATCAGCTAAAAGTCATAAAACGCCAATTGCCATGCAAATGCACCTTTAGCTTCGTCTATGGGTAGACCTTGGCTCCGTTCTTGTTTGTCCGTCCAAAACCCAAAAAGAAAATCGAGTAGAGATGAGGAAGAAAAAGAAAATCGTATCAAGTGTTGACATCATGAGGTAAAAAAAAGAAAAAGAAAAAAGCCTAGTCGGCATCACCCGAAACTTGGGGCTTTGTCGGGGGTATCATCTGCTCTCCCCATCAATCATCGTACAAAGATGCGAGTACTCTCTCAGGAGTATATAACTCAAGCATCCCTGAGATCCAAAAGGCTTCATGACTTGGTCTCAGTAATCATTCAACAACCCATCGAGCTCCTCGAGCTCAATGTTCTCCGGGCTGCGATCCCACTCGAGCATGCCCTCGAACTTCGAAGACGTCCAGGCATCAGAAGTCTCAAACTCTTTCCTAGGGACAATAGGGAAAAACGTGCTGGACGGACGGATTGCCGGGCTTGAAGCAAACGGGAACAGCGACGCACCCTCGTCCTTGTCAAGGTACAGGCTGCCCTGCTGCTGGTCGGTCGCCTGGGCCTTGAGCGAATCGCCGTTGAGTTTCCTCCTGCAGCCATCAGCAGTTTGTGTGAACTCCTTCTCCTCCTTCTCGAGAGCAGGCGAAGCTGCACGACGGCTGCTGCTCCTCCCATCCCGAGGGACAGAGTTTCTGGGGAAGTAACCGTGGAGAGAGTAAGGTCCATACGAGCCATACGATCCCACGGGTGTGCCAGGCATGTCGTCGTCCATCTCGTCGAACTCATGGCTCGAGAGGTCGACTTCTGGGCTGGGAGAGAGCTCGCGACGCCTGCTCTCGTCCTCGGCATCCTCGGAGTTTGAGGCGGCAGTGGAGACTGCAGGAGAAATGATTTCTCGGCTCTGGGCAGCAAGCTGTGCAAGTGATGCAGCAACCTGGGACGGGTCTGGGAGCGGCTGGTGTGGGCAAGTTGTCAGGTAAAAGTATGTGCGCCTTGGGTGAACCGACTCAAGCTCCTTTGCTAGGGGGCAGGGCGACTTCTCTGACCAGGTGTTACGCTTGAGGTAGGTAGCCAGTCGTGATGAGATGATGGCGCATGGATTTGCGGACCTGCAACGGGAGGAATGGTTAGCAAACATGGTTTTGGTGAGGAGAAGCCAACCTCAATGGCTTGCTGGGGGAGGCTAAACTTACTGTTGGACAATCTTGAGCTGTTGCATGAGGACGGCGGCCAGCTCCTTGACAAGGTGCGGACGGTTGCCAGTACTTTGAAGCTGGATAATGACGGCCTCGACGATTTCGTCGTTTATGCTCTTCATGTCGATTGTTTTTGGGCCCTGTGCCATCTCATCGTCGTCCATCTCAACTGACTGGTGTCGGGCGGGGGGCGACGGTGGCGGCGTGTTCTCGAATCGGACTGTTGAGTCTTCGCGCTTCTTGGGCAACGGCTCGGACGTGGGCGCATCGTCCGAGTCTTGTGAGTGAGCGCGCTTGAGCTTTTTGGAAGGTGGCTCGCTGGAAGAAGAGGAGGCAGCCATGGTCACTGGTGAGGACAAAGCTCTCTCTCTGTTGGCAGCAGCGGCGGCGCGGGCAGCGTGGGTGACGGGGACGTGAATTCCCAATGAGTGCAACGACAGCGACTTGCGACGAGTGTTGTAGGGACGCTCAGAGCGCATAGTGGAGGTAGACGGAGCCATCGGGGGCAGAGACAAGCAGCAGAAAAGGAAGTATAAGAACAATATGCTTTCTTTACGTGAATGGTCTGGATCTGGGGACTATGCTTAAGGTATCCTTAACACACAATCTCATGCGCAGCGCAGTTGATGCGATGTGATGCGGGAGAGAAGTGATGCAACGAGCAACAGAGTAACAGAGAGAGTATGGATCAGCTGGAAAGTAGGTATCAGCAGGGAGGCATTTCACAGCAGCAACCCGTCCTGAGTAATGGCTACTGCCGGGGACGCAAGGGATGGTGGGATGGGATATGGGTGTTGAATGTGAGCAAAAAAAAAAAAAAAAAAAAAAAAAAAAAAAGAAGGCGGGCGGAGTGCTCGGAGGACATGGGGCAAGGGAACCGCCGTCAACTTTTTTTTTCTGCCGTTTGGAAGGGGCAACGGCACTCGATGCGAAGTCCAGCCAAGCCTCTTAGGGGCCGGTTGAGACATGGGTATCGATCCTGTTCATCCCTGTCTGGGAAAGAGCCAGCCGCTCCACCTCCAACAACCCTCCACCCTCCAACAAACTTGCTCCAAAAAGTGGTGGGGCCCACACTTTCCCACAGTTCTGCTGCAAGAGAGGCAGGCAGTCATGCGCAAAAACCTGCAAGCTGCAGACTTGCTATTATTTTGAGTTCATCTCTGATAACCTGGCAAGACTGGAAGCGACGGCAAAACACAGAGGGCAATGCTTGTGGGACAAAAAGTTATGATCCAGAGAAAACAAAGCAAAAAAAAAGAAAAAAATTTACGCAAGTCCAAAAAACCGCCCCTCATTTGCCCACGCTTCCGAGGCAGCTTGCGACATGGATCATGTCCGTCATCGTGGGTCAGTGCGGATCGGTGACATCAAGCTTCCCCCACCAGTCTGTATCTAGGCAATGAGAAGAGTGAAGCGTGATGAGAGGGGAGGATCGCAGAGAAAACACATCCAGCAAAGATGGAGTGATGCCGTTCACCCTAGGCTCAACAGGACCCTGAGAAGAAATAAAGTGGTCCCCGATAACGAACCAGACGAAAAGCCCGCAATTGTCCCTTGGATGCAATTCCGATGAGTTCCCCACAAAACGAATGCCCCAGAAGCCGAGTTGACCGGGCACAGGCGTGCTCAGCTCGTTGTCATGACCACGAAAAAGACAAACACTGCATGTCCTGCGCAACGGCGCGCGAGATCTAGTGCACTCTGTTATCCATCTCCCATCTACCGACACACTTGCCTTCCAGGTTTTAGTGTACAAACCGAAGTCCCCTTTCCGGTCTCGCACGGATGGGAGGCCTAACATCCGAGAAGGAAAGAGGGTACATCTGCGCCAGCCGCGCCAAATGTTTGGTACCCAGATGTGCTCGAGCTCAAAAAAATAAAATAATGAAATGAAAGCCAGGCCAATTGCCACGGCCCGGGGCAACTCACGCGTGCAAAACATAACCGACAAGCCTTTTTTTCTCGTCTCTCCCCGCACCACTGCAACTGCAACCCTTCCAAGCGGAGGGTGGATCCCGGATGGAAAAGGAAAAAAAAAAAAAAAAAAAAAAAAGCAATCGACCAATCACGGCACGTCTATTCACCCCTCGATCTCTTCTTTCGGCCGGGCTGTCCACCAGAGCGCCAAGCTGAGAAACTCACCCCGCTTGGACTCGCGTGCTCGCTCTCTCTCTCTCTTCTCACTCTCAGGTCATTTCTCCCTTGAGTGCCAGTGCTGAGACAAGTCGTCTCATTTCCCCTGAATGATCGGAACGTTTTTCTGTTTTGTTTTATTTGCATATCTTTTCACGACAATTCACGTGTAAGTGTCTCATGTTGCAGATTGCCTATACAAACGCAATAGTTACCGATGTGTAACAACCCAATTCCCCAAAAACGGCTCCCTGCAGATTTCCAAATGATGATGAATAATGATGATGATCATCAAGGCCTTCTAGGCCGTGTGTTGTGCATCAGTAAATCCTGTGTCACTGTCCGATGTTAAGTTGGGCTGACGCTGCTCTGCAACGCGATCCGACAATCAATCAATCAATCTCAATTCATTTTTCTTGATGGCGCGCTTCCGAAAACCACATTTTCGCACTTTCCGTTTGTCATGGCGGGGGCGGGGGCGGGGGAGGGGAAACTGACGGGAAAGGCGGTATGAAACCAGGTGGCTGGCAGTTGGCATTTTCCCCTCATCCGCTTTTGCCAGGACGCTAACCCCCATGGACCCCCAACTCTTGCCTCCCACCCAGCACCACGCTGGCAAAGCCGGCGTGCCTGGGCATTCAACGTGTAAGTCAGAAGGAACATTCCCCGATTTGGTGACAGGTCAACTTTTCAGGTTCAGGTTCTCCCTTCCCCTCACTGCATAACAACTCACCGCTTTCGAACTGCGCCGCATGTCCCATTGCATGAATCGCAGATCAAAGTTATCTGGTTCACCGCCTTGTCGCCTCGATCCAAAATCAGCTTTACTGCAAGTGGTATTCCGTCTTTTCAAACTATCTGCTCCGCGGATAATGAGGGCTGAGAATTTTTAATTTTTTTTTTAATTTTTTTTTTACCGAATCCGAGTTTCATCTTTGATGATGAAGATCACTCTCGTACGATGACAACATTGGCTTGATGTCATCCGAACAGCAAGATGGTTTTTAGCGGCGTTTCTTCCCGAACTAAATCACAAGCAAAACAGGTCTTGCATATGCGTGGTGGGAGTGGGCTGCCACGACATCTGCAGCTGAGGTTGACCACGAATGTCTCAACTTGCACACCAACATACAGACAAGGTTCAAGCCCCATTAATTGAGTCAAGCGTGATACCGCATCTGTCGTGTGATGTGCTGCCTAGAAAACGTAAATTAGCCATCTATAACTTTCCTTTCTCAAACGGCAGGCAGACAAGCTGTGGCAAGCCATGCTGCCTCGAGATCCGATATCATTCACCACAAATGCACACGTTCCCAGTAAACCTTATCCGGATTCCAACAGAATCTCATGATACCTTCACCTCACACCATCAACAACCTGCGAGAAGTTATAATCGGCAGACAGTGGAGTAAACCGTTCTTCCGTCTCCAGAAGAATGCGGTAGAAAACAGAGAAAACACCACATGTCTCGCATGATTGTTAATCTGTCAACAAGGAACGAGTCAGTCCACCACCCCTTTTTTTGACCGCATGTGAACACATCCCAGTCTTCGGGTGACAAAACATCTGGTCTTTGAATGAGATAAGAGATATATAAGAAAACAGAAGAAGAAGAAAAAAAAGAAGAAAAAAACGAACCTACCAACAGAATGAAAATCCAAGGACAGACAGGACAATCATAGCTACCGAGATAAACCTCGCCACCTTGAGCAACAGCTCCACACAAATATTGCATCCCATGCCTCAAAAAAATAAATAAAAAAAAACATCAAAACATAGGAAAGCTATCTTCTCAACTTCCTTGATAGACCAAATAAATAACAAGAAGAGAAAAAACGGATACCTCATGTATGCTGAACCCTTTTCCGTGTTTTACACAAAAACCCGTTCGTTGCAAGACTACCAAGGCCGGCCTAGATTTGCAAATCGCTCAGAACATACACATCCACATACACATGCATGGAGCAGGTTTAATAGTACATACACTAATTACATTTACATCAAGTTTAAAAGGCAGCTGATCATAGACTAACCAGCCAATTGCGTTCTTTTCTCTTCGATTCTTTGAATTATCATTACCCACACAGTCATCATCAACCCTCCTGAGAGAAAGAAGGAGACATATATCAGAACAAGAAAACAAGGCAAGGACTGGGGTGCTTCAGCAGCCCAGCCCAGTCTAGTCCAGTCACCAGAACTCAATAACCAATTTTTTTTATTTATATATATATATTTTTTTTAAAAAAAAATAAAAAATATTTCAATCAAAATTCTCCTCTCATCATGCCTCCTTCCCTGGTGGGTTGTTGACCAAAATATGATTATGATTCTATACCCTCGGTAATGTACATGTACATGTACAGTACAAAGCAGTAATAATTTAATTTTTTTGGCTCTCCAGAGATAATTAGATAGTAATCAATTAATTTCATTTTTTATCTTCTACTTCTTGATGGAGAAAACTCACAACTACACACAACTTACAGCTACCCACGGCGGCCTGAAACACAAGTTTTTATTATTAACGAGCATGATGTTGTTTGTGTGTGTGTGTGTGTGTGTGTGTGTGTGTGTGTATCTGTGCATGGTTGATATAGAGAGGGAGAAAAAAAAAACCCCCCCGATGTTAATGAATAAAAAACAATATGCGTAGTCAAAGTAAAACTGCTTTAAAAGTTGAAGAGAATATTTGCAGCCAGGTGTGGAAGTTATGCGAGTTTAAACCCCCCCCCCCCCCCCCCAAAAAACACAACATTGTAAACATATCACTTGAACCAACAAGACTATGCAGTACATATCCTCCATCTATATACCTCTAGTATACATTTCTTCACTTCAGCCATCATATCACACACAAGGACCCCCAAAAAAATCCTACAAATAAATATATATATCATCATTATCATCATCATTATGTAGCTTATTCCAATGATTTTCGCTCATTTCCTCTCACTTCATAATGTTCTCTTCCCCCCCCCGAAATCTCATATCCCACCATTAAAGTCATGTACATGTACATATGTAGTATGTCTAAATCTTTGCGCCAAACTTCCAAGCAATAAAAAAATTTAAAAAAACATTATGGAGATTAGAATTGTTTGTTTGTGTGTGCATTTATCATTGTCAAGAAACTCCTTCCTCCCCCATCCCCCCATGCCCCCAATTTTTTGTCTGCCATGAACGAACACCCCCATCCATGATGAAAAATCCATAAGCATTAAAAAAACAACGGTAAACGTGAGTTTCCCACCATTTCGAAGTCTTCCAAAAGATAAGAGCAACCATCCACCATCCCATGCATGCGATGCAAAACCAATCATACAACGTACACACATATATCAACATGTTCGCTTTTGTTTTTTTCCCTTCCCACCCTCCCCCGTCCTTGCCTTCCCTTCGTCTTGAAATACATTCCCGCTTTCTTTCTGTATTCTTCCGCTGAAACCAATGAATAAATGATTATTTTTCCTTCAACGGCGCTTAGGAGTCCAGTTTGCAAGGTCATAAAGCAACTGCATCACACCCCATCTCCCACTTGAGGGGCGTGGTAGGATTCTTCTTTCTTCGCTTTGCACTTTTTAACCGGCAGCCTTCCGCGAGTTATTTCCTTTCACTTTAGCTTCTGGTTCCAACAGATTCTGAGGCTCCAGTTCCGCCTCTGCCATCTGCCAAGACCCATCATCTGAGCCGTCTGCTTTTCTTCTTCCTTCTCCAAACAGCACCCAGCACTCTTCTCTCGCTACTGCTCTCGTTCCCCTCACTTCCTTTATTCCGCTTCTCACCAGTCTCCCCTCTTATTCTCCGAACTCGCTTCATGGTGGTAATCTCTTACCAAGCACTCAATCTTTGAGACGATCTTCAACTCTTGCCGGTTGCATACCTACGCAGGGGCACGTGAAAGTTGCAAGAACCGCTCAGCAACCTATCATGACATCAAAGTTAGCTTCAATTCCAACTGCCTAAAAAGAAAACAGGACATACCTCTGGAGTCTGCTTGATAAACGGCAGCTCAAAGAAATGATATTTATCATTCTTAACGAGCTCAACCGTAGTGATCATTACACCCCAAGGCTGAGGCCAGAAACCAACGATTCTCTCAAGCAAGAGTCTGGCAATCTGCTGACGGATATCCATTTCCTCCTGATCCGACAGGTCTTGCTGACCACCAAAGATCTCCAGAATAGCATGGCTGAAGTAATTGGTCGTCGAGCATGTGAATCTGAGCTCGTTGACAATGCTGAAGAGCAGGTAATACCGCGCCTCAGCGTTCAGCTCGGTAACGAGGAGGTGCAACGTCTTGAAATCAGAAGCGCCAGGCAAAAACACCGAACCATCAGGCTTTGACGCCGAGCGGGTCATGGCAAAGTGGCTAATGTGCGCAACCACCGCATCGATAATCCGACGGTTGCAACCTACAGGCACGAACCCAAAAGTAGTGGAAACCTCCTGCTCATCAGGTTGGGAGATGGTATGAGTGATTTGAGCAATCGCCTCCTCGGATGGGCCGTTCTGCAGAGCGTGCTCGAGGATGTCATAGAGACCAACCTCGCGGAGCTGTCTGGCAAAGTCATAGGTGCTCAACGGTGCCTCCTTCATGTCAGGGATCCTGTCAACTTTGAGCCCTGGATGGAATGGGTCCACCAGCTTGTCAAATGGGGCGGGGCTTGCGGAAAGGACCATGTTCAGAAGCTGTTGAGCGTGTGGCGGAATAGATTGACAGATCTGGACATGGTTGGCGGATAGGTAGTCGGGGAAATCGTGATACAGGATCGCGAGTAGCTTCAGATTGTTCTGGTAAAGATCCTTTGCGAGATTAGGAACCTCAAAAGCCTTGAGATGATGACCCAGATACTTGAGGGACTCAATGAGAAGCTTCGTGAACGACACCCAGCCCGCTTCGTTTGGTGAGTTGTCCGGGAGACGGAGCATAGCTGGCATGAACGCGCGATGCGACATAAGCCAAGACCAGCCAAAGACGAAACCGGGATAGCGGCTCGGGCGAAGGTTATACAAGTGCTCCGAAAACTTGAGGAGCATCTTTTGGGATGCGGCTTCGGGGATCCTCTCAGAGATGGTGGCCATCTCGTGGAGAAGAGCAGAGAAGAAACGGAAGAAAACTCGCTGATTGAAGGTATCCCCACGCCTGACATGATGGTCGTTCAGCACCAGCACCGCCATGACGACGAAGGTGTCAAACAGGCCAATGTGTGATGACTCGGCTTCCTTGTCCTGCGCGAAACGCTGGAGCAGATTGGTGCCGACCAACTTCACTAGCGCGTCGATCGCATGATAGCCCTCGTGATTGACGCCACCTGCGTGGCTATACTGCTCGAACAGATCGACGGACTTGTCAAATGCCCGTCTCGTAAACTCTAACAAATCCTCTTTGCTGCCAATGACACGGCCAGAGTACATTTGTTGAACGAAGTGGTCGCGGGTCTCCTCTGCGGCCAAGGTGTTACTGCAAAGATGGACCCATTCTTCGAAGACGTAATCCATCTGGGACACCTTGCGCAATTGTTGATCCTCCTTGGTCGGAGTTGGTGAGCCGGGGACACCTTCCAGCATGTTATCCCGAAGTTGCTTTCCACCTGGCACGTCCGGCTCCTGGTTGATCCATTTCCATGCTTCTATATTGCTTTGTACAAAGTCGGTCCAAAGATTGAGTGGGCTGTCAAACAGCGTAAGCTCAAAGAGCTGCTCGAGGAACTGGACAGACCCTTCTTGGCGTGCTGCGAGGGCTTTGGCCATGGAGGTGTCAACGCTCCTCCAATCAATGAGGTCGGTGTTGAGCAAAGCCTTGATGAGCGGAAGGTGAAGGAACGTCTCTCCAGGCT
Organism: Cladorrhinum sp. PSN332; assembly: GCA_033297175.1. NCBI lineage: Eukaryota > Fungi > Ascomycota > Sordariomycetes > Sordariales > Podosporaceae > Cladorrhinum > Cladorrhinum sp. PSN332. The sequence continues at coordinate 267,789 of MU858828.1, read as the reverse complement.
GTGAATAGAAGAGGAAACGCACTTCCTGACTTATTTGTGCACCTGCAACCCTGCGGAGAGTTTCGAGAACATGGACCAGACTCTCCAACTGCAGAGTGTTCTCGGGCTGACTGAAGAGTATCTGAGAAATTTGTTGGGCTGTGTAGAAGGCGAACTCGTCCGACTGCTGAGTCTTGATGATGGTCTGGATCAAGGCGTCGACGATATTGATAATCTCGTGGGACCGAGGAAGCGTTGAGAAATGCTCCTCGGGCGAGTTCGAAGCGGCCGTGTTCAACTCACTGAGCAGCTTGTTAACTCTCTCCACGACGCCCCGAGCGTCAATCGGGGCGATTGCAGCCTGGCGACCATTGGTCAAGGCAGCATGAGGCTGGGGGTAGTGTGGCATCTGCACGCCCATGTGAGGTATCGAAGGTGTCTCGGCAGGCGTCGGGATGTTTGCGACGGCATTGTACTGGTCTCCGAGGACTTCGTTCGCTAAAGACCTGGCATCCGACACAGACGGAACATGAGAAGGAGCTGCGGAAGATGCAGCCGTGGCTCTGGACTGCCTCGCGAAATCGTCATAAATAGCCATCTGCTCGGGTCCCAGCCCAGAAAGGCTAGGCTGCAGCTTAAAAGGGTGGGGGATAGTCATGGCCCAGCGGTTCAAAGTTGGGTCCATGAAGGGTTCGTTGGGTCGCTGGGCGCGATGGCGACGACGCTCCTCCAGCATGGCTTCAATGAGCTCCTCAATCTCGGGGATAGCACGTTCCTCGGCCGACTTCTCAATCACACTCGAGGCCAATTCCATGTTGGAATTGACACAGAGCATGATGATACCTTCGGGGAGACCCTGTGGGAGTTCGTTGGCAAGATTGCGGAGATAGTTCATAAAGTTAGCACGCAACGGCTCCTTGGAGGTAACCTGTGCCAAGCTTCCGGCTGTAGACTTGACCATGTTGACAGCCGCCGTTCTGATCCTGTTCTCGTCAGGCTCAGTGGCAAAGTCTTTCTTGACCATCTGGTGCGTCGATATGGCAGCAATGGTAACAGACCGATCTACCACCGGCTGGATGATCTCTTGAAGAGCACGCGTCAGAGCTTGATTGATAATGTCGTGCAGCTTGTTGGCATTAACAACTTCGGTCTGGGGAACAGTCAAGCTTGAGGCCAGATCGGGAATCGCCAGGGCGGGATGGGCTGACAGAGCGGTGTTGACGCCTGGCATTCCGTTCAAGGACATGCTTTCGAAGTTGTCGAGAGCGTCAGGTCCGACCAGTTCGCCTACGTCTTCGATTGGAACCCTGTTGAGAATCTCTCCGGAAGGCTCAATGCTCTTGTGGTCCAGGCTCAGCCCCTTGCAGAGCACCTCAATCTCAAACTTGAGGTTCAGCTTGAGTTCGGCGTTGTGATAGAGCTCGATAAGCAGATGAATAATATCCATGAGCCACGGATTAGGGGGTCTAAACACGTTGGAAGAGGCGCCCTGGAGAAGGACCTTGCAGACAAATGGAATGACGACGATGAGGCGCTTAGTATCGTGCGCTTCCATGAGCAGTTGCTTGAAGGCGATATTCTTTTGCTTGATCGGTATATCCCGAGCCAGGGTCAAGAGACCAAGCCAGCCGCCAAGGTTCTTGAGGTGAGTCCTCTCGGTCGAGTTTTGCATGGTCACCTCAGAGTTCAGCATGCGCTGGACGCTGATGTACGTCTCCCTCAATACCTCTGTCCACAGTGACTTGTCCTCGAATTGTTTGACGAGCTCGAGGTAAACCGCATGGTAGTTAGGTTGCATTTTTGCACGCTCTTCGACCAGGTGACTGGCAAACCACTGCTGGTGCTTGACATCGAGCATGTCATGGAGCTCCTTAAACATGGACTGCAGCGTAGTGTCCGTCAGATTGTTCAGTACGAACTGGATCTTGCCCTGAGCATCGCCGTTGGGTTCCTCATAGATTGTCCCCGGAGGGGGCGGGTCGACGTTGACCGAAGTGAAAGGAGGCATATGCTGTTCTGCACCGAGGACATCATCCAATTTGCCATTAGCGAGTTGATCGTTGGCGGATATACCTCCTTGCAGCATTCCGACGCCATTACGCGAACGGGCGAGTTGCTCCTCGTCATGCTGGCGAACAGCCTCGCTCGCCTTTTTCCAAGCCTCAGTTCCTCGAAGTCCTGTGATTGCGAGGAGTTGTTGGCAGAAACCCGGCCACTCCCGGAAGCGCCCGAAGAGCTGGATGAGGGCCTGCAAGCCGAACTTGTACATTGGCTGGTCCGGAGGGTGATCTCTGACAGCCTCGAGGATCATGCCCAGCCCGATCTGAAGAGGGAGATCCGATATGAGTTTGTGAGATATTATTCCACCAAACAGCACAGCTGTGGTGGCCAGCGCCTCAAGTGGGTAATCGACATAGTGCGCATACTCGTCGAACAGCCCGTGAATCATGCAAGCAAAGACATCTTGATCCAGGGGGTCACGAGAATGCTTGTATCGATCAAGGATCTCGACGATGTTTCCGACCTGAATCTCGTCTCCGTACATCTTCTTGTAGTGCTCCTCCATCCTGGCATTGGCGGCCGGCGGGAGAAGATTCCCATCTCGTCCGTTAGCGTCAATGATATCATCGTAGCCCTCGCCGTAGTTGATGAGCCTCGGGTACGCAGTGATGCAGTGCCGTTGAACAACGATGAGCTCGGCGACGGGCGATTTAGGCAAAAAGTCTTGCAGTATCCCGAGTAGCTGTGAAACAGTCTTGACCTGGAGAGTGGTGGTGGCTTTGACAGGTGGCACGCCCTCAACGGGACGTTGGTAAGCCATCTCCAGACTCGCCTTGATCATCAGGAATTGAAGAAGAGCGCCTGCCACCTCTGAGCGCCTGTCAAGCTGCCGCGCGGCCCACTCCTGCAAATCAAGGAACCCCTCGGCATGCGCAAAGGCGGCCATATCAAGCCCAAATCCATTTGGGAGGTACACGAGTTCTTCAAGCCAGCCCTGCTTAATGGCGTGCTCGAAGATGGATGATAAGCTCATGGGCTTCAGTGCGTGAGCATCGATGAGCCGTGCTTTCACCCACTCCTTGTCTCTCCTCCACAGACTGTCCATAACAAAATCTGCGTCGGGGACTTTGGTCAAGAAGCCATCAAACAAAGACACAAGTGTTTCCTCCGCCATGGTGGGCCACGGTCTCGGCACACCCGACGCCGATACCACGAATATGGCTAAATTAGGGACCACGACGTCCTGGAAAAGACGTTTGGCTTCGGTGCTCTGCGAGGCGTGCATCGAGTGAAGAGCGACGTTGAAAACGGCGGTCAGCGCGGCCTCGGAGACCAGAGGATGTTTCACTGCATAAGCTGCCTTCTCTCTGATCGACTGAGGCGACTGGGCATAATCTTCAGCCTTTATTGTGGGCTTCAGGTTGGGAATAGTCGTCGCATCTAGCTGCTCGGGCTTGAGAGAGGCAAACGCGCAGATGAAGGAAAGCTGGGTTTCGGGGTTTTGCCACTCTCCGCCCCATAAACGCTGGATGTTGAAGCCCTCGGGGTCGTCAAGCGCTATCGGTAGAAGGGCGTGGTACAGCCGCAGAAACTGTGACGATGTGATCCTGGCGCTGGTCTGATCAAAATACGAGACCACATCCTGCCATCTGAAGCTATCACTCAGAATGCGCCGGAGAGACGCAACGAGAAGCGAAGGATTATGCCGCGGCGTCTGGCTGATGGTAGCATACATCAGGGCCGAAGACACCTGCTCCTCGTTCGGTTGGATATTGGTCGGCCGATTCTGAAGGTAGCTCGTGCACGTGTCTTCGTCAGAAGTAAAGGCGGGACCTGTGCGGTGGATGTACAGAGCGAGGGCGTTCGGCGGGCGATCTGCCAGAACCCGCACCAAGTCCAAGGCAGCAAGAACCTGCGAGGGAGGCGGTTTAGAATCGGGCAGTTGATTATAGCGAGACAGCACCTTGTGCTCGAGTTCGCGTTTCGCGGCGGCATTGAAATTGGGAGGATGGAGTTGGATGAAGCGGTCGAGCAATTCGGCGACGAAGTCGGGATCTAGATCGGCATGATCTCCGGTTGGCCTGCTAAGGATGTTTACAAATGTTGGAAAGTTAGTTGAGAGAATAGCATCCGCTTTATTCTTGAGGTCGGCGCGAGTGCCGAGCTTGAACGCCAGAGCCAACAACGTCTTTTCGAGAGCATCCAATTGGAAGTACTCCATAAAGCTTGACAAATCGAAGTCGCGGAATATATCCTCGGTGCCGGTCTCGATTGATTCGGCGATCTTTCTTGCCTGGGGGAACTCGCGGGACAGCTTCCGCATCTCGGCCACTAAGACGTGATGGTTTCCCGGGTTTGCTACCGGCCGGCCTTGGCCGGGGAAGATCTGGGAGGCATTGCCGGTCACCAGGCGGGTGAAGTATCTTGTGAAGACGTCCATTCCGTGTTCATCGATGAGCTGGTCGGCGCGCAGCGGGGGAGGCGAGGGTCAGCTTGCTGCTCGTAGTAGGTAGGTGGGATGGTGTGGCGGTGGTGGTGGTGGTGGGTGCGAGATAACATTACCTTTCGCAGTGACTCGGTTTGGGCTTCCCACTTGCGGGGATCGTCTCGATCCTCCTTGATGGTGCTCAGAAGCAGATAGACCTGGGCAACTGCAATCTTGGTTAGGGAGTTGGACCCAGTGGGACTGCTGGCACTGGGGCTGGCACCCGCACTCAGCGCACCGGCGTGGGAGGAGGAGGGTGGTGGTGGTGGATGGGGAGAATGGGGGGTGCCGACGGGAACGCCAGTGTGAGAGGTGTGAGAGGTGTGGAGGGGCTGCGAGGAGGGATTCGGCGAGAAGACGGTTCCCTTTCTCGGCTGGGGGACCATGGAGTAATTAAAATCGTACCAGTAGGTGGGAGGGCCTGAGAGGCTTGGAGACGTTCTCTCTATCTCTCTTCACTCTGTCATGTAATGCGCAACGTGGGGAGATGGAGGATGGCTGTCGACCGGTTGGAATCGGTGTTGGCGTCGGAGTGGAGCAAGGAATGGATGGGTGGAAGGTGCCGCTCTTCCTATCTAGCTGTTGTAATGTGCTGTGCGGTTTGAAGAACTCAAGCACTCGAACCGAAAGTGTCTGGTGAATGATTTCGCGGGTTGGTTGGTCGATGCGAGGGGAGGGCGACGTAGTGCCTTTTTTCGACGTGTGAGGTTGACAGAAAGAAATGGGTCGCCGAGCTAGGCTGGAACTGGGGTCCGTGCTGGATGGATGCTTGACCCGCGGGACACTGGGACACTGGGGCGCTGGACACTGGCGGGCTGGCAGCACTCTCTCACAGCAGCTGTGGGCTGTGCCTTCCTTTGCCTTTCACAAAGAACAAACTCGAATGATTGAATTTCAAGTTTCTGCCTGAAATTTGGGGCATTCAGATTCTTTTTTTGAATGGAACCCATTTTAGCTCCCGTCTTCAAGCAGGCAGCGGCACGGGCCACTGTTTCTTCTTCTTCTTCTTCTTCTTCAACTTTGTTCGCATTTTCAGGGGTTCACTGCACCACCTTCATGCATCTTCATGCATGGCTGCAGAACTCTCTTCCGTTTTGCAAAAAGAACAATGTTCTGGAACATGTCTACACACGCCGCCCCTTGATTTCAGGTATTCCCTTCTCTCAAATCAATCTGAGCGATCTACTCCGTATTTGTACTGTATCAGGTAGTCGATTGCCTATCTTCTTTGATACCATCTATTTCCTAATAAATTTACGTTCAAGGAATTCTCTCTTTCCTTTCTCTCAAAGCAGCGAGTTTGGTATTTCGGCCATCTCAGTTCGCTCTATCATATCTGCCTGGCCATTCAACCATGAATCCTTCGTCTTATTGCCAAGCTGCTCGATTTCTTCCACGCGCCGCATCGAAGAACCCCCGGCAAAACATGCCGAGGGCACTTTTCTCTTGCAGCAGGTCATCTGGCATCCCAGACTTCTTGGCCAAATTGCGAAGTGGCTGTTGGATCAATGTTGCAGCAACAGAGCCACCCGTCGCAGGAAAAGCCCACTTCGAAAGCACTTTTCAACTGCTGTTTTCCAGCTAGCGCACCCCGTTCTCGGCACACAATAACCAATGACATGCTGTCGTATTCCCAATTCTGGGGGCGGGAACAAGGCCCTCCACTGATTCTTGGCTTGCTTCCAGGGGGACCTTGGGCGGTCTGGGTGATTTTTGCTTGGTCTCAAATCCCATGGATCACCATCGCGTAGCTCGTGAGAACGAAAAGGGTGTTGGCAGTCGCTCCAGACTGCCCTTGGCGGGGAACTTGGCAGAGATTTAAGCTCTCTTCGCTCCTGGGCTTGCGTTTGCTCTCTGCAACATCTTCGCACATCTTCAGTTGATCGTCGTTTTACTGTCGGTTTTGTTGTGTCCCTCAGGGGCTCACATACCTGCGATGGCGGGAAACGGCGGCTCAGTCAACAACCCCACCGACAACATTGACAGGTCGGACAAGGCTGAGATTGCACTCAGTGAGAAACACTTGGCTTCCGACGACGTAGAGGCTGCCGCGCCCGTGGCATCAGATTCAGCAGCAGGACGTATACAGTTCCACGACCACACCGGTGTTTCCAGTCTCCACCCTAGGTATCTGGAGGAGCGCGGAAGAGATGGCGGAAAGGCACCCGATTTTGATCGTGTTGTGGTCACAGAGGAGCTCGGTCCCGGTTTTGCAGATGAAAGCGGCGACGTAGGAGGTCACGGCTACAATGACACGACGGTCGATATTATTGCAGTTCCATGTCCTGGAGCCGATCCGATACAAACTTGGATTTACGACCATGACTCCAGCACCGATTCTCTCTTCCCTGCCAGAAGCTCGTCCTTCATGTCTCGCAGCATCCGCAACTCTCACAGTGACCGAGGCTCACAACACGGTTCTCAACATGGATCACAGCACGGCTCTCATCATAGTCCCCCCCACAGTGTTAGCAGCTCTCTTCGCAGAGCGAGCCCCTGGGTTACGTATAAGCTTCGTGAGCGCGTCAATGGCACGGCCCGAGTCTTCCTTTACAGGCATCGATTCCTGACGGAGGGCGTGACCCTAAAGACTCTCTCTAATGACCTTTTGGAGCAAGTCCTAGAGATCCGCAAGGGAAAGGTGAGTAGTTGTCATATCGTACGCGGAGGCTCGGGTGTTGACGCATTTTGCACTTCAGACATCCCGTCCCCTCTTTTTCATAGCCCACAGCATTGGTGGCTTGGTGGTCAAGAACGCGTTAGTACGGGCAAGCCAGAAAACTAAATTTCAGGAAATCATGGATGACTGCCATGGAGTTACCTTCTTTGGCACTCCTCATCGCGGCTCAAGTTACATGTCGATGCCGAATCTTAAGCACAGCATTCGGGACTTACTCCAACTGGAAGTACCTCTGCCCAGCTCTCTAGCACACGAGATCCGCGTCAACAACCCCGGACTCCTGGAGCTGCACAGTCAATTTGTTGACATCGCGAGTGAGTTTCGTCTTTGGTCATTTTACGAGACCCAAGAGTGCCTGCTTTCGGGTAGTGGGGATGGATTTTCAAATGAGGTTCAGTTTACTGCCCCGTTGGTGTCGGTCAAGTCTGCCATCCTGGAACTCTGGCAGGAAGATCCTCTGGGCATTGACTGCGATCATGCTCGTCTCGCATCTTTCGGCAACAACGAGGAGATTTTAGCATCATACCTTGGCGACTTGGCCGGGGCAATCCAAAAAGCAGAAGAGCTGAGTACCGACCACCACCCGCTAAGGCTGAAAGCCAACGTTCAGGTTGAGGTTATTGGGTTTTATGACGATACGACAACAGCTCAGCAATACGCCGACCAAGATCAAGACTCGCAAACAGGTTCGATCATCCGCCTATATGCTACCAAGTACCCCTTCAAAGATTTTCTCAGGAAGGGACCCGAGAAGTGTTTATCTGAGCGACTCCACGATCGCTCCAAGAGGAACAAACGCAGAAATCGAAGCCCCCACCGCCATGCCAGCAAGCCGGATCTCCGCTCAGCAGCAAGAGAGGGAGAAGGGGACGCCCATGGGCTTAATATTGAAACTTCTCACGGAGCCAGTGCGCCTCACGGAGCAGGTACATTTATATCGCCAGAAATCATTGTTACCAGTGGCTCGGAAAGACCGCGCCTTCTGAGGGTACCGGCTCAGACGGCTCCCGACGTTCGTCCTGGAAGCCCAGAAAGCGCCGCAAGTGTTGCCACCGCTAGCACAACCCTGTCGGATCCTGTCTTGGTACTGGGAAGGGAATACGCCGGAGATGGACCTTTAACCGAAGACAGGTTAGCGAAACAACAAGCCGAGATAGATTACATGTTGAAGGAGCACGCAGCCGGCTTCTCGAGGCCCGACCCGGCCTTGAGGAAGTTCACATGGGTTCATATGCCCTTCAACAATCCGGTCTGGGTGAAGGACATATTCTCTGTTCTGTCGCGGACACAAGGCTATGACTTTTCTCGGCTGTTTGACTACGACAACTGGCAATCGAAGCACATCCAAAATCGCCATTCCGACACCCAACCGGCATTCATGAAAGCCACCTGCAAATACATATCTACTGACCGAATCAGCTCGCCACGCCCAACTCCCTTGTACGGCCCTGTCACCAATGTCCCGAATTGCCTCTACCTTTATCTCCCCTATCTACACTTTGATACGTATCGTGGCATGATAGAGCGGCGGAAGCTCATCAAGAAACGTCGGGAGCGTGGCAGAGCAAAGCCCGTGCCTCTTGAGGTTGCCGAGAAGGAGTCTCTGGAACTCAAAGCTATTTGGGAATACATCGGCTTTGATCCCCCGCTGAATTGTCGCAGAACGTTGGATCAATTTGGTCATCATTCTCTTCGCGACACCAACTCCCGAGATGACGATCAAATGCTCTACAAGCTCACCAAAAAGGATCCATTCATGCCTGTCAAGCCTGGTAAGAAGAGTTCCGGCCCGTCTCCAGGCGGAAACGTGAGCTCGGTGTTCTCCAACAAAGGGTCTGGGACAGCAGCGAGCGTTGGCAGCACCAGCGACGACGACGACGACGGATCCGACTCTGAGTCGGACGACACCGAACTCAAGGAAGGCTACGTGCTCATGGTCGATCAGCTATGGTTGTGGTCCATTGACACAAGCACCCTCGCGACCTTCTTCCCGAGGCGGCATTCGACCCCAAGCGAAGGCACACTCTTCCACCAAGCAGACCTGCGAAACAGCGTTTACAACGAATTGAATGGCGACCTCACAGGCAGAACCGAAAATTCGCTGGATCTCGCTGCCCTAATTGTCTGGCACGCCGTCATCGTCTTTTTGGAAAGGTCCTCCCATCCGGACCTCGAGATTTTCCGTATCTTTGACGAAGCTATTGGTATGCTGGCCGAAAGAATGACGCTCAACATGAAACAATTCCGAACTCAAACACTCCACCTCGAGTCTGGTGACGAGGAGGAGTCGGATGAATCCGACTATGAGGGAGAGAGTCCGGCATCCATCAAACGGCGTCACCGGCGCGAACTTTTGCGATCAGAGATGCAAAACAGGGAAAACACATCGGCTCTGTTGGAGCTAGGTGACCTGAAGGACGAGCTGACGACCTTGCAAAGGCTCTTTGAAACGCAAACGTCCACTATCCTGGAAATGAAGAAGGTTTATACGAGCAGGGAGTTGAAGGACATCACCAAGAATGGTCAATATTACCTCAACGAGGCGCTTGAGTATCTGGACGACTTTAAGCTCGAGGTTAGCGAAATGCTCAAGAGGGTTGACACCACAAGGAATGATTACGAAAAGATGCTGGAGATGGTTCAGCGACAGGCTCAAGTTGACGAGGTTCGCTGGTCCCGTTTGCAGGCCGAGCTGGCATCCAGCCAGAACTTGTCGACCATGATTTTTACGACCTTTACCGTCATTTTCCTGCCTCTCACATTCTTTACGGGCTTGTTTGGCATGAACACTGTTGAATGGGCGGAACCCTGGGTTCCAAAGGTCGAGGAGGAAGGCCCCGAAATGGAAAGGGGCGGAATGCCCGACCTGAAGATGGTAGGACTGGTTTCGCTACCGGCCTCGGCTTTCCTCATCATCGCCTCGCTGGTTTGCGCATTCAGCTGGAGAGTGCAACGGGCGTTCAAGACGACGTACAAGGCGATCAAGGGGTCGTGGAAGTTTACGAAGAAGCTGTACGCGGAGCGGTTTGAGTCTTCAAAGAGAAAGGACAGGAAGAAGAGGAGGAAACTGGAGAAGAAGAGAAGGCGGATGGAGATGGAGATGGACGGGCACAAGGACTATGACTTCTGGGACATGGTTAAGAAGCAGTAGTTAGACGTTCAGTACCAGATCCCTAGTCAGAACCGGAAGACCGATGGTCAGCCTGGGGTGTTGACGAAACGGAGGACATGACGATGTCGCGTTCAAGTTGGATAATTTTACTAATGATGATTTGAATGGATGGATGGATGGATGGATGGATGGATGGAAGAGGATGATGATGCTAAGTTTCCGTAAATTACACATGTACCATACGCACGACAGATGGATGCCTATTTTTCTAATACAATAATTCATACTCTCAGAGAAAATAAAACATCTCGGCCGTGAAACTCGGCCGATATATCAATGAGCTCATGGATCCCATGGTCTTCTCAGAGTTTTGTCCCTCAGTTCTGAGGACCCCTGAAACGAAAACAGTCCCGATATTTGTATTTGGACGGTCTGGACAAAAACCGCCGAGTTCGGCTGTCCTCGGCTAAGCCTGGGGACCCCTGTCTGATCTGGAGTTTCCCCCACCAATTCACTCCCGAAGCGCACAGATCACACTTTCAAATGTCAAACCGTCAATTGGCGAATTCGTCTTTCTTCATCAAGAAGCGGGGACGTCATTGAACACAGAGAAAGCCGTCCTTGGCCGAAAAATCGGAGGGGGTCCGTCACAGCGTTAATTATTATGTAGCCAAGTACATTTACTGATTCTGGAAAACCGCGAAACAAATCAAAGTCTTGTTTTTTCCTCTTTTCTTACCATGTTGTGATTTTTCTTGTTGTCCTGTGAGAGGGTTCTTTCCCCAAGTGATAGGTCGTCGTGTGGTGATGCTGATACTCATTGTCTCTCTCTCTCTGCTCGTTGAATACCGAAATTCAATTCGCTCCAATCCGGTGACTCCGACTTTACACTTACATCCCACCTACCTATAGAGTCATCATGTCGGCTTCCGCGCGCCTCACCTCGACCCTCTGCCGACGGGCTGCTGCCACCGCCCCGGCACCTCATACGGCAGCGACCAGGAGAAGCACAGCAGCAGCAGTTCGCAATATCAGATGTCTCTCGACAACTCCATCAACGAGGTTACGACGACCAAATGTCGCTTCCCGCCTTAACTCCGCGCGACGACCCCTTTCCACCACCACCCCTCGACGCTCAGCAGCCGAAGATGACGGCGCCTCATTCGATCCGGCAAGCATCGAGCGCGAAAGCGACGAAGTCGACGTCTGCATCATCGGCGGCGGACCCGCCGGCCTCGCCGCAGCCATCCGCCTCAAGCAGCTAGCCAACGAAGCGGGCAACGAAGAGTTCCGCGTCCTCTTGCTCGAGAAAGCAGGCGAACTCGGCGCGCACATCCTCTCGGGGGCTGTCATCCAACCCACGGCTATCGACGAACTCATCCCCGACTGGCTGGCAGAAGACAATGAGAGCCGCTTCACCGGCGCCACCCCCGCCGGGTCAGACAGCATGAGGTTCCTCACGAAGAACATGGCCATCCCATGTCCTACCCCTCCGCAGATGAACAACCACGGCAACTACATCGTCTCCCTCAACGAATTCACCAAGTGGCTCGGAGAGCGCGCGGAGGAGGTAGGCGTGGAAGTATACCCCGGTTTTGCAGCAAGCGAAGTCCTGTACAGACCAGACGGCAGCGTAAAGGGCGTCGCCACAAACGACTTGGGCATCAGCAGGAGCGGCAAACCAAAAGACACATTCGAGCGCGGCATGGAATTCCACGCCCGGGTCACCTTGTTCGGAGAGGGATGCCACGGCAGTTTGTCCAAGCAAGTAATCAAGAAATTTGACCTCCGCTCGGACAGCCAGCCCCAAACATACGGTCTCGGTATCAAAGAAGTCTGGGAAATCCAGCCCGAAAAGTTCAAAAAGGGCAAAATCGTTCACTCGATGGGTTACCCCTTACCTTCAGACACGTACGGCGGTGCTTGGATGTATCACTTCGGAGACAATTTGGTTTCCGTCGGCCAGGTGGTTGCGTTGGACTACTCAAACCCCTGGCTGTCCCCTTACGGCGAGTTCCAAAAACTCAAGCAGCACCCTCTCTACAAGCCCACTCTTGAAGGGGGTAAATGCATCTCCTACGGCGCTCGCGCTTTGATCGAAGGAGGATTCCAGTCCATCCCCAAGGTTGCTTTCCCCGGCGGCGCCCTCATCGGCGACACGGCAGGTTTCGTCAACGTGCCCAAGGTCAAAGGAACGCACAACGCCATGAAGTCCGGCATGTTAGCAGCCGAAGCAGCCTGGAACGCTCTCTCACAAACCAGCGACTCGGGAGCGGTCTTCCTTTACGACTATGAGGACTCCCTCCGCAAGAGTTCAATCTGGAAGGAACTGCGCGAAGTCCGCAACATGCGCCCCTCCTTCCACTCGCCCCTCGGCATCTACGGCGGCCTTTTGTACTCCGGCTTGGAGGCTTTCGTACTCAAGGGCCGCGTGCCGTGGACTCTCAAGCACAAGGTACAAGACCACGCCGCCACGAAACCGGCAGACCAGTGCGAGAAAATCGAGTACCCAAAACCGGATGGAAAAATTACGTTCGATATCTTGACAAGCGTGTCAAGGACGGGTACCAATCACGAAGAGGACCAGCCCGTGCATTTGCAGGTCAAGGATTGGGATAAGCACACGAGCGAGACGTGGCCGAAGTGGAAGGGGGTCGAGAACAGGTTTTGTCCGGCGGGGGTTTACGAGTATGTTGAGGATAAAGGGAAGAAGGAAGGGGTCAGATTTCAGATCAATGCGCAGAAGTGAGCATATCCCCCTCCCTCTAAACATATGGTTATCGAGAGGGTGGCGCCGTGTGCTAACAATGAGTGACTACAGCTGCATCCATTGCAAGACTTGCGATATCAAGGCGCCTAATCAGGATATTAACTGGCAGGTTCCTCAGGGCGGGGAGGGTCCGAAGTATTATATGACTTGAGGGGTTGTTAAGGAGGAGGAGGAGGAGGATGTGTATGAATAGGTGTAGGTGAAGGTGTGATGGGGAAAGGAATGTGGGTGTGGTCGGTGAGAGAGACGACCCGGCTGAAGACTGCAAGGTGAAAGGTGGGAGGTGGAAGTGGAAAGCCCAGGAGAGAGAGAGAGAGAGAGAGAGAGAAATTTGAATCTGTTATTGTCACTGTTTTTATAGACTGGACACACACACACACACACATATATATATATATATTTGAAGGGGGGGGGGGTAGGGGGGCGTTTTGTGTGTGATTGGCAAGAAAGAAGGAGGAGCCTAAAAATAAATTAAAACAAAAAGGTCTCAACACCGTCGTCATGTTAGCATCATTAGAAGAATCATGGAAAAAAGGAGTATACGAAATAGATTGACAGAGACTGGACATTCATTTATTTGTGCGGGTTTTAAATGTAGGTATGCATGTATGTATGTAAACATGCCCTAACAATAATGTATATTTATATACATATATATATGTGTGTGTGTATGTTGGTGTTTTTTTTTATCTTCTGGAAAGCTCTTTTTTTTTCAATTTTTTTTTGTTGTTATTGTGGGGGGAAGGACTTTTGAGCTTTTCACAGCGCAACAGCGTTTATCAAGCATGTCAGACCAAAGGCCGCGGACCAAAATCTGGTCGTGCATACATACATACATACATACATACCTTGTAACATCATCAAGAAATACAACGAAACGCAAGGAGAGAAGAAGATAAAAAAACAAAAGTAAAAGGGTTTTAAAAGCTCTTTTGACTATTCAAGACGTTGTACGGAGTAGGTGCACCAGAAAATGAGAATAGGTACAACCTCATTTGTATATCTCCAAAATTTCAGGACAGATATACCCAAATCACTGCGGGAAAAAAAAACCCGGTTCCCCAAGCAACAATGGACATCTCATATATCCTGTACTTCCTTGTCCAACATCGGGTATCAGTGTAAGGTCGTGTACCATGTGTCATAATCTCGATCCGAGTACACACACAGGTCTGAGTCCGCGGAAGCGCAAGTGTAAAGTGTGTACATGTTGTCAAACATATCACTGCAATTTCATCTCATCTCATCTCATCTCAACTCTAAATCGACACCACCGACGGCCCGAAAGAGAGAGCGAGAGGGTAAATTGTTGCAAGACCCGAGGAACCTGACGTCAAGTCCGCTTCTTTTCCACGCACCTAAAACCGCTTACACGAGCAGTGTGTCCTTGGGTTCCTTGGGACACGGCAGAACGGTGACACCAAGACTCATCTCAGCCTCGTGGTGACACCACTAACAAAACCCCAAAATCGGAAATGCAAGTAATAGATCAATATACTTTTGGAGTGTGCCAGAGGTCCAGCACACGGTAGTGTAGGTCCATGACACACCCTCAGTTCATTCCACACATTTGTGTAAGGTACTGCACATGTCATGCCAGAATGTCATGATGAAATGGCTTGACATTCGCATCATGAAAAGACCGAACAAAAACCTTGTTCTGTATTTTTTTCTCTTTCTTTTTTCATTGCTCATGATGGTTCAAAGAAATTGTGGAGTCGTAATTGTGATGGCAAAAACGCGATCCAAGAAGACGCGCCGCAAGCAGGGAACACGGAATCCGCCTCTCGAAAAATCAACCAATGAGAGCGACAGACACGGTACAGAGGCAGGGTCATCCCGTTTCTTGTCCCTCTGCCGAGGGCCGACCACACAAGCAAACACAGAGAGACAGCCGATAAGGAATTTGGAAAATGCAAATATCCAAATGCACGGGCTCGCTCCCGTGTTTTCAGCAATCGCGACGTATTTCCCTCTTTCCTGTGCAACCAAAAATTCTTACCTTCTTATCAATAACGCATGCGGCGTTATACGGTAATAGCAGCGCAATCTAAGTTCTGGGCACGGTGGCTTCCAGACTGAGTCGCGGCACTTGGAAGGTCCTTTTCATGCAACCCTTTCTTCATGCATGTGAAGGGAGAGAGCAGCGCCCCGCCAAAAAATCAACCAAGTTGGGTTTGTTGGGCTGGGGACGGGACAAGGGAAAGGGAGGGGCGTGGGTGATTGGTCCCACACGAAACAAACTCAGGGGCCAACGTTGTGGGAGGAGGGGAAGGGAGGAGCAAAAATTGGGCAAACTGCCTGAATTTTTTTAGGCCCTCGGCGGCGTTGACCAACCCGCCACGCCAGTGCATGTGTGCTCAAAGACAAAAGGAGATTAAGAAAGCTCCAAGAGGAAACAGTAAACGCAAGAGGTCAGATTTCCTGTGTGATGTCAATGATGATGAAGGTGACAGTGTTTGCCCATCCTTCGGCATGAAAAAGCCAGAGAACTTTTGAAGGGAAAGGTTCTGGGAGCAGGAATTTTTCAGAAAGGGAGGGAAGAAAAAGAGTTATGACTCATAACAAGGCTGGCTGTCGGGAGACACGATGACAGGGGGCTGGACAGTTTGAAGCCACACACGGGCCACAGATGTGTGGGAGAGACGGAGGCGGAAATGGGTGGGTCACATCTATGCGATGTACCGGTACATCTGACGGGTCCTAACAGCATTGGCGCCTGACAAACAGGGCACGATACCCCCATGCGCCCGGCCAGAGTGAGATTGAGAGGTGCAACAACCCTTGGTGGTTGTGTCCGCTTGGATGCTTTTTTCTGACAAGATGTGACCGATGTGACCGATGTGACTGATGAGCGAGTCCGTGCAATTTGAATTGATGCATCGATGTTTCGCTGATGTGCATTTTGTAAAATCCTAAAGTCGGCGGCCGACTTGGACCAAGTTGGGGTCTGATGCGGCGGTCTTGGCCATGTTGCTTGTCGCTTCTTCGATCTTCTGTGTCATTGATGGGATGGCCGGTTCCAGGCAAGCAACCTAAGCCAGCCAGCTGTCGTCGCCAAGATCCGGCTATCGCCTGTGTGATGACGAGACTGATGGAGTGCTTGGTGGCGGTCTGGACTCTTATCGAATTGCCTGCGAGAATTAATTGATTTCCAAAAAGCCCAATGTCTCCAAAACCACACCGACAGCCTTGTGGGACGGGAGGGCGCGCTGCTCTTCGTCGGCTGCTGTTGGCTGAAGTGAGGATGCGAGCTGAGGTGGGTTTTGTCCAATGACTCCCCCACACTGCGGGTAGCAGCGCCTTTTCGAGAAGGGAAGACGCGTCAGTGTTTAAGTGCCTGCGCCGATTCAGTGGATTTGACCGCCACAGCCCGCAAGCCAACAGAAATCGTACAAGCTTCGTCCCATGAATCCGGGACAGCTGGATTTCGCTGGCTGGTTCAGCGGCTCTTTGGTGGTCAAGTGATTTCGCTATAAAGTTGTTGAGAGGTGCTGTGACTCCTGTGCCGGATATGACGCCCCATGGTGCCCAAAGGATGGCCTGGACCAGACGCTTCCATTCTGTAGCTTGTGGTCGAGAGGAAAATGAGTTTGATGAAATCGTGGGAAATATGGCTGCCGGACTCCTCGGGTTTCGAGCGGACATGGTTTGGTTCGGACAGTGGCGATCATGATATGGTCGGTCGTATGGCATGAACAATGAGAAAGGGCGGAACAAAATGAGCGAAGGGCCGAGGCAGCGACGCGTCTAAATGCCTGCATCGTGTTTGTTGAGAATTGATTCATCTCTGGATGTTGAAGCAACTTGCTTTGTGTCGGGTAGATGCAGGCGTGTGTTTTGTGCTTTCTGCGCTGCTTTCAGCGGTGAGAAATGCAACGCATCCATCATGAAGATGCCTCCCCTCCTAGGGATACGCATCGCATTGAGAGTCTGTGTCGGAGGAAAGGAGAATGGCACGAGTGGTTGAGCAGAGCAGCATGTCAAAAATAGGGAGAGAGAGAAGGTGTTTCAGAACAGTGGTAATGGGCTGTGGCGAGTTTCTGGTTGAGAGTTCATGTGAGAAATGGTGATGCAACTGGGACACTGGGACCGCGGCGGCCCTTGGATGTACCGGTACTTTGTTGCTGCTTGCATGGTTTGCAGCAGGCGGGCACGATGTGTGGTCCGGATTGAGAAAAAAGAGATAAAATTTGGAGCTCCTCGAATCTGATTCGCCGGCTTGGGCCTTAGTGCGCCTCCCAAAACATGAAAGACCAGGGGGCCCGCCGCCACAATCTTAGCGTGGTTGCCTCAGGCGTCTTAGCGTATCCTGGGCGAAAATTATAAGAAGAGCCCGCTCCCTCCTACCCGTTTGTTTCGAGCTCCTGCGCGCGGAAGTCCGACCGGCCGTACGTATCTGCTACCTGCGTTCGGCCAAATTTTTGTCCCCCACACCACACCCCTCACCTATTTTTTCCTCACCGAAGCAACGTCTTCAAGTCCACCACACAACAGCCTGCTCAGCCTCGCCTGTCTGCTGTCGTGCACTTAGAATTTTCCTCTCTCCAAAACTCCCCGCCGCGTCTGTGTGGGCGCTGCAAGACTCTCATTTAGATCATCCATCATCGGTCCGGCGATAGGAGCTCTCATTCCTCGACGACGGAATCCGACCCTGTCACTGTCGACCGCCATTAATACAAAGAATCCCAGTTTTGCTGCACAGGCCACAGTGCACTTTTCCCCAAATATCTCGTGAGCTGAACGTGTGCATCACCACGAATTCATCATCACCTACTACTACTACTACTGCTACTACTACTTCTACTACTCATCACCATCCTCGTCGTCGTCGGCATCGAGAAATTCGAGACCCTTCTTCGAGGGTGTTTGCCAACGAACAACAGTGAGGGGGAGACATTAAGTTGTTTATCTCCCATAACTGGTAAGCCATTTCACTTTTTTCCTTATCGTCTTCCAACACATGCTCTTGGTTGCCGGCGTCGTTTCGGCGGGGCCATTTTTCTTATCTTTTTTTTTTTTTGGTTCCTGCCTGCGCAGCGAATCGCTGCAACAACTTTAAAAAAAAAAAAAAAACAGCGACCGTGCACAGACCACCGCCCTCCATCTATAAGTTGGCACGCTGTTTTTGCGACTTCACAACCTTCCACCCAACAACCCATCGAGAAAAGTCGCGATACCCAGCTTTTACCAAGCTATTCCGCGACTGCCTCGCATCATCTCCCTCTCTTACGTCATTAGAAGACATAATCCATCCGTTTGAGAATCCTTGATCTAACAGTACTCGCATTCAGACCTGTTCGCGCAAAACCAAATCTTTTGGTACCTCAGAGTCGATCTTGGTTCTACTTGCCCAACATGGAGGCCGTTCAGACTCACCTTCAGACCCATCCCACCACCGCGGCCCAGGCCAACTCGTTCACAGCTCCTGGGTCGCTGTCGTTCCCGAATGGCGCTAACGAGGTCTTGGGCAACGGTATGATGGTCAACGGCGCACAGCAGTCGGGAGTTCAAGCCGCCAACAACGGTACTGGGGTGACTCCCGCAACCCCCGCTGCGACGCCTGGTGCCGGTCCAGCTGGTCCCAGTGGTATCACTCCGACTTTGCAGTAGGATCTACCCCTCCTATGACTTGGAGGTGTTCTTTGAGCTGACCTGAAAAGGAATATTGTCGCAACTGTCAACTTGGATTGCCGCCTGGACCTCAAGACGATCGCGCTGCACGCTCGCAATGCTGAGGTACGTGTTGAGGGTTGAGATCACTGGGTGGTGTCCTTGATCTGCAACATCAACCAGATTCTTGCCCCCAAAGCAGGTCTAACATCAAACAGTACAATCCCAAGCGTTTCGCTGCCGTGATTATGCGTATTCGTGAGCCAAAGACGACAGCCCTGATCTTTGCCTCCGGCAAGATGGTCGTTACAGGTGCCAAGTCAGAGGACGACTCCAAGCTTGCTTCGCGCAAGTACGCTCGCATCATCCAGAAGCTCGGATTTAACGCCAAGTTCACCGATTTCAAGATCCAGAATATTGTCGGCTCTTGCGACATCAAGTTCCCTATTCGTCTTGAAGGTCTCGCATCCAAGCATCACAACTTCAGCTCTTACGAGCCCGAGTTGTTTCCTGGTCTCATCTACCGCATGATCAAGCCCAAGATTGTGCTCCTCATCTTCGTCAGCGGCAAGATCGTCTTGACCGGTGCCAAGGTCCGCGAGGAGATCTATCAGGCGTTCGAGATGATCTATCCCGTGCTGCAGGGTACGCTTCTTTTCTGCTCAATTTTCTGTTTTCATCTCAACTAACATCTCGCTTTTCAGATTTCCGCAAGGTCTAATTTCATCACACCTTTGCGCAAGATCGGCACGAGGAAAAGTATCAATCCGCCGCCAACAAGATTTCCTCACATCACATCCTCACAACCTATTACTGTACATTACCCCCACAACACCAAAAAAAAATCCCGGCGATGAATTTTACGACGAACCAACCTTATTCCCCCATCACAAAAAGCTCGTTTTTCGACACGCAAAACCATGCAGACAGCTGCTGGCGTTTTTCGATCGTCGATTTTGTATCATTTTTTTTCACTCAGTTTTGACGACCTTTTTCGTTATTTTTCGTCAAACAACAGCATTGCATCGGCGTTAGGGGTAAACGGTAAATTGATTTTTTTTATTGCGCTTCCATGACTTGAGAAAGGCGAAGTCGTGAGGAAGCACACAGTGTCGGATATAGTACATAGACAGAGGGAGCACGAGAAGACGGCTTTTGAGAAAGAGAGCGAGCTATGGGCAAGCAAAGCGGCAATTGCGACAGTCAAGCGCAAAAAATTGCTGTCTTCTAATTCTTTTTTCTTTTTTTGCGGAGAGAGAAAAGCAACTCAACCGCACTGGCGTGGGTGGTGGCTACGAAGCGGGTTTGCCGTAGATGGCAGTGGGAAACCTGGGGGTCAAGTTGGTGCATGGGGGAGAGAGAGAGAGAGAGAAGGAGCTCCCAGATGGGAGCATCGTCTGTTCCATCATCAGCGACCTTTTGCCCTCCCGAGTTGGGTTTGGGAGAGGAAACACAAAGCGCAACAGACTCGAGCGTATACTGTCTTCGCAGCAACACGGCCCACAGCGGAAAACAAAAGGTCGTCATGTTTTTTACGCATGTGCTGAAGATGGGACGTGGTGATACCCACCACTCACACTACAAACAAAACAAAAAAAGATGAAACGGCGGGGAGAAGATGATCACGCACTCGGTGGTCAACACTTCTCTCTACGCATTATCACAGCATTGACGAGATGATGAACAAAAACGGTGGCGTTTGGGCTTGACGCGTCTTTTTTTTTGCCGTCTGCCATAGGATGGTTTTTACGGGGCCCCTTCTTACAGAATGATCTTATTGGCCAATTGAGGATGGCGAGGACCTCGAAAAAGCCGATTATTTGGTCATTTGACGAAGTTGGGAGAACTGATATCTTCGTGCTCGAGACTCGCAGTTTTTGCAGAGTCCCTAGTCGTGGTTTTTGACGCCATCAAAATGCATCATCTATTGATCAAAAATTTCTTAAGCTTCTTGTGCCGTGATGTTTTTCGTGATGGCGTCTGCTCATCCGTGTTCTCGTGTGCCATACCCAAGTCCAAGTATATATCCAACTCTTATGTTCCTCATGCCTAATCTCCATCTCGCTGTTCCCGTATCATGCCTTGTGATTAAGCAGAAGCCTTTAGCATAACCTCAGCTTTAGCCAGCTCATCAGCCAGAACAAGCCCAGGCTTGCCGCCTCTGCTCCCGTCCTCCGTAAATAACGATCTCCCGTCCGGCTGCTTCCAATTCCACTTGCCCTTGAACTCTGGTGGGCATTGCCCCATGATGCAGTCCACAACCTTGCTGCCGATAACCGGCATAAACTTGAATGCATGTCCGCTGTCCCCCGTTGTGATGAAGAGATTCTTCCAGTAAGGATGATAATCGACCAAGAAGTCGCCCGTTCGGGTGTCAGAGTACCAGCAGAGGCGCGTCTTGACGAATGGCCGCTCCCCAAGTTCAGGGACCATCTCCCTCAGCGCAACGCGGAGATCTGCCGCACCCTCAAGGGGAATCGAAAGGTTCAGGTCAGCGTAAGATGTTCTAGGGATCGAAACGGTAATGGCGGGAGTTGAATCGGGCGAGACGGGCAGTGGCGGCACGGGAAGCTCGACTGGGTTGACATAACCGTAGGCGTGTCGAGCAACCTTGAGGACGCCGTTGACGGGAGGAATGATGAAGAGTCCGGTTGTCAGGTTGAGAATGACAGGCATTTTGCCCAGTCTCTCTTGCTCTTCTTCAGTGATGTCGACGTAGCCAAGGGTCTGCCCCGTGGCAATGGCTTGCCCTTGCAAGTCAACAAGAATTCCGGTCCACGCGCCCGCCGCGACCATGACAAGGTTGGCCGAGAGAACACGCCCATCGGAAAGCTTCGCGCCGGTGACTGTTGTCTCATCATGTTCCAGTGAGACAACTGTCCCAGCAACAAAGTTCACGCGACCGGTCTGCTTGACCTGCTCCAGCAACCACGTCATCGACGCCTCGGCATTCGCCCAGCCGCTGTTCTGGTTGATGTATCCCCACGTCCCAGAGCCACTGCCCGTCCCAGAGGCCGCAAGAATAGCTTCGGGATTCGGGAGCTCTCGGATACGCTCGGCAAGCACGGGATCCTGAGACGCAAGAGACACGACATTGGCCCAGCTCATGCGAGCATAATCCATGCCGGTCAGCTTGGACTTGTCAATAGGCTTGTGGTCATCTGCCCCCGCTGTAGGAGCAGCAGCAGGAGCAGGCGACGAGCCATCATCGTTGGCGACAAGGAGCAAGCCAGCCTCGCTGTAGCGCCCTTCGGCACCAAGTTCAGAGGGGCTATCCTGCTTGCGCCAGAGTTCCTGAGCTTCGTCGCACAAGGCAGCATATGCTGGATCGGCATAGTCAGCCCTGATGATTCGGCTCGTGTCGATGCTCGCAGCATCAGGGGCAAAGAACGTGTCGGAACAAGAAGGGTTGGACCTGTCGACGACGGTTATTGAACCTGAGAAGCCACCACGGTGAGCAAGGGCATAGGCGGTGCCGAGTCCGAATACTCCTGAGCCAATGATGAGTATTGATGAAGTGTTGGTGAAGGTAGAAGAAGAGGGGGGAGAGGGAGAGGAAGAAGAAGAAGAAGAAGGAGAAGGAGAAGGTGTGGAAATGGGAAATGAAGGAGAGGAGGAGGTTGCCATTTTTTGAGAAGCGAGAAGCGAGAAACGGGGAATCTCCCAAAAACTAAAGTTCAGACCAGGGGGGCCGTGTGCAAACAATTGGCTGCCAAACTGGAATAGTCTGAATGGAGGGGAGTGAGTGGTGATTAAGGTTTGGGTCGGTGGTTGGGTCGCGACTGGTGGCCGTGGGTGAGACGCTGTTGCCGCTTTCTCCCTTTTAACAACCTTGGAAGCCAACTTGGAAAGTGATGGTCTCGGAGCAGGGAGGAAGTGATGATGTGTTTCAGGACACAAAGGGAATATCAGGTAGGTACTTATTGAAAAGGAAGTGTGGAGAAGACGTTGTCGTGACCTCCGAGATAGCAGCTGGCTACCATCGGATTCCCAGTTCGTGGATCCATCCTTCAGGTTTCGGGACGGGGGAATCGGGTTGCCAGAGTTAGAATGGCGGGGAAGGGGTCTGTGAAATGGATGTTGGCGAAAGTGGCGACGGAAATGGAGCTGCTTGAATTACATAGGTACTGGCCAGTCCCAGATCCCATGTCTCACGTCTCTTCCGCGTGGAATGAAGAAGAGAGAGATTGTCTTCAAGAAAGGAGCAGTGGGGAAACACTTGTCTCAGGGTGCCACATTTGTACATGTTGTGTAACTTACAATGGCCCGTTGAGCAGCAGCAGACTTATTGTCGTCAAATAAAGATGAATAACCAGAATTGGTGATTCTAACACTTGAGATATGTTAGAATGAATTAGGTATTCTTTCAGTATGCTAGACCATTGAAATGATATGGAGATGGCAGACAGTTCCCTAACTTTTGTAAAAATATGTAATGCGGCAGGTATGTAGATTACCGAGTGGCCGACGGCGGTGCAGGGAGCCGTGCACTGGCCCACCCACTGGATGCGCCAATGCTTCCAGTTCCCACAGTTCCCACTCCGTCTCCAATTCTCATCACGACAAGACAAGGAAGGGCGCGCCCTTCAAGCTCGTTATCGACAGCTTATCGGGTCATAAACACGGAAAACAACATGCATAACCAATAACCCGAGAATTGCACAATGTCGTCGTCGAAAAAGATCGCCGAATTTCCCGACGTGGAGGCCAAACTCCAGCAGCCGAGCAAGAAATCGGCGTTTGAGAGACAAAAGGCAGAGGCAGAGGCGAAGCGAAAGAGAGGAGAGGTTGAGGCGGCTGCTGTATTTGAAGACTTCGTCAAGAGTTTTCAGTACGATGATCGGGACGATGACAGATCCAACTCTGGATACGGCCCTCGACACACACCCTCAAAGTTCGCGTCTGGTCCTCCAGAGAGACCAGGAGGAGTCTTCGGCGGCCAGGGGCCTCATGGAGGCGGCACGGGCAAGAGGCATTTTGGTGTGCCACCGGGAGCTACCTTGAAGAGCGGACCTGGCAGTCTGGGACCTTTGCCGCCTTCTTTTGGCAAGAAGCGATCATATGATGGTTTCCAGCGGGACTCAGGTGACGGACATGACAACAAGCAGAGAGATTCGGGGCCTTTGCCCGTCTCCAAAGTTTTCGACGCCAGTGATGACGAGGAAGAAGCCACGGCTACAACAGATCGTGCTGAAGAAAAGGCAACCTCGAGACCAACCTTGCGCTTGGCAAATCTCCCACCGGGAACCTCACCAGGCTGGATCAAGGCACTGATACCGTCCATATTGACCGTTGAGGACGTCAGGATCGTGCCACCCACTGGCCCTATTGGGACAGAACGCAAGTCTATCACTGCCATTGTCACTCTATCCAAAGAAACACCTGCCATGGATATTGATGCGGCCGTGAGCGCTCTGCAAAACCGATATCTTGGCTTCGGCTTCTTTCTCTCCCTGAACAGACATCTTTCTTCGGCCGCTATTTCATCGGGCCTGACTGCGTTGTCGACTTCAGCAGCAACTGTATCACATCCCTTCGGAGCAAGGAAGGTTGAGGAGCGTCCAGATCCACAAGGTCCACACCCAGGAGGCTTTGGGCGTGGTTATGCGCCTCCTACAACGTATGGCCCTCCTATGGGCGGCCCAATGGGGAGAGGAGGCATTCTTCATGTTCCTGTCTCCGCTCCTAGGGACATCAAGCAGCTTCGGATGATCCACAAAGTCATTGAATCTGTTTTGGAGCACGGCCCCGAATTTGAGGCATTGCTCATGTCCCGACCAGACGTCCAGCGTGACGAGAAATGGGCATGGATTTGGGATGCTCGCAGCGAAGGAGGTATCTGGTACCGTTGGAGATTGTGGGAGATTGTTACGGGATCACAATCCTCGTTAACAAAGCAAAAGTTCCTTCCACTCTTCGAGGGAAGCCATGCTTGGAAAGCCCCTGAGCAGGATCTGGCTTACGAGTATGTCACAGGAGTTGATGAATTCGTCTCCGATCCAGAATATGATTCATCCGAGGA
The DNA here is from genome assembly GCA_033297175.1 of Cladorrhinum sp. PSN332. NCBI lineage: Eukaryota > Fungi > Ascomycota > Sordariomycetes > Sordariales > Podosporaceae > Cladorrhinum > Cladorrhinum sp. PSN332. The sequence continues at coordinate 243,127 of MU858828.1, read as the reverse complement.
TGACGAGTTTGACGACGAACCTCGCCAAGGTGAAGGAAACGAGCAACAGGACACGTTTCTAAACCCCATCGAGAAGTCTAAGCTGTCTCACCTCTTGGCCCGACTACCGACCACTCTATCCAAAATTAGGAAAGGAGACATCGCACGTGTGACAACATTTGCTATTACTCATGCCAGCCGTGGGGCTGATGAAGTTGTCGAAATGATCGTCTCTAACATTGAGCAGCCGTTTGCCTACACAGCAGCCAACCCCGACCACAAGCAAGGCAGCAAGGAGAGGAGAGATGAAGAATCCCGCAGTGCCTCGCCGAACCCAGAGGACAAGACTTCACCTGACTCGCTCGACATAAGTGCTGCACGGTTGATTGGCCTCTACGCGGTTAGCGACATATTATCGTCTTCATCTACCAGCGGCATCCGCCATGCCTGGCGCTTTCGAGCACTGTTTGAGACAGCACTTAAAAACCACAAAACGTTTGAGATGTTGGGCATGATGGCTGATAAGCTAAACTGGGGCCGGCTCCGCGCCGAGAAATGGAAGCGCAGCGTTGGACTTTTACTAACCTTGTGGGAAGGATGGTGCGTCTTTCCGGTTGAAACGCACGAGTACTTGGTCAAGAGTTTTGAGAACCCGCCTCCATTGTTGAAGAAGCAAGCGAACGGTGGCGCCGCCAGCGACTTGGATCAGAAGGACGGGCGATGGAAGTCGGTTGAAGCCCAACAATCCGATAGCGGCAAGGACAACGGATTCTTGCCGATTTCGACGAAGCCACCAGCGGATCAGGATTTGGAGAAGGATGGCATCGACGAGATACTTGAACTTGCCGAAATGAATGGTGAACTGGGCTCTCCGTACATGCGGTATACCTCCAGAGTGGATGATATTGCGTCCGACTTGGATATCGATGGCAGATCAGACTCGGAAGATGAGGAGTTTATGGAGAAGTTTGGCTTTATGCACATGGAGGAGGATAACGGCGACAAGATGTCTGCATCCCCCACACCGTCAAGCTCAACAACGGGGGTTAAAGCGGTTGTAGGCGGCTTTCAGATGACGGCGGCAAAGACGGCACCGTCTCGCAAACGGATGCGTGCGGCTGATATGTTTGCTGAGTCGGATTCTGAAGGGGAGAGATAAGGTTATCAGATTGCCAAGGGATCAGGTATCATGTACGCAGTACAGCCAGCCCATGTTTGGAGCTGAAGCATGGAAAGCGGAGGGCGGGACAGGAGGCGTGGCCTCGCGTAACCCTCCTCTAACAACAATCCCGCTCTGTATCCACGGGGTTGGGACAAGAACCACGCACGCGGGATGGGAGAGGCGCTATTGGTATTGGGTTGATACTACCCACTCTGTTCGCCCATACTCAAGGGATACAAGGGACACGAGGTAGTACTCTCCAGTCATCAGACCCCTCTCGTTATTCAAACTAATTACTAAATGAACAGTTGGACAGCTGCAATGCCGCGTCCGGGAACACCAGATTACGCACGAGGCGCTTAGAATGGACATTTGGTGGATGGGTACCTTGGGTAGCCAAGCCAATCAAGCAAAAGAGATGGAGGGATTATGGGGGTGATCTTAAGGTCGGGGATGGGAGTCGGGACAACGGGCGCCGGGGCACGCGGAGAACCACGGAGGTTCGGAGCAATTCAATCCAAGTACCTGTAGGTGGTGTCCTCCTGATTTGCCTATCTTTTGCGTACCTGCCTCAACCAACCACACATTTTATGGTTTGAACCAACATTGGACTCCCATTGGAAATCTTTTTTTATTCCCTTTTTTTCCTTCCCCGTCCCCCATCTTGTCACGCATTGGCACGCAATGGGCTTCGCATGTGACGGGATGGACCAAACCCTAATTAAATTCCTTAACTCCATTTATCTTTTTTGGTAGATACGCTTGTTGACATCAGGCGCAGTCAGCAGGTTGTCTGGTGGCTGCGCCGTCTGATCTTATCTCATTCATCAATCTCGATTTCTTCTTTTATTTATTTTTTTATCAATGGTTTTAGGTGGTGGTGTTGTCAAGTCTTCCTAAGAAAACCAGGTCTGGCTTAGTCACATACAAGATAATCGACTCTTGGCCCTGCATCAGGTCGATTTTTTTGTCGGCGGCACGCCAAGATAGTCACGTCAAGCGACCCGAACGGCAGGGACCTCGAAGCTCCATGACAGCTGCAGCCAATGATAACTTGCTCAACTGTACCCCACCTTCCCACTTCTCCCACCTCCCAGCGCGTGGGCAGCACACTGTGAATCACTGCTCGATTGGGGGAAGGGACGGGAAGACATTTGACAATGAAACTGAGAACAGCCAGGACAAGCCAGACCAAACCAGGCAAAGTGTATTGTCAGAACACCAATTTTTCGGAAATTTTTAAGTAGCAGTTGCAGTTTGTACTCACAACCAGGCAATTGCTGCTATTGCTTCTGTGCATGCCGCTGGGTGGTGTGGAGACGCTCTCTCCCTTCTCCGGGCCTTCTCAATCTGACAGTGATAACCGAAGCTTGCTCGAGTCCCAGTCCCAGTTGCCAGGTTACATCTCAAAATTCTCATCGTCAATCATCTGAGAGTGAACCCGAGCCCTGGAAGTCATCCGGAGAGAGAAACAATATATGGGTGGTACCTGGTAGAAACGAACCAAAGCGCTTCTCCGCCCGTGCCCCTTCCCATCAGAGCACCACACCGGCACCACCGAACCACACACATACAGCCGGCTACCTTTTTACGGCCTGGACCCCCCCATCGCCGCTGCGGCACCTCTTCCGAGTAGTCTCTCAAAAAAATCACACACAGCGTGCCTTTCTCGGCATTGGGGCCACCGCCGCGGCTTCTGCAAGGTCAACAGCAACACACCACAGACCACACAGGCTCCAACAAACAAAGATCCCGTGTCCCCAGCTTCTCAGACACCTCCAGGCCCTCAGCTCACACCCTAGGTCAAGCTCCAGCAGAGACGGCGGCGCCGCGCGGGAATGGCGTGACTCTGGATCCTGCCTTCTGACCTTTCTACCTTTCCTTATCGTTGAACTGTGTATCACCGAGCACCGCTCGGTTGAACCCGCTGGTTATTCGGATTAGACTCTATCATTAACTGCCGAGCCAGAAAGCCACCAGCCAGCTCTGGACAACTGCCTACTGCTGGTTACTCCCACCACTATCCACCACCAAACCCATCCGCACGGGTTCCCACCAGAAATCAAAAATCCACGTGCCGTTTCTGACCGAGCCGCACCATCACACACTTCCGCTCTTCTGCGAGTCTTCGTCTTCCACTTGACTCTGCCCAACCGCCAACCGCTGTGCTTCGACTTTCTTCGGCTCCTTGACTAAACATCGCCTTGGGTCCTGGACGGTTTCTTGTTCCTTGTCACATCAAGTCTTGTCTACAGCCCTAGAACGTTGCAAGAACGTTGTCAACCGCAAGGGCAGTGTCGATCTCTAAAGCTCTATATCCAGCTCGGGCAATATAACAGGCAAAATCCTTCTCAGCTCTGGCCACCCACGAAACCGGTTCGTCACACGCAAATCTCTATTCTCACTTACAGACGACAACAACAACAACAACTGCATACTGTTTCTTCTCTATTGAGCGCACACATTGCGGTGGTATGAGCATCAAGTTGCCTGAACCACCATCCATCACCAATACGCCTTTTGAAGGCACCGAGAACGACCTCACAGTTTGGCGGAAGTTGCCTTGATTCAGCCGGTTACGGACACATCTTCCCGCCCGCATAATCCAAAATGCCTATGATAAATGGGCAGAAGATGGCCTGGTATGTCTGTCTCCTTTCTCTCCCTCTGATCCTCACCGTCTTTCTGCCCTCCTTGGCGCTACTACCCACCCACCCTGATGAGATAAATGTACCAGCCAACTAATATGGGTGGACTCAAAGCGCGCCATGCATTCGTGGCCACCGTTCCACGAAATGCAATCATTACTACGAACGGGTCATGATTCCAGTGAGGAAACCCGGCAGACCTTTGAGCACTTGCCCTTGCCCACCCGGACGACCTTGTCAGTGTGGAGGCGTCAGAGTTGCTATACCTAAGAAGCAAAAATGTTCTTGCCCTGCAGGGACAGCGGATGGGTCGGAGGATAACGACCTCGAGGTCTCCCCGACTGAGACTACGACATCAGCATCACCAACGCGCTCTTCGTTCCGAGTAAGCAAATCCGGCTCTGGGTCCAAGGCCGGCAGTCGGAAACAGTCTTTCGACCCTGCCCACTTTGACAGGATGGATCCTAGATCGTTTAACATACTCCCCTCGCCCAATGGCAACATGCTCAGCGGAATGAATGGTATTGCCATCACTAGCAGCCCCGGTGAGGTTCCGGGCATTGCTGGGTTTGCGCCGCCCATGGGAATGATGCCGGTTGGGCCTGGCCCTACATTTGTGTCTACACCAGGTTCTGAATTCGCCACGATGGCGTACAACATGTCACCTCCTACTCCTTACGTGTCGCAGATTCAGATTCCACAGCCCATCAAGGCCGAAAATGGCGGGTTCATCTCGACCCCAAATGGTCATTACATTTCACCAGTCTCAGCTCAGCCATTTATGAATGGTGACCATGCGAATGGACTGCATTTCAACGGCCCACCGCCTCAACCGGAGCCAATCTTGGGCCCATCTCCTATCCCCAAGGCCAATGGCATGGCATCAAGAGGTGGCAGCTGCTGTTCGACAAAGGCTGCCCCTCCGGCCCCAGCTCCGGTTCCAATGCCCCCTTCGCAGCCCATCCAGAACACCATGCCTCCACCACCTCCTCAACAGAACCCTCCTGTGCAGTCGGGCGGTGCCGCCCGCAGCTGCTGCTCGGGTAAGACTCAAGCTCCTCAGCAACCTCCGCCTCAGCAAATCAACATGCCCCCTCTCCAACAAGGATACAACCAGGCGTACGGCGTGCAGCAATTCTCGTCTCCAGTTGACATGAAGATTCCCGAACTGGATCCTTTCCAACACCAGATGCACGCGGGCCCGCAGATGCACCAGACAGTGTTCACATATCCTCCCGAATTCGGGTCATGGCAACATCCCATCAGCCCTGCCATTTACCAGCAGGTAATCTCGCGCCAGAACGTTCAGAACGTCATAGCACCTGTCCAGACGCCAGTTTCCCCCACAACCAACGGAAACAACGTTAACAGCAACAATCATGCTGGAGGAGACAATGGTAATAGTCACGAGTGCAGTTGCGGCCCCGGTTGTCTGTGCGAGGGCTGCTTGGCTCATCCCTTCAACGCGACCATGTATCAGTACGTCAGTGCCGCTTATAGCAACAGCGTGGATGGCAGTGCAAATGGCAGCACGAACGGAAGTCCCTCTGCTGGTCCTGTCAACTCCAATAACAATGACATTCAACCTACTCCTCGGGCTATCAACGGAAGTGGCTCAGAATCTCCGCCCGAGGGGCTTACCCCCAATAATGAGGGGTCACCTGCATTATTGGGTGGCGGAGAGCAATCTTTGGCCGAGTCGGATTTCTTCTTTTTCGATTTGCCCATTTCAGGACTTTGCGGAGGAAACCTTCAGTCGTGTCCTTGTGGGGATGATTGTGAATGTGTGGGTTGTTTGGTTCATACTGGGCCTTCAACGACGGGGGCCGCAGCAGGCGCGCCTACTGAGCAGCAACATGATCATTAGGAGGAACTGAGAAGGAGGGAGGTCCCAGGGAAGCGTCAGAGTACTCGGTTGTGTTTTTTTGTTGGCTGGGCGTTTGTGGGAAAGGAAGTGGGAAGGGCTTAGAGAAAAACCAAGAAAAAGAACGAGGGATGGGAGATGGGGAAACTGGATGCTCTGCTTTTAGGGATATGCGCTGATTCTGCGCTGCTTTTTGGGGCTGAGTTTTCTTGCCTTTTCTTGGGCAAAGGGAGTTTGGAAGTTCTTGATTTCTGATATCGGTTTTGCATGATTATTGTGCGGTTTTCTTTTTTGAGATACCCATGGGTTTTTTATAAAGAGAAGGGAGGATGGAGGGAAGAACTTTTCTACAATCTCGTTTGGGTGGTTTACTCTTCCAGGGTTTTTTTGGGGGGCTTATGCTGGGTCGAGCTGAGCTGAGTTATTTGATAGCTCCGGGTCTGTGTTGAGGGATTTGGGAATAAACGTTGGTATTGGTCTTTGAGGATCGAGTTTTGATATTGCTGTTGACGTTGGGCAGTTTGATGTTGGTTTCTAACATCTGGCTTTTGGGCCATTTTATTGCTACATATTTAGCTACAAGCGCAAAGTCCTTTTTGGGACTTGGATTTGTCTTCTTCTGACATGATCGATATTAGGATTTTAGGGTTGAGATGATCTTGCGGATTGATGATGATGCACGGGAACGTGAAAGTTTCGTGGCGGCCATGTGCTCGATCGTGATCGGTGGGGTCCAACTTGGGGGAGAGGCGCGGAGAGAGGAACTAGGTTGTTCTTCTTGACCAATTCAGCGTATTCGTGGATAGGTATGGGAGCATATGTAGTGCCATGGAAGCAATGAGAAAGAACCGAGGTGAATCTGGAAATGGACAGTAGAAGAGGATGAAAAAAGCTTTTTCTTAGTTCCGGTATGACATGCATAATCTTGATTTAATCGACGAGGACAGGAGGAAATAACCAGGATTTAGATCCTTTGTATATAGGGTATGTGCATGTGCAATTTTTCTGCACATTGATCAGGCATCGAATGTTGATACCAATTTGAGAATAATGCGGGTGAAACGGTGCATGGGATTTCGAGGCGTTCTGGCTGCGCACGGTTTCCACGGACGGGCATGGATGCGACCCCCTGTGTAGCGCTAAATCTACGGCAAGTTGCAGGCGGTAAAGCGCAGCTTTTACTGCCCACCCGGCGCGTCCGAGTTCACTGCAGCCCACCTATCGGATTATCGCCTTGACAACAAATGCATTGTTTTGGGTGTTGAAAATTAAATATCGGACAACTTGTTCATTGAGTGTCGTTTATTTCAAATTCATTTCTTTGCAATTTTGAGTACGACGACTACCTAGGTAGTGAAGTCTTTTTCTCACTATATATTATATATATCAAAATGGGCAGTGATTCAAGGGATTATAGGTCGAGGGACAAAAAAGCCAAGGATATGGATCGGTCGAGATCAGGGTCCAGGTCCAGGCGGGATGATGACAAGTCAATGAAGAGAAGAAGATCACGGTCAAGATCTCGTGGCGGGCACCGGGACAGGGACAGGGAGAGGAAGAGGAGAAGGTCAAGATCTATATCAGGATCTAGGAGCAGGTCTCGGTCTCCTGGTAGGCACCGGGATAAGGATAGGGATAGGCGGAGGAGGCATGATGAAGATGAACGAAGACACCGCCACCGGGGTGAGGATAAGGACAGGAGACACCGCGACAAGGACCACCACCACCACCACCACAAACACTCATCAGCCCGCAGGAAGGACAATAGGGAAGGAGAAGAAGAAGAAGAATACCCAAAACCCCTCCCATTCAACTCCCGCCAACTATCCTTCAAATCAGATTTCGAAACCTTCAAGCCCATATTCGCATACTACCTCGACCTCCAAAAACAACTAGACTTCCACTCCCTCACCGACACCGAAGTTCGCGGAAGATGGAAGAGCTTTTTGGGCAAGTGGAACAAAGGAGAGTTGTCGGAAGGGTGGTACGATCCCCAGTTGTTTCATTGGGTTGTTAAGGAGTTTGAGAATTTACCTCCTCCTTCTTCTTCTCACCCACCGTCTCCCACCAATAATGACGACACTACTACCGGCGCCGCGGCCGCCACCACGGAACCCAACGACAACATCAACGTCAACATCAACAGCCGCCGCAAGGACCAGGAGAATAATGATGATTATGATGATGATGAAGACGAAGACGAATTCCTCCCTCCTCCACCTCCTTCAGCTACGCTCACCACCACCCACCCTTCCCACAACCCAACAATTCCCACCGAATCAGACCTCGAATCCCGTCGCGCGCTTCTCGACTCTGACAAATTCCACTCCTTCCAGCTGGCCAAACAATCCCGCAAAAGTTTCCTCGCCACGCACAAAGAAACCCTCGACGAGCTCGTACCCAAACCGGACGCGGGTTCTCACGAACGCAAGCTGGAAAAGCGCCGCCTCGTCACGGACAAACTGAAAGGCTTCGCGTCCGAGAAGGACTCGGGGGGTGTAGAGGAGGTGAGGGAAGAGGACTTGTTGGGCCAGGAAGGAGACGGGATAGAAGAGCACAAGATGCGGGAGAGGCAAAGGCAGGAGAAAAAGAGGCAGAGGATGAGCAAGCGGGATGAGGAGGATATGCTGAGACGGGAGGAGAGGATGGAGAGAGTGAGGAGGTACAAGGAGAGGGAGGAGATGACTATGGTTGGGTTGAGGGCGCTGGCGAGGGAGAGGTTTGGTGGTGGTGGTGGTCGCGGCGGGGGTGTTTCTGGATGAAAAAAAAAAAAATTGAAAAAGAAGTGGTATTTCTTTTCTTGGAGCTTGGGTATTTTGTAATCATTACATTTTCGGTAATATATACAATAGCTTTTTGAGAGAAAAATAATAAAAAAGGAGTTTGGGAATTATTTTGTGTATTCGCTTAGAAATTTCAAGACAGTTAGACTATCATTTATGTTTTTGCTTTCATCTTTGTGTGGTAGGAATGTGATGTATATATATACATCAACGGAAAGATTGCTCTGCTTGGAATTCTCACTCTGCGCATCGACAATATTCCGAGTCCTTGATTTAAGATATATATATATGTGTGTGTGTGTGTGTGTGTGCGCGCCAGACGGCGTCGTGTGTATGGTTGTCTGTCTGTTAGACAATGCAACACAATTTCAAGGTACTGTCTGTGTGCCTAGATGGAAGCGCCTAGCTTGTCTAGCTAGCTGTCTTTTGTAATTGACTTGATGAATTGGGGGGTCCTCATCAGCAGCCAAAGGGCACTCACGCTCATCTTACGCGTAGGATAACAGGTAAAAAGGTCAAAGAGGAGAAGGAAATAAAAATTACCAAAATAAAAAAAATAGTAGTAACTAATAAATAAGCAGCCATATCCAACCCTGTTCTGCTGCTTGTTCTTGCTTGCTCTCTTTTGCCAGAATTATTCTTCCAATAAGTATTCCCATTCCGCTAAGCCCTCCCTCCCTCTTTCTCCATCCTGCTCTGTTAACCCGCATATTGTTTTAAACCGAGATGATATGCGCTTCAAAATCCCATGTGAACGCCGGAACCCTCGAATTCCCAATTGGTATCATGAACTCCCACAAAAAAAGAAAAAAGAAAAAAGAAAACGCCTGCCTTTCCTCGCCCAACCGTGTTTATATTCTCTCTCAGCCCCTTCACCTATCCCCCTTTCCGTACCCCTGCATAGTTCCACTGCCAGGTTCATAAGGCGGCAACATTGGAGCAGACGGCCTCATCCCGTCTGACACCAGCGCGTGGTGCGCGTCCGCATCCGTTCTCTCCGTGTTAGCTACTGAGATCTGGTCCTCCTCTAACAACATTGGCATCCTCGAAAACTGGGTGTACTGCGTGTGTGATGCGGAGTGTTGTCGATAATGCCCAGGTTGTTGCTGTTGCTGCTGCTGGGGCTGATGTCGCATCCCGTCCGAAACTAACGCTGCATCTTCTTCATCCAAGGGTATTGGAGTAAATGACGGCCCAGCGCCCGTTGGTGGGCGTGGCTGGCGTGACGGCTGACCAATAGCCGAGCCTACAGGCCTTCTGGGAATTGTATTGCTTCGGTACGGTCCGGTGGAAATGGGTCGATTGGATGGGCCGGAGTGAGTAGAAGTGGTAGCGGTCGTGACCGTGCTACGTAAAGAGTTGCTCCGAGTAATAATCCCCTCGCTAGGTGGTGAAGGCGCATGTTGCTGCAAGTTCTGCTGGGAAAGTTCGGCGGTAACTGGCGTCGTGGTTGCGAGAGAAGTAGATGAAGGAACCCCAGCCGTAGCGTCCAGATCCTTAAGATTGACTTCCTCGTCTCCTGCATCAAACTTGTGCGGGCACGACTTGATCAGTCGTTGCTCGACAACACGGACCATGGATATGACGATTGTGATGATGTAGCTGAACACCAAAGCATTGGAAATATAGAAATATGAACGCTCGAGCCCGCAGAAGTTGTCGAGACCGCCTGGCAGTTCCCTGCCATTCTGCCTGCTGAAACGAACGGTGCTGTACCCTGGTCGAGGGCCGGGCATTCCTTCATCCCCATCTCTGAAGTCGTCTCTCGTCAGGCCGGCGCAGTGGAGTGGTAGACCTGCGTGGGCGAGGAGGGTGATGATTCCGAGGACGACGCCGCAGAAGAGGACGTCAAAGACCACGAGGACGACGAGCCAGTTTGACTTTTTGGAAGCTCTTTTCTTTGATTGGAGGATGAGAGCGAATACCGAGTAAAGGAAGAGGACGGATATCTATTGATCGGGCCGTGTCAATTGTCTGTGTAGCGGATGAGTGAAGCTGTGGATGAGAGGACGGCATATTTACCAGTAGCTGCAAGATCAGCATGAGCTGTGAGAGTCCAAGCCTCTTCTTGTAGACCCAAATTGTTAGGAAGCCATGAAAACTGGCCGAACACAGGGAGCCCAAGAGCTGAAAAAGTCTGGCGATTGAGTGCCATGTTGGTGAGGACCACATTGTTGATGCTTAACCAACTTCCACTAGGAAGTTGGTCAAAAACAGATGATGTTCAGATTTGAGAGAGAGACGACAGGAAAACGAAACGAAACAAACACGAAAAAGACCCTAGCATCATGATTATGTACGAGATGCGGATACTACACACCACAACACACAACACACAACACACATCTGTTCCCATTGGGCTGTCATATCATGCAAATGCAGCTGAGGGACATTGGGGGAGGCTGTGTTCAGTGTGTTCCCCCTGTGGTTTTCGTGTGGGCCATACCTTTTCGGGCGTTTATTCAGGAGCGAACGGGAACCTTGCGGGACCAACTGAGCGAGAAAAGGTCTTGTTCACCAGCCCACCGAGCTGCATGCGCCGCAGACATGCCCTGGAATCCGGCCTTGGTATCTCACTCTGAACCGCTGAACCGCGGACGATCCCCTCTACCGACGTTGCACCAGAACGCGTGAAAGGGCAGAGAGTCGTGCTGGTTGGCGGTGTGTTGTGTTGAGCACTTGTAAAGGACACACCGGATGCTCCCGGGACCAGGACCGAGAATGCGGGAAACCATGATGACAGTGACATAGGTGTTTCAGGTGTGCATATGGATGGTGGACTTGATCATCAATAAAAACCCTTAGAATCTGCCAGTCGCTGTCGATGTTTTCTGCATGTCTGCCTTGCATTTTAACTCTTTGGTGAATTCCCCCACTTTACACGAGGACGCGTCATCGGGACATTCCGCGCAAATGAGCGTTGGGCTTTTGGGCCCAAAAAGGCGGTGCACAGCCACTCTCACCTTGGCGCCTCCCGAATTGACCATACCTGATCAGGGGTGACGGGTTTGATTGGCTTTTTGGGGAGATGGTGGCCTGCTGCCACAGCAGTCAAACCGTCTCTCTCACTGACATTGACAGCCTCATTGACCGATTCAGGTACGGACAGAGAGGCAACGCGTAACCATCAATCAATCTACACATCCCATCTAATCCATCTTATCACTGACTTAAGTAGCTGCCTGCGTCCCTTGGGCCAGGCACTCGTTTCATCCGGCCCATCATGGTCATGCTTTTTTTCTTTCGCATGTATCTCAGTCGTAACCCGGCGCAAGACGAACAAGAAGAGGAACGACGACTAGCGCAACGGACAGATCTCATCATGGACAACGAAGCACACGAGAAGCGCGCCGTCAAGAAATCCCGGAATTGGCCCTTGATACTTTTGACAATTGTCCGGATATGCCAGCTGGTCTTCTTCGGCCTCGCTTACTTGGTATTCCTCGCCTTGATTGAAACTGCCGAACCTTGGCTTGATGAAGCAAAAGACAAGGAAACATTTGCTGCCAATGTGCCATGGGTTCGCATGCTGGTATGAAGACAATTTTCATATAAATCTGTTTTGCTATGTGGTCTCCACTTGTGCTTACATGTTTGCCAGAACTGTGTGAACCTGATCTACCACATCTCAGCCCTCGCCCTGCTCCATTTTTGGAAGAGGACCGAGGCCAAGAGATGGCGCTACTTCGCCATGACCACCTTCATTGGTGATCTTTTGTCTGTGTCCGCCTTCCTGTACGTGCTCAGCTTGATGTACAGCACGTATCAGGGATACTGCTATCTCTACCCGCGAGTATTCAGTGAGTAATACACATCACACAACCGACTTGTACAGTGCTGACCCGTTGCGTGCAGATTATGAAAAGGATGGCTTCCTCACGTATTTTGGGAAAGGAATGCCGCCAGTGCTCTACTGGGAACTCCAAGAAATGCGCTATATCACCTGCGCATTCTTGGATGGCATGTACTGGCTGAGCCTTATTCCATCGTTCGTCCCTTCACATGATCTTTGAGCTTGGAAACATGAGACTTATACGTTTTATATAGGTTCTCTCATATCCTCTCAGGCCTAATTACGGCATGGTATTACAAGCGGATGAAGAGGATTGAGTCCTCCGAGTTTGAGGGCTTCGAGGCAAAGGTAGGGGATTTGGAGCAGGCTGTGCCAGCTCACCACAATCACCATGCCGAGCCAGCGCCTCCTGCTCTCCCTTCCAGGGCATCAACACCACCACCTTCACCACCTCCCTCTTATCGATCAAGATCGGGATCGACCGCGACGACAGCTACTAAGGGGCGACCTCCAAGCTACCGCCGGGTTTCCATGGAGACGACGTCGTCTGTGGATCCCGATACTTTCCTCGTGTCTGACGGATGGCGAGGGCCTGATCAACAACCTCCTGAGTATTCCAGCAGACCGGCGAGCTTGCGTAAGGAGGAGGCTTAATTTTTTTTCTTTTCTCATGAGCGTGTGTTAGTCTAATGTGCAGGATGGATTTGCATTTTGGCACATGTCGTCTTTTGTATTTTTTTCTTCAGTATATGGTCAACCATATAGGGATGTCGTGTCCCAGTTAATAAGATATTGGAGTTGATTGTGAACTCTTGGTATAATTAATTCCAAACCGCGTAATTATCACCGTCTGTAGTTGACTCTGCGGGTGGTCACATGATATCGATGTGATGCTTTTTGCAAAAAAAGTCCAATTTTTAACCTCTCAAAAAAACTCGCTTTTTATCCACATTTTCTGCATTCTGAACCTGCCATTCTTTCCCTCGCCCCAGGTTCATCCCAGCAAAAGTTCCCACCTAAACTGCAACCTTTAGATAAATTATATTTGTCTATCAATTTGGTGAAGAGGTGCCCCTCATTCACGATTTCACCCCTCATCTCTCACACTCATTTTGGTACCTTTTTTTACTCGGTTGAGTTTGTTTAAACCCAACATTTGAACACGAATTCAACACCACTAAAAAAAAAAAAAAAAAGAAGAAAAAAAGAGAGAGAGAATTTGTTTTCAAGATGGCAGACCACCCCAACCCGCCAAATCCTCAAGAGGACCACGACGGCTCAGACTCAGCCTCAGTAGCATCCGACCTCGACCTCTTCAAAGACCCAGAAGACTACTACCCGCCCACCCCGCCTCCAACAACCCAAACCCACACCACCCTCTCCGGCGAACAAATCATCCTGCACCTGGTCGGCCACTCCCCACTCGAAGCTCACCACCTCTGGAACGGAGCCCGAGTGGTGTCAGACTACTTTGAATCCTCCCCCGAAACAACAGTCCTCGGGAAAACAGTTCTCGAGTTAGGAGCGGGCGCGGGCCTGCCCTCAATCGTCGCCGCCTCTCTGGGAGCCAAAAGAGTCGTCGTCACGGATTTTCCCGATCCGGACCTGGTGGCTACCATGTGGAAGAATATTCGCTCTTGCCACCTGCTCGACCAGGACCGCTTGAACATCGCGGCCGACGGGTTCGTCTGGGGCGCCAATGCCGAGCACCTTGTTGCCCACCTCTCGCCGTCACCTCCGTCAGAGGAGGGACAAGAAGAAAAGGAAGACAAGCAAAAATTCGACGTCTTGATTCTGGCTGACTTGCTGTTCAGGCACAGCGAGCACGGGAACATGCTCAAGACCGTCAGGGAGACGCTGAAGAAGAGCAGAGACGCGAGGGCCTACGTCGTGTTTTGCAGTTACAGGCCCTGGCTGCGGCACAAAGACTTGAACTTTTTCGAGCTGGCGAGGGAGCGGGAAGGGTTCGTCGTTGAGCAGATTTTGGAAAAAAGGATGGAGAGGCCGCTGTTTGAGAACGATCCCGGCGATGAGGAGGTGCTCAAGACCGTTACGGGGTGGACGCTTAGTTGGCCCGAGGAGTTGTGTACCGAGTGAGTATAGGTTAGGGGGAGGAGGGGGGATAAAAATAAAAATAAAGGTTTTTATATCGTGTGTGACGGTCTCGTCAACCGTCAACAGTATATGTATATATACTTGCTTCCAGATTACGGGTTCGTAACCTTGTAATTCTGGCATTCCTTTTTATAGGGATTGGCTCAATTGGTTAAAGCAACGTCAATTGTACTCAATCGTCACATTATGGGTTTTTTTTGGTTTTTTTTTTGTGTTTTTATTCGGCGACTCTTTGGTTGTCGTCTGAGCTTGGCGAACAGATAGATAATTATACGTGGTGATCTCCATGGATGGATGGTACACATACAAAAGAACCTGGAAGACATTCGCAATCAGTCCACAAATACACCAAAGTCAATTGGGATTTCTTTTTTTTTTTTTTTTAAAGATATATTCGATGAGAAACCCAATCTTTGATGGGCTGAAAATATATATATATATATCTATCTATGTACGTAGGCGAAGGAAGAGAGCATACATACATATATAGCTACTATCAGGGGAAAAGAAAGGCCTATAATGATAATAATGATAATAATGTAATATTTCTACGAGAATCACCCGGCGAAGGGAAAAACAGGACAAACCAACAACTCACAGAGAAAGAACACCAACAGTACATCATCCAGTCAACATCATTTATTACAAGGTATTTTGTGTTTTTAAAAAAAAGTCCCGTTTTATTATTTTTATCTCAAGTTTTCTATCTATTTTGGTTTTTTTTTTCAGTCTTTCCGGTTTCCGTTCTCTTATCTCATTTCCTTTCACCTGTTTTAAAACACAGAACAACAGACACAAATACCGCCCACTTTCGCTCTCTTCTTCTTCTTCTTCTTCTTGTGGTCCGATCCATCCCACCCTTCACCCCCTAGGCAAAGGCGACCCATTAGCCGCCGCCCTAGACCCTATCCCACTCGAAGGAGGAGGAGGATACTCCCTAACCGGCGTCGTAGGCTGTCCAGCTCCCGCTCCCACCCCAAGGCCCAACGCCAACCCGCCCATCCCCTCAACCAGCACCGTAGTCGGAGTCCCGATCCTAACAGGAGTACTACTACTCATCATCATCGCCAGAGGATTTGCAACAGAAGCAGCCCCCGCCGCGCCAGGAACCCCACCAACACCATCGTCCTCCCTGCTGGCCTTGAACTGCCTCTTCTTCCCCTCGTTGTAAATCCTCACCAGCTCCCCGTTCAGTATCCCCGCGTCCTCCCACTCCTGCCACTTCCTGTACAGCTTCAGACTCATCCGGGCGTCCTCGATACTGTCGTGTCCCTTCCCGCCCTTCTGGATCTTGATGCCAAAGACGATATCAGCCAGTAGCGCGAGCCCCAACCACCTCAACCTCTCCCTCAGGTAGAAAAGCGCAGAGGTGTCGATGACCTGCCGCTTGGGGACGTGGATATTGATGACCCTGAAATCGGCCCTCAGTCCGTGGCCCAAAAACTTGCAGCCCAGGTTCAAAAGAACCCACAACCTCTTGTACGCAACCTTGAGCGGGACGAGACTGCGTGACTTGCCGCAGGTCCTGGGGTCCAAATCCTCGGAACTGATGCCGCTGAACGGGGTCAGATAGTCAACCACCTTCTCCCGGATGTTGACCCAGTCATCCACAAACGCCGCCCCTTCCCTCTCCCCTCCGGCCCTCACCAAGCTGACCCTCCCGAGCGCGAGCCAAGCCGGCCTGATCGTTTCCTTTTCCCCCTGAGAAGTAACCAACAGCTCCTCCTGCTTCAGGGAAACATACTCGGTATCTATAGCGAATATCGTCCCCGGTCCAGGCCTCTCCGTCTGCTCATCCAGAATCTCGTAACTCTTCTTGTTCTTCTCCTCCTCGTCTCCGCCCTCTTCTTTCTGACATCTCGAAAAATCCCTATAAAGAATACCGGTATCCAATCCCGTCCTCCAACTGTCGTCCTGCCCCCTCCCGCAGCCCTTCTTGACCTGATACGTAATCACGCTGGGCATCTTCCATTCGGCATTAAACGTCAGCGCCTCCGCGCTCGAAATCGGCCTGACCGCAAAGTCGTTGAACAAATGCCACTTTGCTGCATCTTTTTCCCCTTCCCCGCGTTCCTCCGAATGCGCAACATTGACGATCCCCACCAAATGCGGCCTGCCCGGCGGTTTGTGCTCAATATTAACCACCATCCCGATCAGAGAATAAACGGTAATATTGTGAGCCCCTCTCATCAAGTGGGTTCTGAGGTCATCCCCCTCAAAACAGAAAAACTGTCCATCCTTCACAATGATTCCAATCTCCTCCGGCAGAAAGTTGGGAGTCTCCCACAGTTTTCTATGATCAGCGCTCATAATAGAAGTATTGATCGTCAAAACAGCGGGAACATTATGTATCGTCTTTCTGAGAGACAAGTTTTGGTATCGTCTGCACCTAGCACACCATCCTTTCCCCGTATTCTCCCTCTCGACTCCCATCTTTAGCACCTGTGAAAAAGTAATTTTTGGCCCCTTATTGTTGTTGTTGTTGTTGTTGTTGTTCCCACCTCCTCTCGACGGCAACGGTCCACTACTGGTCTGAGTCCCAGCCTGTTGCTGCGGTTTCTGAGCAGGATACATCAAATCATTGATGTGCAACCCCACGAACCTGGTCGTATCGGTTCGGCAGTTCAGACACGTAATTTTGCTCGTGGCTTCCGTGTTCAGGACCTTTTGCATCAGCTCGTCCAGATTCGCCGGGACCGAGAGCTCAAACAACTCCTCCTCCAATTTTGTCGAAATCGGTTGTATCGTTTTGTAATCAATCGCCGCCCTGTCCAGCAGCAGCCTTGCAAGTCCCTGCACCAAAACATTGGGCGCCTGAGGTTGGATCTGTCTCGACTGGCTCGTCATCGATTGCGGACGATCATCCGGCTCGACAAGTGACAGCTTTTGAGCTCCATCATCCGCTGCTATCGCTCGAAACATGTTGGTGGCGTGAACCGCTACGCCTTCAGCCTTTTGCAGCATGTCAAAGACGAATCCCATCTCGCACAGCAGGCACAATTCAGCTTGGCAGGCGGTAGCCGTGTGCTGAAGTGCCATGTTCCTGACCAGTGGGGTATAGTGCATGAGCTGTAAGAGCGGGTTGGCGTACGAGTTAGGTATCTGATTCTGCAAACCAGAATAGTTGGTCTTGTTGTAGTAGCCAAAGTCGAAATCGTCAACGCCAAACTTGCTGTACATGATCTCGAGGAGCGAATACATCGGCGGAGGCTCCATTTCGAGACTCTGGATCTTGTGAGGGCTCGACGAATCCAAGGAAGCCGAGGCCTGATCATAGCCACCATCCTCCGTCTGACCCTGCCCTGGAGACATGACCGACTCCCTTCGCCTCTCGCTCAGGAACTTGGGTCTCACGGTGCTGGGAGTTTTGCTGCGGGCATCTTCGATGTAGTTGCGTCTCAGCTTCTTGGTATTCGGACCGAAGTATCCCCACTCCCCATGGTGAAGTGTGTTAAGGTATGACTGGTCGAGCCTTACCGGCGCAGCACCCATATCGGATATGATATCAACCGGCCAAGCAGAGAGGAGCGGGTCCCTATAAAAGGGCATGCCAACCATGCTCAGCGGCTTATCATAAGACCAGTCAGTAGGCGGAGGTGGTTCCTCAGGCTCCGGAAGAACAGGCGGCGGAGCTACGTCGGTGAAAGGAATAGAATCGTTGGATGAGCCCCACAGATGAATGGTGCTGTCGTCGGCAATGGCGAGCGCCCTACCGGAAGGGGCAACATCGAACAAGGTGACATAACTCATAATGTTGGCGTATCTCACGTTGCTCGTAGTCGGGTTCATTATATCAACAACGTGCATCTGCCCGTGCCTGGAAGTCACGATAGTGGTCGTCAACATCTTCGGATGCACCCTCACGTAGGCGGCCAACGAAGGGAAGGGTATCGGCTTCATTGACGCCATATTCCTCAGGTCGTAAACGTTGACATAGGAATCCAGCGTCACCGCCCCAGGCTGATGCTTGTTGTGTCCTCCACAAGTAACGATGAAGTCCCCCTTGGCGTCCATATCGTTGATGCAAGTCGCGTGCGCCTGCCAACCCCGAATAACCCCGAACGAAACCGGATCCAAGAGGTTAACGCACCCCTTATCAGTCGCAGCGCAAATATTGTTCCTGCTCTTCTTCATAATGCTGTAATAATGCTCCGTCCGAATCTGCTTGACGATCTCGCCCTTGTTCACGTCAATCACAAACATGCCGCTCTGCCAACCCGCAACGATGATCTCGGACGCTCCCTTAGACGTGAAACTCATGCATCGCAGGTCCTTCATGTCCTCGTGCTGAATGTTCCACAGGGCGGGCCCCTTCCGCAGGGCCATGTGGACGCATTTCGAGCCGACCACAATGACGCCCTTGTCGTGGAAGAGAAACTGTCGGACGGCGCCATCGGACGGATTGGTCTGGATCTTGAAAGCCGTATATCTATGTAACTGCCTGGAATGAAACGAGGCGACGCGGCCTCGATGGTCGCCGGCCCATAGCAGCTCGGCGCACGTGTCAAAGGCAAGGGCGCTGGCAGGTCGCGGGTAGTCGAGGGGGTTGCTGTTTGGTGGCAGCGGCGCCGGAAAAGGGATGCGGCTAACCTGTGAAACCCCCAAAAGAGGGAAATTGGTCAATGAACTGGAGGGTTTGAAAGTGATGGGATAACAATATGCACACCACACCACACCACACCACACCACCACAACCTCTACCAAGGTATCTTAAGGCGGGGCACAAAAAGAGAGAGAGAGAGAGAGTGCGCGAGACCATGATTTCCATTACAACCAAACAAAAAAACCTTAATTAGTGATTAATAAAAATGAAATGTGTACGTACCTCGTTCCAGTCTGCATCCATTGCCAGGTCTCCAAATCACATTTTCGACCAGAAAGAATGGCGGGGTTGGCGGTTCGAGCAAAGGCTGTTACAAAAGACAGCTCCAAATCCAAGCAATCCAAAATCTAGTGTATTGATTCGGGGATGCCGACCACCACAACACGCTTTCCCCACACCTCGTCGCAGCTTCGAATCCTGGGAAAGGCAGGGTTCTCTTTCTTTTTGACCATGGCTCTGGAGCCGGGAACGGAATAGCCGAAGATTAACCGTCATGTCAGCCATGCACGGGCCTCAGACTCACAAATTCACAGCAGAGCTACCTGGTACCCTAAACACCATCATACCTGCCTTCAAGACGCCATCAACTCATACCCAAAAAGTCAATCCAATAAAAGGTTATCAAAGTTCTTGAGAACTCAGCTATGTATCGCCTTGTGCTACAAGCAAGGTTTCATGATGTGTATACAGCAAACCAGAAAAAAGGGACAAACTATCCGCCGATTCCATGAGAGAGAGAATAACAGCCAAAGAAAAATCTCATCATAAAGAGCCATGCCGAATAAACGCCAAATGAGAGAGAGCCAATCTGAAGAAAAAGAGAAAAAATAAGGCAAGATGCGACTTAGGATGATGATGATGACCAAAAACGGGAAAGAGAGGCACAGCCATCCACAACACCGACAGAGTCTACCACCTATCACTTGGTCAGGAATCCAAGATACTCAGACACGATCAATGTCACCATCCTATTTTCATATCAAGTCAGCATCGAGTCATCATCAACACTGAAAAAGGTCAACTTACGCATGCGGTGCGATCCTAACATAATACGTGCCAAACCCGCGGTAGAACCTTAACAAACCCTCCTGCTTCGCAACCTTCACGAAGCAGTCCGCCATGCCCTTGTACGGCAATTCGCCATTCGGACCCCTGGATTGCTTCTGCAATCTTGTCTTGACGAAATCGAAAGGCAGCGAGAAGAACGACGCAAAGAAGCCGGCAATAGCGCTTGCGCTCAATGTTTGGGCCTGGCTCGTCAGGTTCGTCCTCTGCTTCAACTGAGCCTTGGACTCGCTGAAGAAAGCCAGCTGGCCAAAGTTGAGCGCCATGGCTCTCACAACCGTGGGAGATGCTCCAGCCCACAACGCTCCGACGCCTTCGCTCTTGGCAATCGATGAGAGCGCATCAATAACGGACTTGTAGTTCTTGCGCTCGGCTACCGGTCTGAGACCATCACTTTGCATCCGAATGAGCGCCAAATCTGCTGGGTTTCCGATCATGGCTGCAATGCCACCAGCCGAAAGTCCTGCAACTGCGCGCTCTGTGAAGCCGATGGTATTGCCCTCTGCCTTGGCGCGGGCGGAGACTTTGCCCATTATGGTGTCGAACAAGCCGAGACGTGCTGTGGTATATACTGCTTGTCTAAGGAGACCAGCGGACAGGCCGGTATAGAGATCAAGGGCCTTGCCGTTGGCCAAGATATCACGGGTTACCGAGAAAGCAGTTGGTCTTGGCCCGCCGATTTTCCCCTCGCCGGCGAGCTGGATGCGGACTTTGACCATGTCGACTGGCTGGACCACAGAGGTGGCCACCATGCCACTGAGACCGCCATTGACGAATGGGAGGGCGGCTCGTACCCATGGAGTATGGAGGAAGTCGTTGGCGACGGTGACGCTGTCGCCCTTGACGCTTTTGGCTGTGCCCATGGCGTCGGATCCCCTGCCCCTTAAAGCTTCAGCGGCCATGTTTGAGGTTGGGAAATAAAAGCAATATGCAAGAAAGAAGAAAAGATATCAAGGACTGGGGTGTGCAAGACGCTGGGTGAGGGTAGGTAAGTTGCTAACCACTCAAGATGCCTTCACAAAAGTGTTCCCCCTGAATTTATACGACGAGACGGAGAATGTCAACCTGCAAAACGCGAGAAAGCAAGAGTCAGCGCCTGTTCGCTTTTATCTTCGGCACTTGGCCTAGGGGATCACGGCCCAAGCACACGCCGACGCCAATACCGTCCATCACTGACCCCCACGGGGAGGGATGGTATCCGGGGTAAAGGTGGGAAGTAAGGTTTGACTGGGCGGGAGGTCTCATCAATGGCGGCTTGCTTGTCATTGTTAACTTGAAGACGACCAGCGCTAAGGGGTGCAAGCCGATAGTCCGGAGCACCCCGGGTTCCTTCGGCAATCCAAAGACCCTTAGTGTCTCGGGGGGGGACCGTTCTTGGTTTCGTCGGGCTATCTTCTGCAAGCAAAACCGGATTTTTCATATTGGCCCGACGAATTGCAGCTGATGCATTTGCTGGGATCGTCATATCGGTATCATTTCGTAGGCTTGTTGTTTACCGGCAACCGAAGCGATGGTTTTGGGGGTGGTTTCGGCCGGATGCATGGCACCGGGGATAGCTTTTTTGATAGCCTGGGGAAAAGCCGTCTCGGCAACGGGGCAGCAGTTGTGTGGGGTTTCCCCAAAGGTTATGACGCGGGAATGGACGCGGGAATGGACGACGGCAGCCCCGGTAATGGACCCTCCTCCTCCTCTCCGTCTCTTGTTCCTAAGGAGAATTGAAATAAAAACCTACCACAAAATGTGCTGCACGAAGTTCAGAAAATCCCTGGGAGCAAAATTCGAATTTGAAAGTATTCCGGTCCGATTGCCAAAAAGGTATAGAAACAAAGCAAAGAATAAGTAAGTTCTTCTTTTGGTCTTATAACATGGGATGTCTGTCTCGGAATCTGTCGGGACTCGGTGCTTTGAAAGAAGCAGGGGTAGGCCAAGTAAGATACGAGTAGCTTTGAGCGGGGTCGCGTGCTTCCTTCGATTTAAGAGGAAGAATGGGATAGGATGTCCGGTCGTGCGGACTTTGGTGTCTTTGCAAGGTAAGGTATCCAATAAGACAGATAGGTAACCGGAGGTGCCGTCGGTGGTTCCAAACCGGTGAGAGGGAAAAAGGAGATGTAAGACGGAGATTCTTCTTCTCTATGGGGAGTCCAAACAAATCTAGGTGGGCGGTTTATTTTATTTTTCTTGTCTTCTGGAAAACAGGAAAAACAAAAAAAGAATGAAGGGAGGAAACAAGGAGGTGGGAAAAAAAAAAGGAAATGATTTTCTCTCTCTTCTTCGTCTGATCCGGAAAAGATGGGTTTTTGTTTGGGCCTGGACTGTGGTTTTGAGAGGTGGAGGGAAAAGAAAGGAGCAAGAGACCAGGTCGAAACAAAGGAGGGCCGAAAGTGTCAATGGCCAAACTTTAAAAGAGCATCGGTGGTCGGCCGGTGCATGTTTCTGGGTACAATCAATGCCATAGGTATTTATGGCAGGATCGAAATTGGCCCTTGCCGACAGGTCATTCGGGAGTGTCGTGAGGGGTTCTTGAGTTGCCGTCGTTGTCACGGTGTGTGCTATGTAAGTGAAATGGCAGCCACACCCGTTCCCCAAACACCACGCGGCAAGGTACGGGTTCCAGGTCCCTTTGTTTTACCCCCCCCATCATTCTTTTTCACTCCGGGACCTGGGGTCATGATTGTACGAATTCAAGGCAAAAAAGTCGCAATGAAATCGAAACTCCGCTTTTCGTGTTGAGAGTAATTGATGCTGGTCGTTCCGAGGTGACCGTATCTTATCTCATGTAAATGATGCCGCATTTTCGTCTTGACACATCTGAGCGTGCATTCGCGCACATAATACAAAACATACCGGCGGCAAAGCGGGGTCGTGGATATTTCTCGGTATTTGTCTTTTCCTTCATATCTTAACAATATTGTTTCGATATACCAGCTCTGAACAGTGGACGCGGTCCATCTCGGTCGTCTTTTCATCAAGATCAACACCGAACATCCTAACCAAAAGTCTACAAAACACATGCCACATCCACATTATCACAGGCCAATTCGGAGAAAGGACGAGAGCGACTGTGAGGTATGACAAACAGCGCAATTAGGATGGGACAAATTGGAAAGAAGAGGGTGTGAGCGGCAGGCACATGAAGCAGACACACGCACACAAAGTTTTCTGTTCCTGCCGACCCTCCATCATGGGTGACTCTGCCAGGCTGTATTACCCCTCCTTTGGCAGATTGGGGTTGGATCATCTCTGCAGGTTCACGGCCCCTTTCCCGATTCCTGTTCCAGGTAATGCGTTGACGCTCAAAGCATGCATTTCATGTGGTTTCTCGATGTCCTTGTGATGGAAGACACTTGGTGGTGGAATAACCCCGCCATTCTTCCTCTCATGGTCGCTAGAAAAATAACACACACAGTGGAAGTCCTGTGAGAGCCACGATCTGGCAATTCGATTTAACTCCCCTACTAGTATAGCGGACTTTCTGACATTGACAACTTGATCAGTGGCATAGATGTCTCTTGACTTACACGGACTGTAGAAAGCGGAGTGGGGCGGGCGGGCTTGGTTTGAATGGATCTATTCCCTGCCGAATGTGGATCCTTGCTCTTCTTCGGCGTCCAAGTTTTTATTGATAAATATTAGAAGGGAAAATTGAATCCGATTTGTTCTATTGAAGTTATCACAATTTCATTCCACGATCCTACCGAGCAATAGAAAATCGACCGTGACGAAGGCCCAGCAGAAGCAGCAGCCAAGGTCCGATTCCGGTTGCCCGATCTTGTGTTGGCCTGCATTGCCAGTTTCACTCGAGGGATTGTACGAGGTGACGTCAGGTTTATCGGACCCAAAACGACCCCACCAAAAGAAGCAACACCCTCTGGTCCGGCCCCGCATTTTGCTCTTCGCTTCCGGGGGCTGTCACCACGACTTGCCAAGAGGTATTTCTTCAGAAAACATCATCGAATGTCTTGATATGAGTGGCATTTCTTGTCTACAACGCTTGTGTCTTGTTGGGAGGCGCCTCATAGATAGGAACATGCGGGATGATATTCATGTTGAAGAAATAGACCGTGTCGCCGCTGTTGAGGCTCGAAGCTGCTCACCCAGTAAAGGGGAGCTGCCTGGTTAACTTTTGCAATTTTTTGCAACCATGATAAATATTCAAGCTGCTCCCTCGTATATACAAATCAGTATCCAACACTTGGGAAATTTCCCAGCCGCCCTCCATCTATCAAAATCACATTTCCATTGCAATACGCGCCCGCCCTCGAGGCGAGATACAAAATCTGCCCAGCCATGTCGAGTTCGTCGCCCATTCTTCCGAGCGGGACGACGTTCCTTTCCAGAGGGATGAATCCTCCGCCTGTCATTGACCCCCCTGCTGCTTGAACTATGGGTGCGGACATGTCGCTTGGGAATACTTCATAATTGTCAGCAGCGCGTCCTCTCTTCTCCAACAAGATCATTGCTAGTTAGACTTACATCCGGGACATATACAATTCGTCCTTGACACCGGCCCCAAAAACGCGTAATCAGCTTTTCCATTCTCCCAATTTATAATTACCCTCCCAGAAAAATAAAGAAAAGGAAAAAAAAAAAAAAAAGACTCACCGAATCCCCCACTCAACACAAACCCCAGCCAACATCTTGCTAACATGCGTAGCAGCAGCCTTACTTGCCCCGTACGCCCAACCGCCCGGAGCCCTCTTGTTAAAACCAGCAATACTGCTCGTGACAATAATCTGAGAACTGCTTCCCCTCCAGACGCCGTCATTTACCTATCCAATCTTTTCATTAAAAACATGATCATTCCATTTTTCTCTCCACATCGAATGGGAGAGAGGGACAGGTGTGGAAATACTCACCCCTTCCTGAACCGGCGGAACCTGCGCCCTCTTGTTCCCTTCCCCCAAAAGCTTCAAAAAGGCCATACTGCTCCACCAGACGCTGGTGGCGTTGACTTTGAACGTCTCGTTCCACTCCTCCATCATGTTGCTCTCCATCCCCATCCCCATCTGCTGGTCCACAAACTCCTCGAGCGTGGTTTGCCCCGCAACGACGGGTCTCACCTGGGGACCGCCGACCCCTGCGTTGCATACTAGCAAGTTGAGATAGCCGACGTCGTTTTCTATGACGGATGCGACCGACTCCAAAGAAATTTTGGAGGTGACGTCGCAGTACAGAGGCACGACGACGGACGGGGGAGCGTTGATTGAGCTCGCGGCCGCCTGGAGGACGTCGACGCGACGGCCGACTATGTATATCCTCGAAGCTCCAGCGAGGGCCAGCGAGCGGGCGAGCATGAGGCCTATCCCCGAGCCGCCTCCCGTGATGAGGGCTACCATGCCTTTTACTGAGAAGAGGGAGGTGATGTCGGTCTGGGGAGGATTGTGGCTGGGGAGGGTGTTTGGGTGAAGTTGTTTTTGTTGTTGTGAAGCCATTTTGAGAGGCCTTTCGTGGGTGAACAAAATAAATCCCAAAAAAATATATGGTCAAGGTATTGTAAGTATAATACAGCTTCAAAATAATAATCAGCTCTCTCTCTCTCTTTCTCTATCTTTATCTCTCTATAAAGCAAAAATTTTTTTTTTTTAAAAAAAATGGTAGAGTAGATGCTTTTGATATGAAGCGGGGAGGTATTTATTGAGAAGAATAGGTACCTACACTGCCTGCCCTATGTATCTATCCGTTTTATATGGCAGTTAAGTTTTTTTTTTTGTGTTCTGAACTTACTTGGTTGAAAAAAAAAAAAGCAACGCCTTAAAAGATAATAATAATAATAATCACCACCACACAACCAGACTAAAAATATCGATGATGTATGAAAGAAATATTTCAAAGATCAGTGTCCCGCCGAAATGCGGACGATTATATGCCCCCGCCCGCGCTATGCCCCGCTCGTTTCACCCCCTCTCGTTCATGTTGATATTGAAACAAGGTTAGGTACCTAGATCCCACCGAATCCCACATGGGGGGCTTGCATATATCTTACTACTGCTTTGTCCGTTTCTGAAAAACGAGCTATAAACTGCTCAGTAAGCAGTCTCCTGGCCACAACATCCATTGTATTTTTAAAAGTGTGTGCACGATGTAACCACATTTTGCCTCCACAGAAAATCATGACGCTAAAACCCGGATATACAAAAGAGTGAGTGGAATGTCATAAAACATAAAAAAAAAAAAAAAAAAAAACGACTTTCATTTTTCCGCATTCCCAAATCGAAACATAAACATCATCTATCTCTCAAGCTTCATCTCATCTCGGATATCGAAAGAACGTTCCAAAAAAAAGAGGAAGAAAAAAGAGGCAAGGCCCGCCATTAACAACCCCGAGACTTGAGTACAAAACCTTCTCTCAAACTCAGCCCCCCCCCCCCCCCCCCTCCTTTGGAGCTTCTTTTTTTAAAAACAGATACTCTTGACTGTTTGTGAGAGAGAGATCAAGCGTCCAGATGATCATTACCCACCCCCATTACACCACCACCCGTACTTTAAGCATCATCCGTGATGAGCTTGGTAATCTTTCCAATAGCAATAGTTTGACCCTGTGAAACACATTAGAACTTATGGAAATGAGTAAAGTCAAAATAAAGAAGGCTTACCTGGTCACGAAGAGTGAAACGACCCATCTGTGGGTAATCCTCAAACCTCTCAACACACACCGACCCGGCGCCGCCAGTTACCTGAAGACGAGCAATAATGCTCTCGCCCTTCTTGGCGTGCGATGGAGGAAGCTTGCTCTTCCTGTTGGTACCCTTCTGAAGCTTATGCAACAAGGCCGCGAAAGTGACCTCTTCAATAGCGGCATGTACGTGCAGGACGCAGTTAAAACCAGCAGTCAAGATGCTCTTCAGGTCGAGAATGCGAATTTGAGCCTCAAACTGAGCAACGTTGTGGACCAGACGTTTGGGAGAGCAGAGAACGAAACCGGGCGAGATTTCTTCCTCTTCGATACCGCGGAGACGAAGACGAACCTGATCACCGCATTGGGCGATGGCGACTTCATCTTCAGTCTCGCCATAGACGGCAGAGATATCAATGGTCTGCTTGTTGGGCATCATGACGACGCTCATGCCCTTCTTGACAACACCAGCCTCGATCTTGCCCTCAATTATGGTACCCATATCACGGTACTTGCCGGCAACGGCCATCATGAATGGCGCATTGACCTTGCGCTCGAGAGCGCTCATGTTATCGAGGTACTCGAGAAGTGAAGGGCCATCGTACCAGGGAGCGACATCCTTGGGTACCCTGGTCTTGATACCAATGGTCTGCTGAGCGGCAATAGGCATGAAGAAAACGTCGGTCTTGAGGTTGTAGCCGGTACCCTTCAAGAACTGTTGGAGCTTGGTCGTGCACTCAAGATAACGCTCGTGGGACCAGTTGACGGTGGGGTCGTCCATCTTGTTGATGGCTACGATCAGCTTGTTGACACCCTGAGTCTTGGCCAACATGGCGTGTTCTCTGGTCTGTCCACCCTTCTCGAAACCGGTCTCGTACTCGCCCTTGCGTGCCGAAATGACGAGAATACCGACATCCGCTTGCGAAGCACCACCAATCATGTTGGGAACATAGGTCTTGTGGCCGGGAGCATCGAGAATACTGTACTTGCGCTTCTCCGTCTCGAAGAAACCGCGACCGACCTCGACAGTCTTGCCCTTGGATCTCTCCTCGTTGGTCAAATCAAGAGCCCATGAGAGATACCAGGTCTCGCGGCCCATCTCCTTGGCTTCCCTCTTGTACTTGTCGAGGGTTCTCTGATCAACCATACCAGTCACATAAAGAATGGCACCGCCAAGAGTACTCTTGCCGGCATCGACGTGTCCGATGAAGATGATGTTGACGTGCTCCTTTCCGTAGATCTCCTTGAGAGTCTCCTCGTCCACGTCAGCCGCCTGCTCCTTCTCAACAGCGTCAGCATCGCGAACGGCACCCTTAGTCACCGGTCCCGATGGGCTAGAGCGGCCAGAAGAAGGTGCCGGGGAGGACTTCCCGCTGGCGGTAGCCTTCGCATCAG
Source organism: Cladorrhinum sp. PSN332 (assembly GCA_033297175.1). Lineage (NCBI taxonomy): Eukaryota > Fungi > Ascomycota > Sordariomycetes > Sordariales > Podosporaceae > Cladorrhinum > Cladorrhinum sp. PSN332. The sequence goes on along the minus strand of MU858828.1, from coordinate 215,107 downwards.
TCTTCTCCACCGCCTTGTTCGCGGCAACCTTCTGAGCCGATGCGACGGTACCCTCCTTCTTTGCCTCCTCTTTCTTGGTATCTTTGGTCTCCTCCTTCTTAACCTCCTTCTTTGGCTCCTCCTTGGGCTTGCCGTCTCCGCCGATGGAGAGTACCTTGGCGGGGCCCTTGGGCTTAGCGTCGCCTCCGATGCTCAATACCTTTGCGGCAGGAGCAGGCTTGGGCGTATCAGCCTGGGCGGGAGTAGCAGCGCCAGCGGCCTGTTGAGCCGGGCGCTTAACGATTGTAGGAGCGGGCTTCTGGGCCTGTTGCTGGGATTGTTGGGGTTGCTGATATTGTTGCTGTTGTTGCTGGTATTGTTGCCATTGACCGTATCCCTGGTTGTAGCCGCCTTGGCCTTGACCTTGACCATAGACTCCCCCGTATCCCTGTTGTTGACCGTACTGCTGTCCATAGCCCTGCTGCGGCGGCTGCTGCTGCTGCTGCTGACCACCGTATTGAGGATAGTAGCCCTGCTGGCCACCGTAGTATTGTTGCTGGCCGTATTGGGAAGCATAACCACCAGCGCCGAATGACTGACCAGGGGTGAAGCTCGCAGCGCCTGGTTGGAAAGAAGCCGCACCAGCACGGAAACCACCGGCTTGGTTACCAAGGTTCATCTGTTGAGTCTGACGGGCCAGGCTGTCATCCTGGGCAGCCGGGTCGTCCTCCCAGGACTCCTGGACGTTGTTGTTGGACATGACGTCTCGCGAGTGTGTTTGTAGGGCGAATGCGATGGGAATAATGGCGTCTCGAGACTTTGCGACAGGTAGATTTTTGAAGCGGGGTTCTTTTTTCTCGAGGCCTAAATAAAAAGAGCAAGCGGATCGGGTCAACTGATACGTTCTTTTAGTCTTTTCGTAGCGCCACGAGGCTGAATTCTTACCGAGTGATTCACCGGTGAGTCAATGGACAACTTCACCAAGGTTAGGAATCGATGGGATGCGAATGGGTTGAAGCTTCAAAAACGTAAAAACGCATGGAATGAAACCTGGAAGCCTGGCAAGATTTGGCACTGCCCCACCATGCCATGTGAACCAGTGGCGGCGGGGAAGAGGGTTTGAACAACTTTCAGGCAGAATGTGCGGGGCGCACTGTGACCCCGCCCTTTGTGATTGATATTGTTCCCTGAGACAAAGATCCGAATCAAAGTTCAGGGGACAATTGCACAGTGCGAAGTCATTTCATCCTTGAATCTTATTCACTTCACCGCCGCTGGAAACCCAATCATTGGCAAGCCATTGGGTACCTTGGACCGGTGGTACATGTAGCAAGCTTCATCAACAATCCAATTTTTAAGCTTTTAATATTTCTTGATTTTTATTTCAAATAAAATGAATAGGCCAGCAGATCATGGACAAACTCATACAAACCCTTGGAGGTCACACAGTCAACTTTGTCGTCAAATCTGGGATTGCATTGACATCCAAGTATGCGGTGCAGCAATGCTCCCGTTTGTTGAAGACGGTTGATGATAAGACGGTTTATGCAGAGCTCAAAGAGCTGCAGAGATTGCTCAACACTCGCATCAAGATTGTCTCTCCAGCAATCGAGCTGATCCAACTCAAGTATGTCAAATATGATATCTGTACTCAAGGATTACAAACTGATAATTATGCCATTATTTAGATCTGGTCGAGGAAATACCGTTCTTGATGCAGCTTTACCACTCGCAACAGCCCTCCAAAAAGATATTATACGCCTCGGAAAGAGACTCCAAAATGCAGCAGCAGCAGAGGAAGATGCCTACGGCGCTGCTCGCGCCCAGAATAGAATTCCCGGTCGTATGTCAGAGCCCCACCATGCCGAGTTGTTGCTCATAATTGCCGACATCAAACGGCTTCTGGACAGGATTGATCGAGATATCCCTCTGATCCAGCTTGCCATATCTACCTCTGGCCAAAATATGAACACTCCCATGAGCGGGAATCAAGGCTTCAGCTACTCTCCATCGAGACTCATGCAGGCCAGTACCCTGGTTTCCTTTGGAGATTTGCATTTCACAGGGAACGGACCTATTCAAGTTGGGCCTTCTTTTACTCTCACTTTATACATGCTTTTCCTTGGTCATGCTCAAGGCACCGCGCCGCCCCAGGAGGTATCATCGCCATCCTCTGCTTTGCAGCGGGCTAATGGAATAGATAAGGTGGTATCACCGCCCAGGGCCGCTAAGGAAGTCCCAAGGGAGATGCCATATGGAGTCGAAGAAGGAGAGAGGAAACCTATCTGGCAGGAAGTTATGCACAAAGCCCGAGTCCGACTCCTCCGAACGCCCGTGGATTATGATTTCGACCCTATCAAAGGGTACCACCCCAAGAACCTTTCCAATGGAGCAGGGGGACACAGACAAGGAACACAGGGTTATAGCTACCATCTCGAGATTATCGAAGACCTGGATGACGGGCGAGTTCATGACGAAAGTGCCGCATCCAAAGAATTTGAAGGGGTACAAAAGGCCGGCATCCGGGAATCAATACCCATATACCAGTTCGCCAAAATATTTTACACTGACACCGGAATGATCCTCAACATCGGCAACCCCGAAGACGGATACAGCAATCCTGTCCTCCTGCTCAAGAGGGACCTCAACGCCACATCTCCTCTTGAAGAAGCAGAGGAACCCTCGTCGTCGTCGTCCCCAGCCCGGCCAAACCAAATCGCATATGATGCCTACGAGTCTGATTATGATGACGACCAGGAGGAGATTAATCGCCAACTTCTTGGCGAGCTGCCGGCCACCCCACATCGTCCGCGGAACAATACCAACCTCCCAGCCCATCTCGATCCCGAATGGCTAGCTCTCGAAGTCTTGATGGATGACGACGATTCTTCCTCCATCTCAACGCTCGACTCCGATTCTGAAGCCGAGCCCGAACCAAGTCCTCCCCGTCGGCACTCACCAAAACACACACCCCGGAACTCAGCAGACAACACACTCTCCTCGGACAGTTCCATCCTCCGCCAGCTACGCGACATCTCTTTGCACTCGAACCCGTCGGGGAATCTGATTCGACACCCTAAGCCGAACCCACCTCCCGGCCCACCCGAGTCTCCCTTTGGCACAGTCACTTCGTCCTTGTCGCTGCTGGAAATGCTGATCCGCTTGACGAGTTTGAGATCGTCACAGCAAACAACCCACCTCGCGATCCCGGACGAGTTCACGATCCACTTCTTGGAGAATACTTCGACGACTGGAATGCGAGGGGAACAATCGAACAGAGCGAGAAGGGAAGCGAGGCGGAGGATGGGATTCGATCCGTATGATGTTGATCACGGGCAGGGGGAGCAGCAAGAAGCGGGGAAGTAAGCAGTTGGGATACATTTTACGTATGCATGTATGTATGTAAGAGAATCAATCAATTACATGATAAACTCATATCCATCAACCTCACTGAAGCTACACACCCTACTATCCCAACCAATCTCCCTTACCAACTACTACCTCGTCATTCGCGTCCCCCCCCCCCCGGCGACTCCCTCTTGCTTTAGCAAGTGGCGGTGTTCTCAACACTGATATCAGCAGCATCGATAATCAGAGTTGACTCCCTGGTGGGTCCGGGGGCAGTCAAGAAGATGCGAGTCCGAGCGGTGAAGGTGACGTTGCGCTGGTTCTGGTTGAGGATGTTCTCCCTGACGGAGATGGGGTGGGTGATGGTGTAGTCGTACCAGCTCCCCGGCGTGACGGGGAGGTCCGAGGACGAAGTGACCACGTTGGCCGGGTTGGGACCCAGCGTTCCGGGGGAGATGGTGTACTGGGAGTGCCACGTGCTGGAGAAGCCCGACTCCAAGCGGATGGTGCCGCGGGGGATGGTGGTGATTGTTCCCGTCGTGCAGCCGAGGGGGAACTGGAAGATTACTTCAAAGTCGCAGAATTTTTCGCGGGCTTTTTTTTAAAAAAAAAAAAAAAAAACGGTTAGTAATAAATTCTCTCTCTCTCTCTCTCTCTCTCTGTGGGAAAAGTTATGAGGTGTGGGGGAGGAGGATTGTGATGTAGGTGAGGTTAAACGGTGGGGAAATGGATAACATACTGTCGGGAGGAGAGGTAGGTCCGACGTAGGCCTGGAAGACGTCAAAGATGAGTGTTCCGGTTGTGCCGGACGCGTTGACCGTGTAGCCGAAGTTGCCTGCGGGGCAGCCGTTGCCGCCGATGGTGCGGGCGGAGGCGAAGGTGACGAGGGGGGCTTGACGGGGCGTGACGGCGGCGTTGGGTGAGGATTGAAGGGCCGCGGCGGTGGCTAGGGCGGGGAGGGCGAGGAGGGAGAGGATGGAAGGCATTTTGAGTTGCAAGGTGTTTGTTTGCGTGGAGTTTTTGGAATTGAGAAAGTTGTTGTGATGAGAAGAAGGTTTGGAGTCTCTGGTGATGAGATGAGGAGGAAAGGACTTGATGGGAGGACGAGAAAGGGGGCTTTTATAGATGAGAGCATTCGACTTGATGAGCAGGAGGCTTTTCCTGATGAAGCTGCTCCCGTGAGTCCGTTCCCTGCCATGATGACGCCTCCTCTCCTGACCGCTGTTGCATAGAGAGGGTGCCTCTCGTGAAGCATGTTTGCATGGCGGAAGGCTTTCTCCTCGGTGAGATATGGCTTGACCGGGTTTGTCACCGTGAATGACAGCATTGTTCAGGGGTTCAGGGGTGGACAACATGGATTGAAATCCGCATTATGGACTGGGGATGGGAGGAATGTTTGGTTGAACTAGTTGACTACGCCTCTTCTAGTTGCGTAACGCTTGCCGTTGTTCTCTTGTTATGCTTCTGGCTCTGTAAGTATGCGAATGTCTGTTTTTGTGAAGTTCAAGTACTGAAAGATTGCAGTTGAAGTCATCATGTTTGGTATCAACAAATGCTTCCTACCTATAAAATATGGACTTTGTGTCACTAGCAGTCAAGCTGAGGTTCTGTTCTGTTCTGTTCCCGAGAATATGCTCTACTGATGCTGGGGGGAATCAAGCATTGATGTCGGATTCTGGCGTCGGACTCGGTCAGACCTCACGTGAATGCCTTGATCGGACTTCTAGACTCTGTAGAAGTTTGGTACTGCACCCTAGTCGAAATCCTTCCTTAAACCTATATCAGTTAACCACCCCACAACTGTCATGGTGTTTCATGTTACATAGTTTGCAATAGCTGCTTACGTTCAGCCTTGTGAGCATCCAATCACATCGTGATCCTTGGCAGCCCACCTAGTTAGAGTCGTAACACCGCCGGGGTTTATGATTGAGACTATCGGGTTGATGACGATAGTTTACGGATTATCTGACCGCATAACCGCTGTAGGATTGACACATGTGTCTCATTGTGGCTGAGCATAGTAGCTAGCCGAAACTTGTTAATTAGTGGTGAAGGTGAGCCCCTGAAGTCAACAAACCATGGACAACGCGATTGGTTCGGAGCCAATGAGTAGTTGGCATTACGCAGGTATTAGCCGACGACAGACTGTCGGAATCATCGCCTTTTGATCATCACTGCTTTGGCTCTATTCAAGCCAACTGAGCTCGACCGTAGAAAGTGGCCAACATCCACCGTCTGAGAGTTATGTAGGATGTAAGCAAGGCCTAATTAGTCAGAAGCCATATCTCGTTGAGGCAATCGAGGAACAGGTCAGCCATACTGTCATCTCAGATGTGTGAGCAGGGAAATCGGGGCATGATGTCGGCGTCGGGCAAGGTACTAAGTGATTTATCGGGGTTAGGGTTAAAGCAATCCCCTTAGCCTTGGCACCTGAAGCACCCCCCTGATGCGGGGTCCTCAGATGTGTTGACAGTGATTTGGCGGGGTACAGCACAGCGGTTGCCTTGGAAGCCAACCAATCTTGTCACCTTTCAAAGTAAACACGGCAGCCACGCCTGTGTGCTTTGCATATCTCCACCGAGCCTAACCTGTCGATCATTCTCCAAAATCCCAATACCACTTTGCGAACCGCCGATGAGGTAGAACCCCTCCTTACCTTTCCTTTTTTTGTTTGGCGGAAAAAGGTTGTGTCGAATTGACACGCCGTGAATCGCAGAAAACCGACCACCTCGTCGAATGAGAATCAGAAAACAAGCAGGTCCCGGGCCGAGCTGAGACAGAGCTTTTACGACCTGATCCAGTCTACAACAATTACATACAACTCGGCGACACCTTCCTCGACCACCACAACACTTCCACCCGACGAAAACGAAGAACCAGTAGTCCAAGTCGTCACCATGGCGCGATCACGCCGTGGTTCCTTCAGCGACGATGACCTCGAACTCCTAAGCTCGCAGGCGGCCAACATGAGCATGGGCCCCACCTCGCAAACCCCCGCGCGGCCAGCATTCAACACTCCGGCTCGTGGTGCAGGCGGCGGCGTTCGCGACATCAAGGATGCTAGCATTATCGACTTGACCGAGAGTCCACTAGCCGCCACTCACAAACCAGCAGCTGCGACACCAAAGCCTACCTTCGGACATCCAACCAAACCTACCCCGCGATTCCACGAGCCTAAGCGCACCTACGATAATCTCTTTATCCAGCGCAAGGTGAACCGCCCAGAGTTTCATAGAGACCTGTATAGGAGTTCGGGTCCGTTGAAGCAGCCCAAGACCGAGCCAAAAGCTGGCCCGAAACTCCCCATGTTCAGCTCTATGGGCGATGAGGCACAGCCTGCGTATCAGTATACCAAGCCTGCTGGACAAGGAGGGTCATATGGCGATACGACATTCTACACCGATCCAGCAAAGGCGAATGCCGACTTGAAGGCACTGCTGGAGGGTGGTATGGAGGAGGAAGATGATGACGAGGAAGACCCAAGAGGCAAGCCGAAAGACAAGGACGACAAGAAGCCCAAAGACGTGGACCCCCTCACAGTCCAGGAAGACGGAACCCTAGACGGCATCAAAGTCAAACTTTTGCCTCACCAAGTCCACGGAGTTAAATGGATGAAGAACCGCGAGCTAGGTCCCGTCAAGGCGAGCGCTAGAGTTCCAAAGGGAGGCATCTTGGCAGACGACATGGGATTGGGAAAGACTCTCCAGTCGATTTCACTCATACTCAGCAACCCTATGCCTTCATCCTCCTCCAAGGGATGGAAGAAACAGTTCGAGCAAATGTCTCGTTCCACCCTCGTCGTTGCGCCCCTCGCTCTCATACGGCAATGGGAAGCAGAGATCAAGGAGAAAGTCTTGCCGTCAAAAGGAATCAAAGTGTGCGTTCACCACGGTCCTCAACGAACCAAAGATTCCAAGGTTCTGGCCAAGTATGATGTGGTAATCACCACTTATCAGATTTTGGTGTCTGAGCACGGAAACAGTCACTCTGACCCTACGAAAAACCCGCAGGTGGGTTGTTTTGGAGTTCAGTGGTACAGAGTGGTACTTGACGAAGCGCACAGTATCAAGAACAGGAATGCGAAAGCTACAAAAGCTTGTTGCGCGTTGAGGAGCGAGTACAGGTGGTGTTTGACCGGCACGCCGATGCAGAACAACCTAGACGAGCTCCAATCGCTGGTTCACTTCTTGAGGGTGCCGCCGTATGAGGATTTGGCAGCCTGGAGGAAGGACATCGACGCGCCTATGAAGCAAGGGAAGGGGCATATCGCTATCCGACGGCTGCATAACCTGCTCCGGTGCTTCATGAAGAGGCGGACGAAGGAGATCCTCAAGGAAGAGGGCGCGCTTGTGGCCGGCGGGAAAAAAGCGTTGGAAGCTGCAAAGAAGAAGGCTGCAGAAAATGGAGAGGATGAGGAGTCTCAGGAAGCGGCAGCGCCGAAGCCCGCGTTCAAGATTACCGAGCGTAAAATTGTTACGGTCGAGACGCAGTTCTCTGAGGCGGAGAGGGAGTTTTATGATGCCCTCGAGGCGAGGGCTGATCAATCTTTGGAGAGGATGAATGCCGCCAAGGGAAGGATTGATTATGCGAATGCGCTTGTGTTGCTTTTGAGGCTCAGGCAGGCGTGTAATCATCCCAGGTTGGCTGATACCAAGTTGGAGAAGGATCAGGACGCGTTGGCTGTGGATAAGGCTGTTGTGCCCAAGGGCATGGCGGAGGCGGACGATCTGGATGACTTGGCTGATGCTTTTGGGGGGATGGGTATTCAGACTAAGAAGTGTGAGATGTGTCTGGGGGAGTTGAGTAAGGAGGAGGTCAAGGGTGGGAGGGTCAAGTGTGGAGAGTGTGAGGAGAGTGTGAGGAAGGTTGCTGGTGGGAGTAAGGAGGAGGGAAAGAAGAAAAAGAAGAAGAAGAAGAGGGTTAGTGTTGTCAAGGAGGAGATCAAAATTGAGAAGAAGAGACCGGTGGGGAGGGGGAAGGGGAGGAGGATTGTGGAAGACAGTAGCGATGAGGAGGAGGAAGCGGAAGGAAGTTGGCTGGTCGGGGAGGATGAGAGAGGGGAGGGGAAGTTGAAGTTGGGGAAGTGCGGCGGACAGAGTGATGAGGATGCTGAGGGTGGGGGTGATGATGTTGGGAGTGATGATTCAGAACATTCGAGTGAGGATGAAGAGGAGGGTAGTGGAAGTGATTTGGATAGCTTTATTGTGGAGGATGAGGAGTCTCAGCAGAGCAAGAAGACGAAGGGGCGAAGGGATGAGGATTCTGATGACGATGACTCCGAGGAAGACTCGGATGACGACACTTTTGTGTCGGTGTCCAAGTTGCAGTCCTCACAAGTCGTCTCTTCTCAGAAGGTGCAATCTGATGAGGATGACGAAGAGGGCTCAGCGGAGGAGATTTCTGCTTCGGAGCTTTTGTCGTCTGATGCTTCTGACGACGACTCGGACTCGGAAGACCAATCACCTATCAGGCGGAGAGCAGGACACCAATCTGGTGGTGTTGGTGGCGGCCGCAAAAAGAAATCATCCCTTCTCGAAACCAGCTCGGCGGGCGTGACGGCCTCTGCCAAAATCAGGGAACTCCTCTCCATCCTTCGCAAGGAAGCAACCCAACACAAGTTCATCGTCTTCTCACAGTTCACGTCCATGCTGGACCTTATCGAACCCTTCCTACGATCTCAGCACGGGCTCAAAGCAGTCAGATACGACGGGAAGATGGCCAACGATGCGAGAGAAGCTGCCCTCCGAGCTCTACGAACAGATCCCCACACCCGCATCTTGCTTTGCTCTCTGAAGTGCGGTTCTCTGGGTCTAAACTTGACGGCAGCTACCAGAGTCATCATAATCGAACCCTTCTGGAACCCCTTTGTGGAAGAGCAAGCCATCGATCGAGTCCATCGGTTGACTCAAACGGTTGATGTGGTTGTTTATAAACTTACCGTGGCCGATACGGTCGAGGCCAGGATTGTGGAGTTGCAGAACAAGAAGAGGATGCTGGCCGAGGCCACGATTGAAGGCGGGATGAGGAAGAAGGATAAGGGAGAGCTGAAGCTGGGATTGCAGGAGATTCTGGACCTGTTCAAGCACGATGCCAGGGCGAGTTTGGGAGGTGGGAACGATGATGGTCTAGGGGGATTGGGGAATGATGGGTCGGTTATCAGGAGTGATGTGGGACAGTTTATTGGGAGGAAGAATAAGCCTGGCGCTGGGAGGAGAGGGGGGGAGCATGAGGTTTATGGACGGAGGTGGTAGATGGGAAGGGAATTATATGGTGGGATAAAGGATTGGTTTGGGAGGGGATTTTATGACTTGATGAAATTGGGTTTTTTTACTTTTTTTTTTTTTTTTTTTACTTTGTGGTTTATTGTTAGATGTATATGTCGAGTAGATGATGTTGTTTGTGTCAATCTATGTGTCTGAGGCGTGAGGCCCGTGAACTGGCTCTCTTCCGTTAGATATACAACCAAAAGCAACACTGTATAACAATCTTACCAGTGTATGTGTACAGTGCGATGGAGTGGTTTTGATCTTGTGCATACAATACAGTACACAAATACTGTGTGCACGTTTTTGCCCCAAACATCTAACCAAAAGCAACAAGACGAAAAACACACAATATTCTCAACGCAGCAATTCGCAAGCATGACGGCCCCTTCTCACAACCACGCCAACTACCAGGCGCGCCTTGACTACATTCGTGGACTTTTGGGGGATCACTTTGGTCTTTCCAACGAGGTAAGCATTCATAATATGGAGAGTCCAAAGTGCAGTCGAGTCTCCATATATCTAATAATCGGTGAAATTGTAGAACATAGCCGAGACCAAGATCACACCGATTCAATACGAAGCCGACTTTCCCTTCAAATACAACAACTTCGTATACCGCCTCGAGTTTCCCGTCGACATCTCCGATGATGGTCTTAAGCTGCCGGGCTGCGTCCCCATTCCTGCAGATTCTAGGGCGTTTATAATGCGCCTCAGCAACCCCGATGCTGAGGGCATGTACCAAGAAACCCGCGTGCAGAATGAAGTCGCCATCCTTACCCTCGCCTCGGCAGCTCTTGGCCACATCAAGCCCAATATCGTCCCCCGCGTCTTCGGCTGGGGCGGTGCTAGTCAAGGGCGTTTGGGCTGGATCTTGCAAGACTTGATGCCCGGAGTGCCGCTTGATGACGTGTTTAGCCCAACCGGGTCCCTGGAACAGAAAACCGCGGTTCTGAGGCAGATGGCGGCCATTCTGAAGGCACTACAAGACTATCCGCTTCCCGAGAGCATTCGGGGCTGGGGAGGGTTGACGTTTGACAGCAGCGGCGCCATTGTCAGCGCGCCTATGCCTAGCGTGGGTGCCGGGCCATGGTCTTCCCTCGAAAATTCCTACCGAGGCCGACTAAAAGCCGCACTCGACAAGGCAGATAAAAATCCGTATCTGAAGGGATGGCGGCCGAACGGCATTAGAGACCGTGTCGATAATTTTATCGAGCGTGGCTTATCGGCACAATTCTCTGACCTAACATCTAGCCAAGACAGGGCTATTATACACGCAGATTTTAGTAAGTTTTCTTGTTTAATGGAACCTCCCCAGCGCTAACATGGAGGTAAAAGCCTCGGACAATCTCCTCCACGACCCTGCGACAGGCCTTATCACAGCGCTCCTTGACTATGACTTCAGCACTATTCTACACCCTGCCTACGAGTTTTTCCGCTCTTTTGGTCCCAACGGCGGTCAGTTTACTGGCTGGATCGCCGACTCAGATCCAGAGGGACAAGAGTTGTTAGAACTTCGGAGAGCCAAACTTAGCGGAGAGTTTCCTTCACCTCTTCCAACACCTAGAGAGACTCCCAACAGTCCAGGGGTTGATTGGGAACTTGCGCAGGCGTGGGAGAATGAGCTGCAGAAAATAAATACCAAGCGGCCTAGCACCATTCAGGGCATCGACAAACTTGCTGATGTGGACGAGCTCTTGGGATCCCTGAAACCCTGGAGATTAACCAATACTGACTTTCTGAGGATGAATAAGGATGAGGGCCAGAGAATGGCTTTGAGACGTATGGGTGAAGAGCAGCTCGCAGCCGTGTTGGATCATCTTGGGTTCTAGAAACAATTGATAATACGTTACGGATCGTCTTGAGCGAGCCGGCGGAATTGGCTTGAATATTTGCTCCCCAGCTCGGAAACCTATCACAGTAAAAGTACCCCCGCCGATAAAATGCCGATGAGATACTCAAGAGATATTTTCCATTAATTACTACCTCAACCATGGAACCATCGGCCTTGCTTCTCTTGGTTTAACCCATTCACTAGCTGGGAGTAGGTACCATACGATCCTCAGGTCCCTCATTAAAGAATTACAGGGCCAAATGATAATCCAATGACTGCCCGGAACCATCGCCCAGTTTGATACAGTACGTCATTGTGTATGGATATTTGCTTGAAGGAGACCAACACCCGGTTTCATCATCTCTTAGCTCGCACGCATTCCAGGGGAGTGTACCCAGCCATCTCCCAGTCGAGTAAGCACAATCCGGTTTCCGTTGATGATGATACCAATGGAAATGATTGATCCGATACTTGTTAGGGAAAGACTAGGTAACAAAAGAATACTTTTACAAAAGCGCTCCTGAAGCGCACTCCATGGAAACATGCTTCGCTTCCACCTTTCCAACTCCTACCCTTTTATACCTCCTACCCCGGCCTGCTGTCTCCCGTATCACAATAACATAGTAGTCTTTCCGAGCATCCTCCTTCCCATCTTCCAAGGCGCCAATAACAACACAGTTACAATCTTTAAACTGGATTTGATCTGCCATATTAAACCATAAAGTCTTTACTTCCTCCGTTCCATTCAAAATGACATACTTTTCCTCCCTCTTTTCCACTCGGCAACTTGCACCAAAGTTTCTCACTTTGACATTCAGTTCGCGTCCACCACCAGAAAAATCAAGATCCTTGCGCCGTGGGACTAGAAAATAATTCGTCGGCCCCAAGATAAAATCAATGCCTCCAGAATATGCCATCCAAGACCATGACGGCACCACTTGATCCGTGGTATACTGAATTGGTGGTCCGTTCTCCTGAGTCCGCTTCCACAAAAGAAGAGAACCCAAAAAGAGGCGGAAGATTCCGTAGTATGAATCGGTTCTCAATACCTGATTTATACGCGTGATCAGACTGTCAATTGCAACGACTCTGTCGGTTTCTTTCGTAATACCAGATACCGAATATTTCTGGAAAAGAAACTGAATGAATTCGACGATCCGCCGAGACCCAGACGACCCAAGTCTGTTCGGAAACTGAGGATCGAGAATGAAGTATTGCTTCCCAAACGGCCTAAATAATATAAGATTTCGTATCATAAAGGCAGTGCTTAATGATCAGACTTACGGTAGAAGTTTTATAAGCCCTTCACATATCACCCCGTCCCCACATTCGCAATACACGTGTGCTGGTGTAAAATGAATGGTTCGCCGGGACAGCACTCGTTCTTGTAAAACCCAAGCCCTTTGCATTAGAGGTCCTTCATCCACGTCTTTATTGAAATCACATTCGCAACCTAGGGAGGTAGAGGTGTTTTGTGCCTGGTCATCTGGTGTACTTGGCTGTGGGGTAAGAAACCCATCTTTCCAGCTATGCGCTGAAGTTGCGGCAATAGTACAATAGGCATTGGCGAAGATATCCTGCATGGTCTTAGCTTGGCTGTCCCAGTCGTCCCTAGATCTTTGGATAATGCAGAGAGAATCGATCCAGAGATATTGTTTTCCAAGTGCTTGCGTAATCTTGACCGCATCCTGGAATGTCTTGGGCAACTCATCGTAAGAGAAACTTTGCAAACGACTTTGGTAGTTTTCTGGAGTGGTGCAAAACTGAGTTATATCATGTTCCGTGGGATTACCCCAGCGGTGTGACAATACAAGATAGTCTTCATCCAGAGATTTTTTTTCTACCAGAGTCAGTTTTCCAGAGAGGAAGTTGTCAATAAAGACAATCCTCTTGGGCCAAAAGTTCCTGGATCTTGGTGGCCGCATGCATTTGCTGTGGTGTTCGTCACAGTGCTGAAGCCACTTTCTCAAAAGCGAAATGTTTGCCATCAAATGGGTTGAGACATGATTAGACGCCAGATTTGACGTTGGTCCACTAGTGAATGTTATAAGGAATGGGTCATTGGTTGAAGGTTCCCACGATCCCTACATGATAAGGGCGATTAGTAGCATTCCAGGAGTAATATAAGGATTGACTCACTCGCTACACCACCACACACACCCAGGTCAGTAATAAAGTAATAATTCCCATCTCACCTCTCTTAAGGGAATCTACTTACAAACTACACCACCACACACACCCAAGTCAATAGTAATTCCCATCTCACCTCTCTTAAAGGCACCCACTTACCCGCTACACCACCACACACACCCAAGTCAATAATAATTCCCAGTTCGCCTCTCTTAAGGGCATCTACTTACTAACTACACCACCACACACGCCCAAGTCAATAATAATTCCCAGTTTACCTTTCTTAAAGGTATCTACTTACTAACTATACCATTACACACACCCAAGTCAATAATAATTCCTAGTTTACCTCTTTTAAAGATATCCACTTACAGTCTATACCACCACACACACCCAAGTCAATAACAAAGTAATAATTCCCAGCTTACCTCTCTTAAGGATATTTACTTACATACTACACCACCACACATACCCAGGTCAATAAGAATTCCCAGTTTACCTCTTTTAAAGGCATCCACTCACATCCTATACCATCACACACACTTAAGTCAGTAATAATTCCTATCTTACCTCTCTTAAGGGAATCTACTTACAAACTACACCATCACACATACCTAAGTCAATAATAATTCCTAGTTTACCTCTCTTAAGGGTATCCACTCACACTCTATACCATCACACACACCCAAGTCAATAATAAAGTAATAATTCCCATTTCAGCTCTCTTAAGGGCATCCACTTACATTCTATACCACCACACACACCCAGATCAATAAGAATTCTTATCTCAACTCTCTTAAAGACATCTACTTACAAACTACACCACGACACACACCCAAGTCAATAGTAATTCCCAGCTCACCTCTCTTAAGGACATCCACTTACAATCTATACCACCACACACACCCAAATCAATAAGAATTGCTATATAACCTCTCTTAAGGGCATCCACTTACAGCCTATACCACCACACACACCCAGGTCAGTAATAAAGTAACAATTCCCATCTCACCTCTCTTAAGGGCATCCACTTACCAGCTACACCACCACACACACCCAGGTCAGTAATAAAGTAATAATTCCCATCTCACCCCTCTTAAAGGCATCCACTTACTCCCTACACCACCATACACACCCAAGTTAATAATAATTCCCATCTCACCTCTCTTAAGGGCATCCACTTACCCGCTACACCACCATACATACCTAGGTCAGTAATGATTCCCATCTCACCTCTCTTGAGGGCATCCACTTACATACTATACCACCACATACACCCAGGTCAGTAATAATTCTTATCTCACCTCTCTTAAGGGCATCCACTTACATACTATACCACCACATACACCCAGGTCAGTAATAATTCCTATCTCACCTCTCTTGAAGGCATCCACTTACTTCCTGCAAAACCACACATACTGATATTAGCAATCATGATCGAGTCCTAGCTTCTAGCAAAGCTCTTAAAATATAACTGTCGTTCAAAATTAGATTGACGTTTTATATTCAATACATACTCTCTATACAAAGTTATACTCCGCCTTTGACCGTTACATATAATTTCTCACCATAAAGTCTGAGTGAATCCATTTCTGGTTTTCATCTCCTCGGGATGACATTACGTCGCGCGACGGTGCCCGTACAACTTCTTTGGTTCCTGTAGCTCCTGTTCGTGTCAGTCGTTGTTAATTATGTCGATCAAGCCACTTTCGTAACTAGTCTGCAAATTCTTTTGAAGTTTTTTTTGCTCAGCGTGCTCAGGTCAAGGAAGTCTGACTTTCCGGCAAACAAATTTTAGATTTAGGCAGCAATGATGATGGATGATACAAAGTGGAAGTTTGGGCCCCCAGTTGCACATCAACGAAAATTGGCTCCCTCTCTGATAATACCCCGCCTCTCGGCAACTTTCATCAGCCAATTGTATTATGTATGGCGGCGCCACAGTTAAACATCATCGGCGGTCCCGTATCTGCTCCGGGGGGGGGGGGGGGGTGGGCTTTGCCAACGCAGTTGAGGAAGTCAGTCAGTCTCAGGGGGCCTATCGAAACGGAGGGTGGGCATGTTGGTGAGAAGAACCGACTTGGATAGGATATTCGGGCTCTTTGTCCTTGAAGATGTATAGGGCGGCATTCTGGCGGAGGAGCTCGTAAAAGCCGTTCTCGAGGTTGCCGGTCAGCTGGAAACCGACAGCCCCTACCTCCTTGCGGATCTGGTCGTCGAATTGGGCGATGAGGGCTCGCTCTGGGAGGATTGATCGAGCGACGGCGCTGGTTTCATCTTAGCATACAGACAGACACCCCTGGGGTTCTGGCCACCCAAAACGCTTATCTTACCGTTAAGAAACTGTGGCACGTTAGAGGGGCTTTGTAGAAAAGATATTGACGGGTGGGTTGGGAAGCGTTCGGGGCTTCGCTGGTTTCATGATTTTGTTTCTCCTCTTTTGTTTAGTGGTAGATGTACTGTGCATGCTGGTTATATATGATGTTATGCCATCTTGAAACGGATGGTGAATCCAACCTTGAGAACTGTGAGGATATCGATATCTGAGCATAACGGGAAAAACGATGCTTCGCGTTAGTACAACCACAAACCGTGAACCCTCCCGCGGGAAGCCCATCTTATGTTATAAGGTATATTTTATACACACACGCTGTCTCATGCGGCCAACAACAGCAATCCCATGCTCATTCATGCATTCCCCACCTTCACTGATTACCCAACCCAATCTTCTCCGCCAACCGCCTGGCAACGTCCATAAACACTTTGGCCCTAACACTCTCAGGTTCTGCCACGACGGTTGGTTTCCCCCTGCTCCCATCCTCTCCAATGCTCGGATGAAGCGGCACATCCCCCAAGAACTCGAGTCTCTTTTCCGCACACATGGTTTTAACTCCCTCGGTCCCTCCAAACACGGCTGTTTGCGTCTCGCAGTTGGGACAGCAAAACACAGACATGTTTTGTATTAGCCCCAACACGGGCACTTCAACCTTGTCAAACATGTTTACTCCCTTTATCGCGTCCTTGACTGCCAGAGTGTGGGGCGTCGTAACGACGACGGCGCCGTCGAGGGGGATTTGCTGGGTTATGCTGAGCTGGATATCGCCTGTGCCCGGCGGGAGGTCGAGGACTAATATGTCGAGCTTGGGAGGACCCCACTGGACCGAGTGGAGGAGCTGTTGGATTGCTTTTAGGAGCATCGGACCTCGCCACACTATTGGCGAGTCCTCGTCGGGGGAAAGGTAGCCGATGGACATGGTTTTGATGCCGTAGTTTGTTAGCGGGATCAGGGCTCCCGAAGGGGAGAGGGAGGGTGCGTGGTTGGTGAGGTTAAAGAGGGTCGGGATTGAGGGCCCGTAGAGGTCTGTGTCTAGGAGGCCGGTTGTGTAGCCCAAGCGGGAGAACGCCAGGGCTATGTTGGCCGAGAGTGTTGATTTGCCTACGCCGCCTTTTGCCGACGAGATTGCTATTATGTGGGAGACAGAGGGGATGGGGCGCTTCTGAGGGAGACCGCGGGAGAACTTTGGGGGAACGCCTTTGGTGGGAAGACCCTAAGCAGGTGTCAGGAGAATGTAGGGGGGAGAGGAGTGTATTTGGGCATGTGCATACGAGAGGATTCTCGTGTGAGAGAGCATGGCCAGTTGTGTGGAAGAGTCGGGAGGATTGTGAGAGTTTGGTCTGGGTGCCATGTTAGAGTATGAGGTTTTGGTGAAGGGGTAGGTGGGTGACTTACATGACGGAGGAGGGGGGAGAAAGTGTGAAGGAGACGGGCGGTTGTGGGAGGTTTCATGATGAAATATTATCGTAAAATGAATAAAATTAAATCTGAAACTATCATTATGCAATGTAGAATTTTGACCTATTTACATGACCATGTCTTCTTGTTCACGAGGAATGACGACGGTAATTATTCATATGAGAGAAGCTCCCAAAGCTAGCTCCAATTGGAGCTCCCAATACCCCTGTAAGTTACAGCGGTAACAGCCCCCACAATTCCGTGCAAAGCAAAAATTCTGCCAGAAGCCACCGCCAAAATTTTACCTGGCTTTGATCGTCCAATTCGCCTGCTAAAAATTTACCTTCAGTGGAGAGCCCATCGCGATTCTTGACGAGGAGAGAATCAGCACAACGACAATGGCGCCAGTTGCACGGAAAATCCGCGCTTCAAAGCGGTTCGCCGAGTATGAGGAGAAGCCGGTCAAGGGTTAGTTTTAGTTTGCGACGATCCATTTAGGAAGCAGGCATTGATCAGTGTATCCAGAATTCGACATTGAAAACGAAATCCCGGACAATGACGGCGCAAGCGGGAGCGACGACGAGTCTGTAGACGAGAACGCCGGGACGGAGCATTATGTTGCTGTTGGGTGCGTTAAATTGGTCCAAAAATGATGTGAAACATGGCTAATGGGATAATACAGAAAGAGCAAGCTCCGACAAAAAGAAATCCCAACCCTCGGCCCTGAATATCGTGGCGCGCGCGTTAGCCGTGCTGCGCTAGATCAGAGCGATGATGATGACGAAGAAGAAGACGATGAAGAAGATGAAGAGGAGGACGATGACGAGAGCGGCGAAGAAGAATACGACGACCCCGAACTAGCCGACCTCGAAGCCGACCAACTTGAAGATGGGGAGGAGGACTTCGAGATTGACAGCGACAATGCGCTCTGTGAGAGTGACGAGGAAAAGTTTAAGGATTATACTTTCCGCGCGAGCAAGAAACCTCGTGAGAAGAAGGAGAAGAAGGAAGTGAATGGAAATGGGCGCATCAAGAAGAGACCGACTGCTGCTGATTATATGTCTTCTTCCGATGGCGAGGAGGAGGGTGAAGAGGAAGAGGAAGGATTCGGGTCTGAAGATGGGTTCGAGGGTGCGCGACTTTCTGAGGATGATGACGAGGAGGAAGAGGGCAGCGAAGACGATGAAGAAGACGAAGAGGATGATGATGATGATGATGATGATGACGAGGAGGGCGACGAGAAGGAACCCTCAACCTCCAAGACGCACTCCGACCTAAAGAAAGCCCTCTCCCAAGGTCAACAAACTATCATCTCCGCCATGTCCGCCGCCGCCCAAGCAGACGCCAAAAAGGGCATAGCAGTTCGTATTCAACGTCACGCATTCGACAACATCCTGCACCTTCGTGTCCGCTTGCAAAAAGCCCTCGTAGCAGCCAACACCTTCCCCACGATCGATACCGAAGGAGATGCCGTTCCCACGAAACCATACCAAGCAGCAGAGGAAGCGGCCGTGAAACTCTGGAACACAATCGACAGCGTCAGACAAAACTTTTTGCCTGCCAGGGTCGGAGAGAAGCGCAAGCGTACAGAAATCGATCTTGACACGCCTTCCCTGCAAATATGGGAAAGTATGCAAGACCTCGAGGAAGCCGCGCTGTCGCATCGCCGAGCCATCATTAACAAGTGGTCTGATCGCGTCAAAAAGACTTCCGCCGGCGCAACCAAAACCCGCAATCTGGTTCAAAACGATGCTCAGTCTCTTGTGTCTGTGCTCGACAGCCAGCTCGTCAGTTCAGAACGCCTTGTCAAGCGCGCGCGCACACCCAGATCGTGCGCCCCAGCTCAGGCAGCCAGGAAAGTTGAAGAGGATCCTGAAATCTATGATGATGCCGACTTTTACCAACTTCTCCTGAAGGAGCTTGTCGATCAGCGCAGCGCAGATACTGGTGCGCCCGGAGAAAGCGTGACGACGGTCAGATGGGCGGCGCTCAAGGAGACCAAGGTCAGAAAACAAGTCGATAGGCGGGCCAGCAAGGGCCGTAAGCTGCGGTACACGGTTCATGAGAAGTTGCAGAATTTCATGGCGCCGGAGGATAGAAGGTCGTGGGAGGAGCACGCCATCGACAGGTTGTTTGGGACGTTGTTTGGACAAAAGCTGGTTCTCAACGAAGAGGAGGAACAGCAGGCGTCTGAGGATGAGGAGATGGGAGGGGTTAATGTTGAGGAGGAGGGGTTGAAGTTGTTTAGGAGCTGATGAGGCTTCTTTTTTTCAGCATAAATATAGCATGTGTCTTTGAGAATCCAAGTTGGTTATACATTTGTTTTGTCAGCCATATAAATATTTGCTTGCGCATCCCACCTTTTTTGTCTACTCTCCCATTACACTTCCCTTTCTTTTTTCCCATGCTACAAATTCATAAACCCCCCTCCAGCCAACACCACCAAACAAACCAAATGAACCCCAAAATGAACCACGGGTCCTCCCAACACTTTTTTTTGCTCTTTTTTCTCTCGACCCCCATCGTCCTTGTTCGTCCGTTCCAACCTATTCATCCTATCCCAAGCCCTCCAAACGGGCCAGAAATGATACGATCCCAAACAGAGCAGGACCCATCCCGCCAGATTACCGTCGTCACCGCCACCACCACGACCACGAAAAAGAAAAACGACGGCGAGTAAGTTTGTCGACATCAAAAGTCCGCCGAAATTCCTGAGGATCAGAACTGCGTCCTGCGAAGCGGAGGGCAGTTGTGCCCGAGGGGCGAGAAGAAAAGATAGAGAAGCTGGGATCTCTGCCAGGAGGTGGATTACGAGCGGTATTTGGATTGTGAGTTTTGACATTTTTTTGGGGGGGCTCAGTTGTGTTTTTAGTAGCGGTGGTGTTGGCTGTGTTGTCAGTTGAGTATATTTTGGTTTGAGATTGGGATTTTGGTATGGGAACTTTACCTACTTTCGGTTATGAATTGGTTCGTTTTAACGAGGGCATTGAATTTGGGTCTCGTCACTTGATGCCTGAAGGCTAAATGTCAGATCATTAATGCCTTTTTTTTTTTTTTTTTTCTCCCTCCCTTCGTATATGACACGGATAATGTTACCTCGGCTGATTTTTTTGTTTCGTTGGTATGCTGAGTTCTTGTTTTATTATTTACATGACACCTAAAACGCCACGGCAGCAGATCTTGTCGAGTGGCGCCAAGACCCTTAATTCTTCACTTGGTCCCCCCTATTCACAACCACCAACTTGCATAACCAACTATTTACAATAACAATCTTTACAAGAAAGAGAGCAAAAAAAGCCCCCATAACTACCTATGCCAAAAAAAAAAAAAAAAAAAAAAAAAAAAAAAAAAGGACGCAATTTTTTTTTACCCCAACAAACCCCCAGACCCATCGCCAGTAGTAGTAGTCAAATTAAACAATTCCCCCTAGAAACCCTCAATATGACTTCCGACTCCCTTCTTTTTAGCAAGCTTGACGACGTGCATCCCCACAGTCAAATCCATCAATCCCAATCCGACGCTCTTGTAGATGACGTTTCCGCTCTGCAACCACTTGGCCAAATGTTTATCACCGGCTTTTTTCCTACTGTTATCTCCCAATTCCACTTCTTCTTCTTCTAGTTCTTCTTCCCCTTTCTCTTCACTCTCATGATGACTTCCTCCCTCTTCTGGGCGACTTCCCCCCTCAGACTCGGCGAGAATAATCTGGCTAAGCATTACCAATTCGCCCAACCTAAAACACACACCCATCATTATTAACACACATTCTTTTTGAGCAAATTTGGGGGGGGGGGGCAAGAACTCACTCAACCAACTCCTCGGCCCCGACACCAGCCTCGATCAACTCCCCCGCCTCTTTAAGCGCCCCATCCAACGTATCAACAACCACAACCCCCCCTTCAACAGCATGTTTATGCCAATGATGATGATGATGTCCATGCCCATGTCCGTGTCCACCCTTCCCCAGAGCCAACCTGATAACCTCCCCCGGAATCTCCCTCATCTCCCTGGTCCAACTCCCAATCGCAACAATCAACCTCCCCCTTCTCCTCCCTTCCCTGCCAGTCAGCCAGCCCCCGTCCCACAGCGGCTCCCTGGAAGGCGTGCAGCAAAAGATGACGTCGCTCTCCAACAGCCCCTTCTCCAAAAGTCTCTCATACTCGGAATGAGTCCTCGTCAAGACCTCAAACCTCGCCGTTCCTTCCCATCCTTCTTTCTTTCTAGTCTCTGAGGGTACCTCGGTCAAGAACCGCCGCAGTATCTCGCGGCACGAATCCGAGAAGGTGCGGTTCACAAAGTTGACCGACCTGACGCCGTGGCCGCGGAGGAGCAAGGTCAGGCGGACGTGCCAGTACGCTTGCTCGCCCGTGCCGAACACGGTTAGGTTCGTTACTTTGTCTCTCCGGGAGACCAGGCAGAGAGAGGCCAGGGCGGTGCGGAACGCGGTGAGGGTCGAGGCGTGGAGAAAGCCCACGGGCGTGCCGCGCGGGGAGAACAAAGTGATGGCGCCGGTTGGTTTTATGTTTGGCAGGTCTTGAGAAGGGGTGGATGAGAGGGTGATGACTTTTACGCCCGTGCCTACCGAACTCGACGAGGGCATAAAAAGTGTGGTGGCACCGGTGGCTGCGCTGTTTACCGAGGTTCGTTCGGGCTGGTGGATTGATGAGTTCTGAGAACCGGTCGAGTATTCATGAAGGGCGGAGCGAAGAGCATCGAGGGCGGCTTGAAGCTCCGGGAGGGTGAGGTTCTCGAGGATGGATTTGATTTGGGTGTCGGTTAGGACTGTTAGTGTCATCTTGTTTATGATGATATCCTTTCCTTTTGCTTGGCCGCCGTCGATATAGTTGATACCCTCCCGGAGCCCGAGTTCCCCCAATGACAAGTGAAAGCTTGGCAACGGTGTTGTTTAATGGAGTGAGTCCTCTATTCTTGTCGTGCTCCAGTGTACAGTAATTCCTTCCTTGACATCATAGGCTATCCCTTACACTAGAAACGGAGAAAGGTTGATAAGCTCAATTTCACATACATATATACCGAAAAAGCCGGGGAAAATGAAATAAACTCTGCGATAAGAAACAATTAATTTATTTAGACTTCCCGCTGATGCCGCGAATTTCCAAAAAAGGCCCAAGAAAACCATCACCACCACCCACCCCGCTTTCTCCCGCCCCCGCCGCCTGTCGTCATTCCTTGGGATGTCTAGGTGTCATCTGATATCAATTGCAGCGGACGGGCTACCTTGCCTTAGGCTAGCTAATGCAACTGCAAAATGCAAATGTGGAAAGGTGCGGCTGAAAATAATCCAAAATCAACTTCTCCCCTTCCCCTCTTTTCTCTCTCACTCTCTCTCAACAAAAAAGAATTAGTTTGCTTGTTGTTGTTGTTGTTGTTGTTGTTGTTGTTGTTGGCGAACTTCGGACGACGGGAGACCTACCCATGAACTCGTCAGCCAGAAACACACACCAAAGACCCAAAAAGCCAACAAGGTCCGAATATACAAAGCACCAAATATCAACTGATTGCAAAAAATAAATAAAACAAAAATGCAAAACAAAATGCAAGTATACATCATAATTTGCTAATGTGCTAAATCAATGTTGCCCTTTCCAAAACATCCCAGACTCCATGATTCCTTTGCCGCCAATGTGAATTGCCTTTTTTTCCTTGCAATGTCGAACGAACAAAGAAAAAAAAAAAAAAAAAAGATAAAAGGAACAGGTATCGCTTCGCAATGCATCATTCTCCCATAAACCGCCCCCCCAAAAAGCCAAAACTCAACGATGAACAGCCATACTGGCATTCCCCCCTCTAAACACCAACTGCGCATGCTTACCCCTAACAACATCATCCCCAGCCCCGTCGACACCAAACCCGTTCCTTCCCTTCGTTCCGAACCCGAGATCCTTGATCCTGCCGCAGGCGATATCAAACAAGCAGCCGTGAACCTCGAGCCCCCTCTCCTTGATCGCGTCTTGCACCGTAAAATTAGCCATCAACACCTTGATCCCGGCCTCAACGTTCAACTCGGCAATGCGCGTCGCTCTTTGCTTATCATCCTTGATGGCATTCAACTCGTCGAGATGAGCGAAGCGAACGGCCTTGAGAGGAGTCAACCACGTGTCCAGCACGCCGCCGACGCGCGAGTCGGAAAGTGAAGCTGCGGCACCGCCGCATGCCGTGTGCCCGCAAAGCACAATGTGTTTGACCTTGAGGTGGGCGACCGCGTACTCGATTACGGCAGAGGTGTTGATATCTGTTGGGGAAATGATGTTTGCAATGTTGCGATGGACGAACACGTCGCCGGGCTGGAGACCGAGGATGGTGGTTTCCGGACAGCGCGAGTCGGAGCAGCCGAGCCAGACTGCGCGTGAGACGGGCCGTGTTAGTAGGTAGGTACTTCTTGCGCCGGCCGTAAGGGGGTTGTAGTGGGTTAAACTTACGGATCTGAGGTGTTTGTCCACTAGCAAGTCTGGGAAAGAACTGAGGGTTCTGATGGGCCTTGTAGCCTGCCCAGGCGTTGTTGGAGCTGAGAGCGTAGAGGAAGTGGTTTTCTGCCATTTTGAAAGAAAAGCAAAAATATGTCAGTTTGATGGTTGTGTTACACAGAGAAGAAAAAGGAAGGGAAAAGGGAAAAGGAAAACCGCTAGGTGCCAATGTCTCGGCCTAGAGTTCCGACAGGAGCCAAGTATTTCTGGGCATGTGGTGTATCACACTCACACACACAGAAGTGAAATATGTACGTACCGTCAGCCATTTTGTGAGATGTATGTTATCTATGAGTGATAATGTCGTGGGATGATGTTGGTTGTTGGAAAAAGACGACAGGAATATAAAATAGGTGAGAATTCGAGTTTCAAAGGGGAGGTGAGATTGTCGAGTGATATAAGATGCCTCTCGTTCCACGCGCGATTTTCGGCTTGACCGGAGAGTAAAGTAAGGAGATCAAATCGAAAGAAGAAGGGGGGCGGCGGATCGGGGGGAGCGTTGTTAATGAGAATCAGCTGGAAGTGGGATATACTTCGAACCACCACTTCCAAAGACGGTTAGACCCAGACTTATCGGAGGCTCGGGATGGGCCGAACTGAAGAACAAACGGGCCAAGAAGGAAGATCCGGGCTTGAGAGTGTGTGTGTTACAGAGTTTAGGCGATTGGTTTTTCGAGAAAAATATGTTCCGAGGAGTTGAGATGTCCAAGAACATGGGCATTCCCACAATATTTTATATCCCCCCCCCCCCCCCCAACCTTACCTTGTCAATAATCCCTTCCCTGCCGAGCAGTTGTCGGGGATGGCTTATTACTGGCATCTTCCGTCCGAACCGCACCCCTCTTTCTTCCCAGGGATTCCGTTACCAACAGCGCACCGACCATTAAGTGGGAGTGGTAGAGAAGTGCAATCCCCACCACAATATGTCTGAAGTGGGGGTGGATGAAACTAGGGATTCACGGGCAAACATGGGAATTTGGGAAAAGCCCCTCGTTTTCCTCCTGGGAGTTTCTTCCTCCTCTTTCCGTATTGTGAAAAATCCCCATCCTCCTGCAACGAACTGAGCGACTGGTTTCCCCCTCCTTGATGCAAAAACCAGGATAAGCAAGTCAGTGTGCCTTACGCGAGGTCCAAGCATCAAGTAATGCCAAAACACCATCATGAAGCCAAGCGTTCCGGGGTATCTTTGTCATTGGACCTGGCCCCCCCAACTCCCGAAGTCTTGTATCTCCGTCAATTCTCCACAGCAGTTCTCTCCACCAAAGCGTGGGCAAACTGCAACCTCCAATTCGGCTGTTGGCAAACAAACACCAAGCCCAAGAAATACCAAGACCTTTCAACAAAAGCCAAAACTCCACACATAAGCCAGATTGCACTTCCCCCCAGATTTCGCACTTTTTTCCGCAAAGATAAGCTCGTTAAAATCTCATCTAGAATAAGCTTGGCTTCGGCTTGGCAACAGAAAAGAAGCTCCGGCAAGCACACCAGACAAGCAAGCTTCCCCCCTGGCCATGTCGATCTTTCACTGGTGTTGCATGGCATTCGTGGTTCTGTTCGAAACGCGGACGGATCCAGATCCCAATCTCCATGTTCACAACGTCGCACAGAACAGAGCGTTACGTTTTCATATGCCACCCCCCGCGCCCGAGTCCCCCTCCTCCCCAACTTTTAGTTTGGTAAGCTAACGGAGGGCCTGGGTTTGGTCTCAGGGGAGAGTTGAGGGAGGGGGTGGGGGGGGGGGGGGGGGAGGGTTTTGCAGGGGTGCAAAAAAGCATCACGGGACCTGTTGAGCCCCAGTCACGATCCCACGCCAAAATCAACAAATCGAGATCCAGAGATTAGAATGGTAAGATGCTTAAGATTGTAAAATCCACAGTGAACACGCAATGCAAAGTCACAGAAACTTGAAGACCTCAGTTTTTAAGCAAAAGGGGGTATCAAGTTAATCAATTCATTTTGTCCCAAACCGAGAAAAAAGTATCATCATCATCCGCACTGCGGCGGAAGCAAGCAGTTTATTTCACCCTGATCTGGTTGTTTGGTATTCCCGTACGCCATTCGTAAGTTCAAACCGCTCCTGTCCGTTCCACACACCGTTTTCGACGACAATCACCTTAAACCTTGATGGCGTTGTCGATGGCCTTCTGGCGCTTCTCGATGCGCTTCTGGGCCTTGAAGCCCATGATGCCACCACCCCAGCGCTTGCGGGCATCCTCGTTCTTCTCGAGGTAACCCTCCTTGACGGCAGAGACGAGCTTGGAGAGCTCGTTCTTATCCTCGGAGCGGACCTCGGTGAGGGCGAGGACGGCAGCGTTCTAAGCGGTCAATGTTAGCGTCAAATTCGGGTGTGGTATCAGGAATACGATTGCTCTTACCTTCTTGTGGACGACGGTGCCGAGTCTGGCCTTGCCCTTGATGATGGCATAGGGGACACCCATCTTGCGGCAGAGGGCGGGGAGGAAGATGACGAGCTCAATGGGGTCGACATCGTTGGGGATAAGGACGAGGGAAGCCTTCTTGTTCTCGATAAGGCCAACAACGTGGTTGAGACCGTACTTGACAGTGTAGGGCTTCTTGGAGACGTCCTCCTTCTTCTTGCCCTCCTTGATGGCGGTAGCCTCCTTGAGGAGACGCTCCTTCTTCTCGACCTTGGTCTCAGGGCGGTACTTGTTGAGGAGCTTGAAAGCCTGGGCAGCGGTGTTCTTGTCGAGAACCTGCTGGAACTGGGCGATCGCAGGGGGGACCTTCAGGCGAAGGTTGAGGATCTTCTTCTGGCGCTGAAGACGAACATACTCGGGCCACTTAACCATGCGCGAGAGGTTGCGCTTGGGCTGGATGTCCTGGCCAACACCGTAGTTGCGGGTGCGCTTCTCGATGAGGGGGTTCTTATTGAACGTCAGCGGGCGACTTTTGAAGGGGGGAGACGAAAAGACATGACATACCTTAGGGGCCTTCTTGGAGCCAGCCTTTCCCTGGGGGAAGGGGGCCGGGGCGGCCTTCTTACCAGACTTGGGGGCCTATCATTGAGAAAAAAGACATCAGCGAATGTTCTGACATTCTGATGGTCTTCTTGAACTCTAAAGAGCGGTCGGGTGTACGCGTTTCCGCCATCACCAACGAAGCCAGCTCAAGGCATTCTTCACCTGCGGTCTTTCAACCAGCAAGCGGAAATAATTGCAGCTGAAAGATATTCGAAAATATCAAGTGCATGCAATGCTGCAATCGAACATCTTGCGATGTCGATGCACAGAGTAAAGACCCTAACTCAAGTGCTTACCATTGTGTCGATCGATTGGCGATGGCTCAGGACGGGAGCTTGTTGTCGAATAGAAAAGTTCAAGAGAAGGAATTTTCGTCGGGAGCTGCGAAGAAAAAGAGGATTGTGGATTTGGCACAAAAAAAGCTCGGGCCAGCTGTAGGGTACGGCGGGGAATCTTCGACCACCCAATCGGTGGGTCAGATTTGGGTGATGCTCCACCCAACCGGGTGCACTGTGCGAATAAATGATTTGGCCGGTTTGATTATCAGATTTACGCCTTCAACCCCACCATAGAACTGGGAGTCTCGACTTTTGACTCAAAGCAACCTTCCTGGCTTGAACAACATTTGATACTGAGTTCCCTTGTTCACTCCCGAGAATATTTTAAGTGAGACTCAGCAAGCCTGATTCCCGCCAAATCATTTCTCAGTCATTACATCAAGAACGCCGTCAACAACTGAAAAGCGCAAAAGAAACCCTCAGACTTTACTAAAGATGGCCCCCTCACTCTGCGCCATCTGCAAAACAGAGAGGGCACTTATCAAACGCCCCAAGAACTACGCAAAGCTCTGCAAGACTTGTTTCATTCAAATATTCGAAGACGAAGTACATCACACAATCACGTCTTCCAACTTGTTTCATCCAGGAGAGAAAGTCGCCATCGGCGCATCAGGCGGCAAGGATTCAACTGTTTTGGCCTCAGTTCTCAAAACTTTAAACGAACGACATGGATACGGGCTCGACCTCGTTCTTCTTAGCATAGACGAAGGAATCAAGGGCTACAGAGATGACTCGCTGGAGACAGTCAAAAGAAACGCAGCACAGTACGAGATGCCCTTGAAAGTTGTGGGCTACGACGAGCTCTATGGATGGACCATGGACCAGGTTGTCGAGACCATCGGCAAGAAGGGAAACTGCACTTATTGCGGTGTCTTCAGACGGCAGGCTCTCGACCGTGGCGCAAAGATGCTGGGGATCAAGCACGTTGTAACGGGCCACAACGCTGATGACGTTGCTGAGACGGTCTTGATGAACTTGCTTCGTGGTGATATGGCTCGTCTCTCACGGAGCACCAGCATAGTCACAGGGGACGACAGGTCAGAGGTGAAGAGAAGCAAGCCGCTCAAGTATTCTTACGAGAAGGAAATCGTGCTTTATGCACATCACAAGAAGCTCGATTACTTCAGCACCGAGTGTATATACAGCCCTGAAGCATTCAGAGGAAGCGCCAGGAGTCTGATCAAGCAGCTGGAGAGAGTACGACCAAGTGCTATCCTCGACATTGTTCGAAGTGGTGAGGACATGGCAAGACTAGTCCCAGGAGAGTCTGGGTCTTCGTGTGTGTGCAAGGGTCAGAAAGCACCTGCTCCTGCCACCGTGGAGGATGACATATCTGGATGCGGGTCGTCTCAAGGCGGGGTTGTCCCTGGTGGGGAAATGGCTGCCATGGACAAACAGCTGAGAGAAAACGAAGAGCACGCTGGACTTGAAATCGACATTTCAAAGACGATGGCTGAGGACAAGCAAGGAGTAAAGGGGACAGCAGAGAAAGCAATACCTATTCGGAGCGGTAATCCAGCCTCAAAGGGTAACAGCGGTCCTCGACAGGTGCTTGGGAACTGCAAGCGTTGCGGGTACATGTCGAGCCAGGAGATATGTCAGGCCTGCACACTCTTGGAGGGTCTCAATAAAAACAGGCCGCAGATACAACTTTAAACATATTTTGTACATACTCCACACCCAACAGGTTTGAGAGGAGCTCGTTTTGAGGCGATCTTCGCCTACGAAATTGCGCGCACTCTTGCTTCCGCTTTGATAGCCCACTGTCTTGCCCGTCTTTCTCGTTTTCTTCGTTTATGAGAAGCGTTTCTCGACCTGAAATACGTAAGCCTCTAAGCCGCATCGACTTCCCGGGACCAACACATACTCTCCAAGGATTGTTAACTTCGAACCCAACGGGTGCGACTGGGTTGTCTGTTTGACCTCGTATATATCCTGTGAGTCTCCTGTCGCGGTCCATCACTGTAAATACGACCGATTAGTATGTCGTCGTCGAGTCGTGTTATCAGAGGAATATCCTACTTTGCTATAGGAAAATTAGCCATATGTCTCAAATAATCCACAGAAGACTAGAACTCCAACATACCTTGTCCCACTGATCAACGGACCATCTGTGCTTCTTTCCACCGTTGTTCATGTTCTTGATCTTGCTCAAGCCAGCGCCAGTGACGCCGAACATCTACGGTCCGTCAGTCCCTGTTCTTCATTCCCTCCTAAGCAAGTAGCGGTTCTGCTTACAGCAGTGATGATCACATAGGGGATCAGGGTCTCGAAGGGGACAGGCATCGTGGCGGTTTTGTCGGCCTACTCAATTCAATTAGTAAGTCCCAGAAAGTGGTTAACATTCAAATTGGGTGCATACACGAAGCCCTGAACGTTTCTTGGTGGTGGTGTTGTCTTGCGTGCAATACGCAATCTAGAACTGGAACTCCTCTCGAAGCTAAACAGCCAAGGTCCAGGTCTCGTCACAGCAGCTTGGTTCCCCGAATTCGCGGATTGCTGAGTGGACAGAGACTGTGGCCTGAAAGGCAAGGCAACAACAGGCCTGAGAGCGAGAGGTGCCGCGCCAAGATCTGGAAAAGCTCAGATCACATTCTTTGCGGCGTGGATTTCTTGGAGGACCCACTGCGGGATCACCAGTGACTAAGCACTGCAACCTTGCAGATGCAGGAGACGGAATCCACTGTCATCCAGCCCGTGGCACGGTGGCAGGAGCGTGTGAGCGACAGGAGGCACCTGAACCTTCAGCACTGATCAGAGTTTTGGTTCTTTTACGCCAACTTTGACACCGATTGAGGCCCCAAAACCCCGGTATTTACGCGTCTCGAAGCCGAACACATCTGCACCACCATTGGAGTCATCTTTTTGGCCCATTCCAGGCCCCGGTTCTGGCGCGTCTTCGAAACCCATCGCGATTATCCGCAGCCCCCCAAACTTCAATGTCCCGCGCATAACGTCCATAGATTTTGATCCTCCGCCTTAGCAATTACGGGAATCCTTAGGCTTTACAATATCCACAACACATCATGCGCCGCGCTTAAACCGCCGAGTTTCCACCTAAAACTTGGCATCTTTTGGTTGTGGCATGCGGCGCGGCGTTTTGCTTACCACTGCGTGACCGGACAAGCTGGGAAATACAACGACAAAAATGGCGGATGCTCAGCTCATGGAGGAGCAGCTTCAGCAAAGCGTCTTGCAATCGGAGCGGGATGCTGAGCACGCCGAAACCAGCGCTGCCGTCGACGGGGACATTGCCATGGTCGACGACAGCGCAGGAGGCTCACAGAGCCATATCGACGTCGGCAGCATAGCCGATGAATACTACCAGGACGCGGAGATGGACGAAGATGCAGAGGGGGAGGATGATGACCATGACGAGGATGATGCGAACGGCGAACACGATGACGACGACCACGCCGAATCGAGCAGCAGCGGGTCCGAAGATGACGATGAGGACGCGTTTGAGGAGGATGAACAAGTAGTACGATCAAGAGGCCGACATACTTCGCGAAGGAAGTCAGCTTCCGAGAATAATAGAAGAAACGGTGACGATGAAGATGATGAAGAGGAAGACGAGGGTGTTGGTGCAGTAAAAATACGGCCGGGAGAGACCGACAACGAGTCTGATAGCAGTGATTCCGCAAGCTCAGCAAGTATCAGCGATAACGAGTCTGAGGACGGTGCTGGGGAGGAATGGGATGCTGCCGAAAACGATGACGGAGACGACGACCGCTCTGAGAATGCCGATGAGGGTCATTGCATATTCTGTAAGCAAGATGAAGAGCATGACCCTGCAGAGGAGTTTGAGGTCTACCTGGCCTGCAGAAAGTGCGGGGATAACGGTTAGTTGTTATTCTTCCTTGCTAATACGTGGATGCTTGTGTAAGCTAACATACAAAGTAGCGCACCAACAGTGCGCCCGAGATCACAAAGCTTTGGACAGTCAAACGAGTTCAGAAAGCTGGAAATGTCCCAAATGCGCAGACGACTCTGACACGGAAGATGGGGACGAGCACGATGAGATGGACGGCATAGTAGACGCCCACGCCGATCCCTCCACACGCCGTGCCCATGCACCCAAGCTCGCTCGAGACCTTCTTCCTGCGGCCAGGGGATCTGTCAAGCCAGACGCGCATTCAGTATTTAACCAGCTGGTTGTTGATGATGACCCCATGGACGGATCACGCACTCTACGAAAACGCAAGACCTCGTCGATTGAACCTGATGAGCATGTGATGGCTCTCCGGAAGAGACCAAGAGGCACAACCGACGAGCACAGCATGGACGATGCTGTCAGTGGCCGGGAGGGCTCCGCAAGGCCGACATCAAGATCTCGGCGGATTAAAATAACAAATCCGCCTGCATCCATCACCGAGAGATCTCGGACCAGCATCATTATTAAGATGAGGGTAAATTCCTCAGTGCTTCGCCAGATCTTATCTCGGAAGCCTAAAGGGCCGAAGACTAGATCAAGTGGGTCCGGCAGGTCAGGGCGATCTGGAAGGTCCGGCAGATCCGCACGGCGGCCATCAAGAAACGACTCCCATGCGTCTGCCGTGGCGCCTTTGCCTATCACAACTCCCTTCACTTCTACGAGCTATTCACAACCATTTTACTCCTTCTATGACAAGGAAACAGACGAGTTGAAGGGAAAGCCATATGGTGGGATTCTCACCGAAGCGGAAGCAGACACCTCCAAGACCATGCCTACCCCTGAGGACAGGCGGCGGTTTGATGAGGCGAAACAAAAGGCAGAAGAGGAATGGAAACAGCGACTCGTTAAATTACAGGCTTCGACTGAAGTGCCATCCAAACGGTCAAAGAAGACGTCTGACCCGGCCAGTCAAATTGAATGCATTGACTTTGGCGGGTACGAAATCGAGACGTGGTACGCGGCACCGTATCCTGAAGAATACAGCAGGAACCGGGTGCTCTTCATTTGCGAGTTTTGCCTCAAATACATGAACTCGGACTACGTGACTTGGCGACACAAGCTCAAGTGCCCAGCAAAGCACCCACCAGGAGACGAGATTTATAGGCACGGTTCGATCTCTGTGTTTGAGGTTGACGGCCGCAAGAACCCGGTTTATTGCCAGAATCTTTGTCTTTTGGCAAAGCTGTTCCTGGGCTCGAAAACACTTTATTACGACGTTGAGCCGTTCCTCTTTTACGTGCTCTGCGAGTATGACGAGTGGGGATATCATTTTGTGGGTTATTTCTCCAAGGAGAAACGGGCGAGCAGTCAGAATAATGTCTCGTGCATTTTGACTTTACCTATTCATCAGCGGAAGGGGTATGGCAATTTACTGATTGACTTTTCGTACCTGTTGACGAGGGCAGAGCAAAAGACTGGGTCTCCGGAGAAGCCTCTCTCGGATATGGGTTTGGTTTCGTATAGAAATTATTGGCGGTTAGTGATGTGCAAGTATCTGCTTGCGCATTGGAATACGGATAAATCTGAGCAGTCAAAGGGGTTGAGCATTAGGAAGATTTCAGACGATACCGGACTGACGCCAGACGATGTGGTATCGGCTCTGGAAGGTCTCAGGTGCCTGGTTAGGGATCCTCAGACGCAGCTCTATGCTTTTCGGGTGGATCTCCAGTATTGTCGCGAGTATGTCGCTGCATGGGAGGCTAAAAAGTATGTACAGCTCAATCCGGCTGCTTTGACGTGGACGCCGTATGTGATGGGCAGGAGCAACGCGACCAATTTCGAGTTGGGCCCGGCGTTGAATGCCATTGCGCCGAGGGAAGAGGATGAAGAGAAGCCAGTAGTTGCTGGAGAGAATTTGGTCAATGGTACTGCAACTGGCGACGCGTCGTCTTCTAATGTGGAGAAACCGGCCAATGATGATGGTGGAGAGCCTCAAGTCGATACCCCGATTCTTGAGTCGACCGAGTCTTTTGAGTCTTTCGAGACTGCCGAGCAGCATCACAATGGCTCTGAGCACAAAGAGTCTATGAATGGCAGCATGGTTGAGGAAGAGGATCAGAAACCGAACGGAATCCTCACCAATGGCACCTCTGCCCACAACAACCAACTCCCGCCACCTCAATCTTCTGATGAAGAAGACAAGAAAGACATTGGTGAAGATGACTGGAGATCACAATACGAAAACATCCCACCCACGCGATTCCAGATCGTTCCTGCTATCACCGGTTCTCGAAGGGCAGAAAGATCTCATCACGCAGCAGCAGCCGCTAGTGGGGCTCCTCCACGAACGCCAGCAGTACGGACGGCGAGTAGCAACTCAAGAGCAAGAAATAAACGGTCCAATGGGGCGAGGAGGTCTACTGCTTCGAGGCCGAGGCCGAGGACGAGCAACAGTAATAGCAAGAGAAAGCCTGGAGGCACTGGGAGAGGCCCTGGTAGATGGCCGAAGGGAACGAAGAAGAGCGACTATGGCAATGCAGATAGTGGACCGGGTTTACCGCCTGCTTGGGTTGCTGCGCAGGCGGCTAAGAGGGCGGAGCCTTCTCCTGGGAATGTGAATGGTAATGGGAATGGAAATGGGAAGGGGAAGGAGATCGAGGGTTTTAATGGTGTTGAGGGAGAAGTGGCAGTGGAACACCAGCAGGTGGTTCAGAAGGGTAAGGATGTGGATATTTTGATGGGGAATGTGGGTAATTGAAGAGGGAGGACTATGGGATACCATCAGTGAGGCGTTTGTTTATTCTTTTCCTTGCGGTTTACCTATTCTGAGCAAAGGGAATGGAAGTAAAGGAAGGGTGGGGGGTGTTTTCGGGAACAGGTTTTCTGACTTTCGGACGTTGCTTTCTATCTTGATTGATAAAGATCATGGCTATTTTTTTTTCTTCTTCTAGGTAGCACCTACCTAGGTGCTTATACTCTCTCGATTGGTTGTTTTGCGGTGTGTTGTGTGTATCTGTACAGATTTGAAGGAGAATGAGCTCATATGTGAGCATGTATCAGTATTGAGGGCAAAGACAAGAAACCATCAGATAAATAGTTATATTTGAGAAAATGGATGAGAAACATTGCAAAGCTTTGGTTGGAAGAACATATCATTTCTAAAATGAAAGAAAACAAAATACATTGGTCTTGGAGGGACAGAGCATACGTCATCCCTTTGGCGGATGTTGAGGGAGAACAGAGCCCACAGGGACGCCTCATCGTGTTGCGTGCAGCTTTGTCAGATGCTACCTGAATTGGTTTAGTGTAGCTCTTGGCTGGTTTTCTGGAAGGGCTTGGCATGCGACGCTTCCGGTCTTCGTTTTTGAAGGCATCTTGATGACGGATAGAGTCTGAAGGAGGATTGTTTTATAAATACGCTGTGGAGGCTATCACTTGGCTCAATTCTGGTCGGATTGTCGGTGATTAAATTGGGATAGAGATTGCTGGCGTGCTGGACCCAGGTCGTGTGCAATGTATCATTTTGAATAAATTGGTGCCCACCTTTTTTCATCATTAATTACTTCCCTGGTTGGAAATGCTTCAATCTCTCCCGTGTTTGTCTCTCTCATCAGTGTAACTAAAGTGTTATGAGAATCCCAGAGGCAAGACATCTTCTAGGTTCTTCATGCAGGTAGGGTAATACGTTTGCGCCTGCTTGCAGTCGGGCACAGCTATCCCTCGTACCAAGCAACTGTTCCCGTTTGGAAAACCTTGGAACACTCTCACAATTCACAAGAAAACAAACAGCTGGGAACATTGCGCACCTCGAGCCGAGATTTTCCCCTCCTTTTTTTTAACCTCTTCTTCTCCTCCTTCTCGAAGAAAGAAAAGAACGGGCGCCCACCTTTTCCCACCTATCGGGGATCGATCCATCCAGGGGTTGCTTTTGCCGGGACCATCATCATCATCCGAAGGGAAAAAAAAGTCTAATGCGGTTTTACTGATAATAATCTTTTTTTTTTTTCCTTATTGCTTTTCCATTTTTTGCATTTTTCACAAATACTGGGACCAGCAAGGTTTTTTGATCACATTCGCTTGTTTCCAAAGAAGTTGCCGCTCGTCTGTTTGTTGTATTAGTTCCCGGAAAAAGAGGTGGGCTGGCTGCGCGTCCCTCTGGATCCCTCTTTCAGAAGAGAGCATCAGCAGCAGCAGCAGCAGCAGCAGCAGCAGCAGCAGCAGTAGCAGCACTGAGTGGCTTGGGTCTTCACACCTTTTGCCAAGCTCCCGCCGGCACCACCGACCCCGACCGAACGAGCGACACCTACCCGCACTTCCAACCTACCGACCTACATCCAAAGCAAGCTTTCTACTTTATTCCTTTTTCTTTCCACGGCAAATAGTGACGTTTCCGAACATTTTCTCAAACGCCTCGCATCAACCGGATCTCCCTTTTTTCCTTTTTTTCCTTTTCTGAGTTTAGAAGGGCGGCGCTTCCAAGATGTC
Organism: Cladorrhinum sp. PSN332; assembly: GCA_033297175.1. NCBI lineage: Eukaryota > Fungi > Ascomycota > Sordariomycetes > Sordariales > Podosporaceae > Cladorrhinum > Cladorrhinum sp. PSN332. Next base: position 179,657 of record MU858828.1, on the reverse strand, counting down.
GAAAGTCATCCGGAGTGTCAAGAATGTCACCAAGGGCTATTCCAGTGTCCAGGTCAAGGTGCGCGAAGGTGGGTTTATCTCGAACCAACGGCGCGATTGCGGTCGCCTTACCAGAAGGAGTGTTTTACTGACATTTTGGGGGATGCAGCGACTAGTAATGATCCATGGGGTCCGACGGGAACGCAGATGAGCGAGATCGCTCAGTTGACGTATAACTCGTGAGTAGTGGGACGATGCCCCCAGCACCGCACACTCAACGCATTGCTAATGATGGATGCTTTGCACACGCACACACACAGGTCGACCGAATTCTATGAGATAATGGACATGCTCGATAAGCGACTTAACGACAAGGGCAAGAACTGGCGACACGTCCTCAAGGCCTTGAAGGTTATGGACTACTGCCTGCATGAGGGTTCGGAGCTGGTGGTCACATGGGCCAAGCAGAACATCTTCATCATTAGGACGTTGCGCGAGTTCATCTATATTGACGAGGAGGGCAGGGATGTTGGACAAAACGGTGGGCAGACCCCCGATCTGGAAAATCACATGTTGGAAAGAGAGTGAATTACGTGGCTGACTCTAATCGCGCAATAGTCCGTGTCGCCGCAAAGGAATTGACATCCCTTATTCAGGACGAGGAGAGACTGCGAGCGGAACGAACCGATAGGAGGACTTGGAAGTCCCGCGTCAATGGCCTCGAAGAGTACGCTCCTCAGCAGGGCAGTTCCGCCCCTTCTCAGCAACCCCGCCGCGAGAGACGGCAATTTACCGAGGAGGAGGATGCCGAGTACAGGCTGGCTATTGAAGCTAGCAAACACCAAGAGGAGGAGGACCGAAAAAAGCGCGAGAGCCGGAATGCCGACGATGATGACGATGATCTCGCAAAAGCGATCAAGCTGAGCAAGGAGGAGGAAGAGCGGCGGCGACGGGAGTTGGAGTCGGCGAATGCATCATCGTTGTTCGATGAAACGCCGACTCAGACGCAACCGCCTCAGCTCACTGGGTTCAACCAGGGTTATCAGCAAGGGAGCGCCGTCGACTTCTTTGCCAACCCCATTGACCAGAACCAGCAGCTACAGATGCAACCTACGGGCTATGTGAATCCCGCTTATACCGGGTTCCAGCAGCAGCAACCGACCGGATATGCGAATGGCTTCTCGAACGGATATGCTCAACCGCAGCTCGATCCTTATGCTCAGCAGCAGTATGCTTTATTACAGCAGCAGCAGCAGCAGCAGGCTGCTTTCCAGCAGCCTCAACCAACAGGTTATAATAACCCTTACCTTCAACCACAGCAGGCTCAGCAACCTCAGCAGCAGTTCCTCCAACCACAGATTCAGGAGCAGCATACTGCCCTGCAATCGGGAAGTAACAATCCGTGGGCTAGCAATAACGGCACGGGACTGCAATCTCTAAAGCCGACGCCAACTGGATCGAATAATCCGTTCGCTCAGAGACCGTCCTCCGCTCGGCCAGCGATGCCTAGTCTCGGCAGTCTACCAGAGCAAAAGACTCTTTCAACATTCAACAACTTCAACTCGTCTTCTACTCCCCAGTTCCAGCAACAGCCGCAGCAGCAACAGCAACAGCCCATGATTCAGCAGCCACAAAGGGAGATGACGGAGCACGAAGCTAAGCTGAATGCGCTTCTGGCGTCTGGAGACGGGCTGGACACGTTCGGTAATACGGGTAACTTGCGTATTCCAGCACAGCATACCGCGCCCGGAGTCTTTGTGAACAGTGCTGGTGCCGGCCTGGGCAGGATGACGGCTGATGCCACGGGGAGTAACCCTTTCCTGAGACAGCAGTTTACGGGTTTGCCGACTGTTAGTTATGGTGGGAATCTGGGAGTGCCAGGACAGCAGCAGGTTCCGGCTGCTACTGGGCCTGCGGGAATGTACGGTGGGGGGAATAATCCCTTTGCGGGGAATAGGCAGCAACAGCAGCAGCAGGGGGGTGCGGGTGATTTAATTCAGTTTTAGGTGGGTTGAAGTGAGTGATGGAGGTGAAGGGACAGGATATGGATGAGAATGTTTGGACGAGGAGAGAAGAATTGGCTGTCGAGATCGAAATGAGGTGAGGACGCGAGTAGCGTACGAAGACGGCACTGGAAGGAGAGAGAGAGAGAGAGAGAGGATAAGTACGGAAAGTAAGGAAAGAGAAAGGTACAGAAAGGCTTGGGGACTTTGTTTGTTGTTGTTTTTTACTTTGTGTGTTGTTGTCGTTCGTTTCTCAGGCAGTTGGGCCACTTTTGAGGGGAGAGAGAAGATTATTTTAGGATGAAAGGAAGAAGAAGAAGAAGCAGAAGAAATATGCCCCCCTGTCCACCAATTCGGTGTTGAAAAAGAGACAAGCCTAGAGTTTGGACGGGAAGCAAGGCAGAGACAAATTTCTTTTGTGTGTGTGTGCGGTTTAATTTCTTGTTATATAATTTTTTTTCTTTTTCTTTTTTTTTCCTTCTCAGAAATTTAGGGAAGGGGTTTGTTTTTGGTATGGTTTCTTGTTTCTTTGATAGGAGAAATGGAGAGAAAAAAATGGAATTTGATAACATTTTTTTCTCTTGGTTTTTGTTTCTTGATATCAGATGAAAAATAGTGTTTTTTTTTTTTTTTTTTTTTTTTTTTTTTACATATATATTTTTTGGTTGTGCGGTCCAATGTAATGTACCATGAAGAGCATAAAAGAAAGTAAAGGTGGAATGTCGGTCCCCGTTCAAAATAGAGTTATTCAATCGGATTTATGTAATGTACTGATTCTTATTCTGATAGATATTGTTGTTGTTAATACAGTTTTGGGGTGTTAATTATATTGACTAATTACCTATCAAACTTACACACACCATTTTACCCAAATATATATATAACATACAAATAGCAGCAATTAAAGCCAGGTTGGCTCTCGTCTATAACTAGAGAGAGGCAGTATGTTGCGTCTAGCTGATGTTGTTTTTGGGGGATCTTTTGTGTTTTTGCCCGTTGTGCTGATGTTTGCTGTAGTTGTTGTTGTTGTTGTTGGAGGTTGTCGGTTTTGGATGCTATTTTGTATTTGATTTGGGATTGGGATTGGGTGTTTCCGACTGTTGTTTTGGTGGGTTTATTAGATGAGAGGCTTCGGATCGTATGAGGACAGACTGTGACAAGTGTATGTGTGTGTGTGTGTGTGTGTCAGATACGCGGTACATTGTTTATGTTGGGGGAAAATAATCATGAGGGGAATAAGGGGAGGAAGGAGTTGATACTTGGTTTTGATAGAGTGAGGCGGATTGAGAACATGTCGTAAAATAAAGTGTCACCGAGTTGTTACCAGCGAGTGAAGTGTGGAAAAGAGTTTTGAGGGTTTTGACTGTGTGTAACTATTTGAATATCTTCTTTCTTCTTTTTTTTTTTTTCTTCCGAGAACCATCGGATGATGTTGAACAAAGTTCACGATAAGCTCAATTCTATTCGGAAAGTCCATCTTAATGTGTCCTGCGTGGTGGCGTCATAAGGCAGAAATAGGACGAGTCTGAGGAAAGAAATGCACAATGTTATCCCCAGAAGGCATAAAAATGGAGAGAAGCAGTCATGAACATACCCAGGAAGTGTTACGCTCCTCTGGGGGATTTATACGTCCATTTTAGGCAACAGACTCAAGGGGCCATGACGATGAGACATACAAGCCATGATCTGCGGCAGTGCAGAATGACTAATCGTCAAGATACCTGCACTCGGTATCAAATCACATTGCTGCATTTTCTCAGTCATCGCTCTTGCTGCCTGATATTTTACTTTTGACATGCATGTTCCATAGAGTCCAGTCGCAAGGCAGACTGCTTGAATTGATCAGCTTTGAGTGAACGGCCAATCAGAAGAGAGAATTGATTGAAGTGGGTAAACTACACGCAGTCAGGTGACAGAACTGTGTTTGCATGAGATACGGGGAATTGATAAGCAGATTGACTGCGGGACTCGAGGTTTATTCAATTTTCAGGTATAAAATATCTGGGGAAGGGACGGAATTTTGGTTGAGAAAAAGCAGACATCCTTCTTCCTTCCTTCTTCAGCAGAGTAGAGACCAGTTGAGAGAAGCTTTGATCCTGTGCCTGTGGTCCGTGTGTCTTGTCAAGCTGCCAGCAACCCGGCCACTCCCTTTTCGTGAGTGGTGCAGCGGGAGGGTCACGCACGCCTACCTTTGGAAAAGTGAAATCTGATTGGCTCGTAGAACAGCTGCTCTCAGGACCCACAAATTGGGCTTGCAAGAGAGAAGACTGGCAAGCGAACGACTTTTGACCTTTCCCGCGCGAGCTGCCACTTCCTTTAGCATCCATCGCGCCTCTCGTCGACGGGGTTAAAAAAAAAGAGCTTCCCAACGTGCTGTCTTTTCCCAACAGCGCAGGCAACCAAGAGGACTTTCTCTTGACCTCCGTCTTTGATGCAATTTTCCTTTCTTTTCTCTTTCATCATCTAGAAAGGACCGGATTGTAATAAAATCCTTGTGGGGGACATACCAATAACGCGCGCAAGGGTTCCTTATTATTGACCTGCTGTCTCGCGCCTTTTTTTTCTCGATTCCTTTTTTTTTTTGACTACAACATCACGACCACCACCCATCGACATCGCGAAGCGACAACATCGACACGCTCACCCCATCTCGCTTTTTCGCGACGATTCTTTTCTCTCTAACCAACCCTTTATCCCGCGGCCTGCAACTGCGACAACACACGATCGCCCATCATGGCGTTCGGCGGTTTCGGCGGCGGCGGTGGTGGCTTCGGCACGAATAATAATACTGGGTCAAACTTTGGTGGTTTCGGCTCAACATCAAATACAACTCCAGGTACGTTCACCCTCGCTGCAGCTTCGCAGATTGCAATCGCAAACATCGATCGGCTAACATGCATCACTATCTAGCATTTGGCGGTGGTACGACCGGCTTCGGTGCTACAAACAATCCTAGCACCACGGGAACTGGCCTGTTTGGTGGCGGCGGTACCACTGGCGGCACCGGCTTCGGCTCAACGAGCAACACGGCCGGCGGCGGTTTTGGAGGAGGTGGTTTCGGAGCCAAGCCCGCGTTTGGGACACCAACAACATCCGCTGGCGGCACGGGCCTGTTTGGGGGTACGACGACAGCGACATCTGGAGGTACTGGCTTCGGCTTCGGCACCACCAACACAGCCACAACGCCTTTCGGTGGCGGCAGCACATCACTCTTCGGCTCAAAACCAGCAACAACGGGTTTTGGCCCTGGCGCAACAACAGGGTTCGGCGGCACCGGGACTGCAAACACCGGTATGTTCGGAGGTGGAACTACGACCGGCACTGGCTTCGGTGCCACTGCCAATCCTGGCATTGGCACCAATGTTGGCGACCCTCCCGGAACCGCAGTGGCTCAGTTTACTCCTACGTTGGAGAAGGAGGCCAACAATTCTGCAATGAGCAACTCATATCAGAGCTTGTTGTTTATGGACGCATACAAGAAGTGGTCGGCTGATGAGCTGAGATTAGTAGACTACAACCAAGGGCGCAAGACTGGTGGTGCGGGTGGCACCGGCGCTTTCGGCGCATCTAACTTCGGAGGCACGAGCGGTTTCGGTGCGGGCACGACCAATACCACAGGCGGCTTCGGTGCGAATACAGGCACCTCATTGTTCGGCGGCGGTCAAACTGGAACAACGGGTGGCTTCGGTGCCAACGCTGCGGCAACCACTACTCCAGCATTCGGCGGCGGTAGTGGTCTTTTCGGCGCCAACAAGCCCACAACTACTGGCGTATTCGGCTCGGCCACCACTCAACCTGCGGCCACAACCGGTGGAATGTTTGGCGGCGGCGGCGGCGGCGGTACTGGATTCGGCACAAACACCACGGGTGCTGCCGGTGGGTTTGGCGCGGCTGCTACAAACCCTGGAGGAGGTCTCTTTGGCAACACGGCGGCCAAGCCACCTAATTCATTCAACTTCGGCAACACTGGCGGCACCGGCTTCGGTAACGCAGCTACCACCACCCCCGCGTTCGGCACCAACACGGCCACGACTAACACGGGCACCGGCGGTCTGTTTGGAAACACCGCAACCAACACCACTGGCGGCGGTCTCTTCGGCAACACCCAGCAACAGCAGCAGCCTACGGCCACTGGCTTTGGAGGTGCTTTCGGTAACACTGCTCAGAACACGGGCACTACTGGCGGCCTGTTTGGTGCTGCTGCCGCGAAGCCTCCTGGTGGTCTTTTCGGCGCTTCTACAACTGGCACTGGACCTACTGGCGGTCTATTCGGCAATACTGCTGGCGCCGCAACCACGACTCCATTCGGAGGTGCTACCGCTGCTCAATCCACAACCGGTGGCCTCTTCGGCGCTAAGCCTGCCGCTCCTGGTGGTCTCTTTGGCGGTGGCGCGGCTAACACAACTGGTGGTGGTGCTTTCGGAGGTCTTGGTGCCACCCAGATCGCACAGCCAGCCACTGGAGGATTATTCGGTAGTCTTGGCCAAACCGCTCAGCAGAAGCCTGGTCTCTTTGGAGCATCAACAACCACAGGTGGTGGCCTGTTTGGCAACACTCAGACTGCCCAACCACAGACCAACAGCTTGTTTGGAGGCACCCTTGGTCAGCAGCAGCCTCAGGTTGGCCTCGGCAATTCCCTCCTTGGCGTATCTCAAGGCCAACAGCAGGCTCCTCAGTCTTTCTCTACGAGCATCAACGACCTTTCTGCCTATGGTGCTTCCACTCTCTTCTCCGGGCTCCCTGATGACAAGGTCCAGAACCCCGGCCCTCTTGCGACCCCGTTGTCAGGTAAGCCCAAGGGCAAGAGCCGGTCTATCTTGCCAATGTACAAGCTCAGCCCGGCGAATGCCTCACGCTTTGTTACTCCCCAGAAAAGAGGCTATGGATTCTCAGTCAGCGCGTATGGCTCTCCCGCTAGCCCGTCAAGCATCTCCAGTACTCCTGGTGGTCTTGGACAGAGTCTTTTGGCCGGTAGTGTCAACCGCGGCCTGAGCAAGAGCATCTCGGCCAGCAACTTGCGACGGAGCTTCAATGTCGAGGACAGCATCTTGCAGCCAGGCGCTTTCTCGGCGAATTCTAGCATGCGTCTCCTTGGAAATTCTAACAATCATAAGAAGCTCGTTATTAACAAGGACATGCGCAGCGACCTGTTCACCCCACCCGCCCAGACCAAGCCCCAAGAAGACACGAATGGCTCCCGAAAGCTTAGCAAGCGCGTGAGCTTCGAGACTCCTGCTGATGCTCCCAAGGGAGCAATTGCGGATTCCAGCAACGACGATCTGGGCTATGTCAAGCCTGCCCCAACCCCCGCCAGCAACGGCGTCAACGGCGTCAACGGCACCAAGCTCTCTTCGGCCAACGTCACCCCCGAGATGGAGCAGGTTAAGGGCAAGGAGTTGGCTGTTGTTCACGAGGAAGAGTCTCCCGCTGACGTCCGTACTGAGAACAAGTCCGGCTCCAAGATTGAGCCTGGCGAGTACTGGATGAACCCTACCCCGGAGACCATCCGCGCGATGAATAGAATGCAGCGCCAGGCTGTGCCCAACTTTACTGTTGGCCGCGCCAATGTCGGCAGCGTCAGCTTCAAGGTCCCCGTCGACCTCAACAACATCAACCTTGATGAGATTTTCGACAATATTGTCGTGCTTGTCCCACGTTCCGCCACTGTCTATCCAGTGGCTGCCAAGAAGCCTCCTGTTGGCAAGGGTCTGAACGTGCCTGCTCTTATCTCTCTCGAGCAGTCCTGGCCTCGCGGTGGCAAGGATGTCACAGGTCGCCGCCTCGAGAAGCACATTGAAAAGCTCAAGACATCGATTCCCGACACCACCTTTGAGAGCTACGACAAGGAGCTTGGTGTTTGGACCTTCTCTGTCGAGCACTTCACCACCTACGGTCTGGACGATGACGACGATGATGATTACGACGAGGAAGTGACCGAGATCCAGACCACCGAGGTCGCCCAACCAATTCCGAGCTCCTCGGTTGCTCAAACCTCGACTTCTCCCATCGATCCCGACGACACCTTTGAGTTCAAGCGCAGCCGCCGTGCTGTCCCCGGTGCCTTCGATCAGGCTGAGATATTGTCAGACGATGAGGACGCTGACGTCGCTCACCACCAGGGTACGACCTCCTTTGAAACCCTGGACGCTGATGCCCCTTTACCGTCACGGGAGTGGCCTGAAGATGAAAGCATGGCTGACGGACCCGATGATTACCAGCTCGAAGCCTATGATTACTCGTCCGAGCAGGGCACAATCGAAGCCAATGACGAGTACGGGCAGGCACGTTACGATGACGGCGAAGCCCAGGTTCCTGCGGGTATCCTGAGAGCACGGATGAGAGCCATCAAGAAGTCTACGGCACCTACCAAGATTGAGGTGGCTGGTGGTGACGATTGGACTCAGATTCTGCAAGCGAGCGTGCGGGTGCCGAGAACGGTGGATCGGGCGGCTCTTCGGACTATGAACGAGTCGGGTGAAGTCTGGGAAGTGAAGGATCGTGGGAGCCCTGCTCCTCACAAGGAAACGGCGGTTGCTGATGGTGCCGGGTTCGCAACCAGTATTGACTTGATGAAGTCGTTGTTTGATCAGGCGAAGGGTCCTAGCCAGTCTGCACAGGCAGCACCGACGAAGGGATTTGTGAAGGTCGGTGCCCTCCCACTCGCCTCCTATTAGTTTTGCATCCTTACCACCCTTAATTCTTTTCATTCACACTGGTTTGGTCATTATCATGATTTGATGGCTCAAGAATGTTTGTGTTGGAGTGTAACTTTTTATGTATAATGAAATTATTATAAAAACCATTTTCTGACTCGTTTTTTTTCTTTTATTATAGTGGCCCTATCAGAAGCGTTCCAAAGTCGAAGAAGAAGACGAAGATCAGATCGCTTCGGTTCCTTCCCGTCCCAACTGGGGTCCTGACGAGCGGCTCATTACTACCACCCACCATGGCGACGTCGTCCAGGCTGTCGACGGCGCAGCCGAAGCGGCGGATATTACTCCCAAGATCTTGAATCAACTTCAGCAGTACATCGAGACTGTTTCCGGGTATCAGGGCAACTCGGGGCCCGAGTTTAAGCAACTGGCTCAGGGTGATACCCTCTGGGAGGTTGCTTCGTTGCTTTTTGACGATAACGGGTACGGATTACCTGCGTTTTGGAAGCAACTGGTTTCGGAATCTACGAAGCGGGCTCTCGATCGGGCGGGGAGTTATGAGGAGAAGGCCATCGTTCATTTGGCTGGACATAATGTTTCTGAGGCTTGCGCCGAGTTGCTGGCTGGGAAGAATTCCCGGCTGGCCATCCTGGTGGCTACCATCGGTAGTGAGACTACCAAGCGGGATGTCAAAGCTCAGTTGAAGGACTGGAGGGAGTCGAATGTGCTTGCGGAGATTTCGGAGCCGATTAGGGCGATTTATGAGATTCTGGCGGGGAATGCTTGTGTTGCGGCGGGTGTCAAGGATGTGCCGATTGAGAACAGGGTGGCGAGTTTCGGGATCAGGGAGAGGTTTGGGTTGGATTGGATGCAGGGATTCGGACTCAGGTTGTTTTATTCGGCTGGGTTAAAGGATGAGGGGGAGGATGGCGGAGAGGCAAAGAGGGTGAAGGAGGCTGTGAGGAGCTTTCAGGCTGATGTGGAGCAGGACAGGGAGCAGGAGCCCGACAGTGCCGTTTGGTCTCTTCTGAAAGCTTTTGCGAATCAGGAGTTTGATTGGGCTGCGGCTGACGAGAAGAAGTTGGGGTGGTTGATGACGAGGGCTATTCATACCACCGGCAAGGTGGAGTTTGGGGAGGATGATGCCGAGAGGTTGGATAGGGCTTCGTCGGAGTTTGCGGCTGGGCTGACGGCGCATGGGGAGTGGGTGAAGGCTACTTTTGTGCTTTTGCAGCTTTCGGATGTTGCTGCGAGGGAGGCTGCGGTCAGGGATCATTTGGGCAGGCATGCGAGCGTTATTGGCAATCCGAAGAAGGAGGGCAGTGCGTTTGTGACGCTCAAGAAGTTTGGTGTTCCTGAGGGGTGGGTTTGGGAAGCCAAGTCACTTGACTTTCGGTCCAGAGGAGAGACCCATCACGAATTCCTTGCGCTCGTCTGGGCTGAGAACTACGCGGAAGCCAATCGGGTCTTTGTCTCGAGGGTCGGCCCTGACTTGGTCATTGAACGGGACTACAAGAAGCTGTTCAGCTACGCACAACTCCTGTTCAAGGTCAAGAAGCAGCTGCCGGGCTGGGATAGAGCGGGCATTGTTTACCTGCTGTATCCGATGGTTCGACTCAGAAACAGGAATCAACCCTTGGATCGGTTGGACGTTCAGCTGTTTGACGGCTTGTTGGCGCTGCGTGGAAACGTCAGAGAAGGGGACGTGCAGAGTCTGGCTGCTATTGCTGACATGGCGGAGGAGCTGATCAAGTGCAGACCTATTACTAGGGCCGTCGGGGTGCTTGATGCTGTTGAGGGGGAGAAGGGAGGAGTCGGGCTGGGTGCGGATGGGAGGTTGTTTGAGCTTTTGCCGGGCGATGTTAGGGGACGGTATCTGAGGAGGAGGGCGTTGGAGGGGATTTGTTAGGTGGGGAGGATAACAGAAAAGAGAGAGAGAGAAGATGAATTTGTTTTATTCTTGTTGTGTTGGTCGTAGTTGTATTTTTTATTTTATTTTTTGAAGGGGGCGAACGGGCAAACGGGCAAAGGAAGTTGTTTTTCGCTTTTTGAACGTCCGATATGTCTTTTTTTACAGGAAAGAAATGGAGGAAACGGGTAGAAGAAAGAGAAGAAAAAAAGACACCAAAAGAATGCAACATTAAGCGGAGGAAACAAAAAGGATTGGGCGTCTTTTTTTCTTTTTCTTTTTCTTTTTCTTTCTCCTTATTTCATCAAATTACATGGGAAATGTGATGTCGTTAATCTTTGTCCTTGTGTCCTTGTCTTGTTCGAGTAGTAAGTAGTTAACTAGCTATAGTTTGATTTAGGTAGTCAGTGACAAAAAAAAAATCGCTTTTGGTGCAAAATATATATATATATCCTAGGAATGTATGCAGATTAATCTGTGAATGTCTTCTCGGTCTGTGTATAAAATAATACGTATAGTTTGTACATACACACACACATACACACACACACCAACACCAACACCAGGCGATATTATTAGATCAGGCATGACTTTGCTGTTGATAATATGCCTAGGTATGTATGTACCTATGTACTTACTCCTTTTTCAACTCGGCTCAGGCCCCCTCCCAGACACCAAGAGTTCACATTTAAACGTTTGAAACGAGCATGAATGCATAGATGCATAGATGAAATGCTTTTAGGTGCATTGGGTGATGCCACGCAAACAAAGGCCAGGGAGACAGGGACAAGGAGGACAAGGAAGAACACGGCTACTGACTGTGTCCATACCTAACTTTGATCATAAGAGTTTTTTCAAAGGTCGATGAGTATTGGCCATTATAATGACACAACCGCTATGAGTTACCCGAGGAGGTAAGAGTCAAGTGAAGGGCAAGAACGGTAGAGCGGACTGCGTCATGTTGTTGCTCTGAGTAGTTGGGCGGTGACTCTCACAAAAATATGGTTATTCTGATTACACAATGTTTACAGTACACTTTATTCACATCACAAGATCTACGTCAGACAAAGATTGAGAATTTTTCATTTACTTTGTGGCCTCAAAGACAATCCACGTGCTGTGCTCGCTAATTATCAAGCAAACTCCCTCGGTCCCGTCGGTGATACTAATTCCACCAACGATGTGTACCACCAAGGTCTGATTTTGTGTTCGTGAACCTATGTATAACTTCGTTAAAGATACCCCGAACGAACCCGTTCCACTTACTGGAGTGTATGACAAATGACCCACAAGATCGTTGTGCCACAAATGTCAAAGCAACCCAGAAGACAAAAAGACCAGATCGGGGAACACATCAATATAACCTCCCAAAAACACCTAAAGCCGGTCATAAACGATTGGGGTATGAACGAAAAAATGAAGGCTCGTGGCCCAGTGAAGAATGCTGGAATCAGACCCGCACCTTCTCTCCCTCATGTGACTGCTTCTCCTGCAGCGGCTCTGTCGTCGGAGAGGCCGTCACCGCTGTGGTTGACGTCCTCATGGAGGAGGTCTCGTCTGATTTCTTGAGACCCAACTGCCGGACATCATACTTGTTGTCCCTCAGGAACTGTCTGAACAGCTCATCCTCGATCTGGATTGTGTCCTGGTGAATAACTGGCAGGTTGAGCCAGACGATCACGGCACTGAAGAGACACAAGGCGCTCGAGATGTAGAAGGGTACCTGCGCGCTGAGATTTGTGTCGTCGCCAGTCGCCGCAATGATGTAAGGGAAAACCAGCGTGCCCACAAAAGCACCAACCTTGCCGATGGCGGCCGCAATACCATAGTACTGGCCACGAACACCTGTGGCGCACGTCTTGGCAGCCATCAGACCAATGTTGTTGCCAGGTCCCAGTTCTCCGAGTGCCTGGAATATTCCGAACACGACCGCGAAGGGGCCAACGAGGCCCGGCTTGGACAGCATGGGGTAGCAGCCCGCCATGAGAAAGCCGACAACGGCCTGCAGTGTAACACCAAGTATAAGCGTGTTACGCGGACCGAGGCGATCAGAAACAGGGGCGCCGAGCATCGTGCCGGGGATGTAGAACAGGTTGATGACAATGTTCCAGCCGAAGATGGTAGTCAGGGGCGCAGTGTTGTTATCAAAAATGCTAGCCAGGATCGTGGTCGAGTAGATGCTGAAAGAGTACGCCGAGAACTGCGGTACACCGTTAGCTATCAACCACTCGTCGCAAGAAAGACCAAAGAACTAACATCATAAATAAACCACACCGCGCTCACGATGAAAAGCCTCCAGCCGTAAAATCTAAGTACGAGCCGGTATGGGATTTTGGCATACTTCATCGAATTCTTGCGGTACTCCTCAGGCTCCTTGAGGAAGATACGGAGAACAAATAGAAGCGAGGGGAAGACGACACCAACACCCAGGCTGACACGCCAGATCGCTTCAAGATTCTTGGTGGCAGCGGCAACCACAAAAGGAACGAATGCACCAATAACAAAGCCCTGGGAATAATGTCAGCTATCATTTGCATGGTTTCTTCAGGAGACCAACGTAGAACTTACCCAGTCAATCATGCTGTTGGTGAACAGAATGAACCAAGTGTTTCTGGTGCCAGACTTGAGTTCACCGGTCGACTCAGCAGCACTGACGCTGCCAGCAGGATACTCTCCACCCACTCCGATACCGACAAAGAATCGCCAAGCAGCGAGGATGTTGAACATGCCGACAGCATCGCCATGCCAGTAACTGCCGGTACACAAGGCCGTGAAGAGAATCAGAATACCAGTGGAAAGCATAAGTGAATTGGTACGAGACCACTTGTCAGAGCTGTGATTTTTGTGTGTCAGTCTCCCATTCGTTTCCCAGCTCTGACATTGAAAGACCTACAGATAACCGAAAACCAACTGGCCAACAACAGTACCCGCAAACGCAACATCACCCAGATGCTTGGAGGCAAGAGAATGCTTGTACACGTCGCCATACTGCCGACCAAGGACAGTAATGACAGAGCTGATGACCTGTTTCAGATTTGTCAATGTTGGTCTCTTACAGGAAGAATTGGTGAGTGGAACTGACATTATTGATATATCCGTCAGAGAACAGCCCCGCGCCGCAGGCCATAACTGGAAGAATCTTCTGCCAGAAGGTCTTTTGGTTGCCGGGAGTTGACTCAGGGTCAAGAGAGATGGCAGTCATCCGCTCGGTCTCCTCAGCGCCCTCACTCAACTGCTGGTCATCGAGACCGTGAGTCTGAAGGACCGGGGAGGGATGACTGCCGTGGATAATGGGGGCCATTTCCTGCTCCTTACTGCCACCAAAGAACTTGAAAGTCATGGTGGGCAAGAGGGGAGGAATTTATGGTAACGAGCGACTCGATTGTTCTGGTGATATGGATTAGCAACTTTGTACTGTATAACCAGTTGACTGAGTAATGACGAGGTATCTATCAATCGGGTGACCGACCGACCGACTGGGAATTTAGGCGCAGAAGGCATATCAAATTGCCCAATCCTGCGAGACAACGAACAAGCATAGGTAATTAATATTGGAAAGGAGTGCAGCGTGTAACATACCAAGATTGAAAACTGTATTCGATATCGGTGGTTAATTCTTTGGGAAGACCGTGGTCGACGGGGTCGGATATGAAGGAGAGTCAAGTTGATCAAGGAGAAAAGGTTGAAAGCTCAAAACGAAGGAACGAGATTAACTCTGGGAGAGAAATAACCACCAAGGTTCCAACGTTTTCTCCAGGCTCTGGTGGCGCTAGCGCCGTGGGTGAGAGACGAATAAATGGGAGGGACGACTCCGACACCCTACTCCAGTGATCCAAATTACACAGCTCCGGAGTTTGAAGAAGGGTCTCACGTCGGAGGACAAGGAAACACAGCAAACGAAATGCCTGGCCTCAGGAAGACAAGTGGGCAGAGATGGGCTGTTCTGTGTAAGTCGGCCGGTGTAAGTGATGAGGGAGGTAAGGCAGAGGAGAAGAAAGCAGTGCGACCAATTATTGCAGCTGCTCTTGACCAGAACGGTAGGTAACCCCGCACCTCAAGTGATGACATGGATATCGGACGATGTAGTGTGGAAGAAAGGAAGGAACGAGAGGTGCTCAAATTCTTGAAGTGGAGGTACATGTACATCCCGATGCTCCTTCCCTCATACCATACCTACCTTGCTCTATTCCCCCGCTGCAACTTCAGATATTTTACTCGACCTCACCGCCATTTTACTTGCACACATCTATCAAATTACAAGTGTCCAAGGTGTAGAAGCGAGAGGCCATCACGGGAGAGGCGGATCTGGCATGTGACGTCGAGGTGGGTGGGATGGGTAAAAAGCTTGGAGGGAAACAAGCTTTCGGCGCCGTTAGCCTCCTGCCGCCCAAGATCGACTCGGTAGCTTGGCATACTGTGGGGGACGTGGGAGGGGAACCTGGGAGGGTCATGCTCGATTCTCGGGCACTCCGAGATTGGTTGCAGATTCTGATAGGCCAACTCCGGCTTCGCAGCGTTGCAGCGTTGACTATCGTACTGTCTGCATGTCTCGGGTACTGAGAAAAGGCCGGTCTGCAGCGCACAGAGATCTCGAGAAATCGCCATAAAATCCGTGGTGTGTTTGACAATGCGGCTCTTGAGATAGTCACATGCCCGACACTTCTTCTATGGGATTTGGAAAAAGCCCTTCCACGGGTCCGCGACTCGAGGCCTCACGCCACCACTCCCTCTTTCCCCGTCCGTCGTCGTCACGTTACACCCTTTGTCGGAAACGAACCTGTGCTTGACTTTGACAGGAATCTTCATCTGACTTTCTCAAACCGAAGATACAGTCTTTCTTTGGCTGGCCGTCCGGTATAACCGTCACCCTGGCTGGCCAGACCCTCATCATCGACGATGTGACTGGTGTAGTTCGAGTAGATGGCGGCAATTATGAGTTTCATCTCTGCAAGCTGACTTAGTAAAACAACTCAAAACATTTACACAGCCGAGAATAAACACACCATGAATCGCAAAATTTGATCCAATACACATTCTCCCTCCCGATCCAAAGGCCCAGAACTGCCTGTTTCTCTGCTTCCTCTCCTCCTCGCTAGCGAACGAAGCTAGCCATCGCGTTTGATCCCATTGCTCAGGGGCAGGAAACACAGTCTCATCACGGTGGAGCGTATAAGCGAGCGCGGCGACCCTGACACCTCCAGGAACGACGTACGGGCCAATCTTGCAACCATATTGCGGTGTCTCTCGAGGTTGAGGGCCAGGGATTGGTGCGTGGAGGCGTAATGTTTCCATTAGCACAGCGTGAAGCAATGGGAGGTTGTCCAACTGTTTAGCCTCAGGTAAACTTGTCGTTCCATCTGTGTTGCGTCGCATATTCGGTGTGAGACCGGCAAGTTCAGTTCGGAGTTCGGCTTGAAGTTCCAAAGACTGCGATAATCGCCAGCTCAGATACGTCAGTGCCAGTCCTGCGGTTTCCTGTCCAGCCAGAACATGGTCGAAGAGTTCCGAGGCGACCGACAGCCGGAAGTTGGAGAGCGCTGTTGAGTATAGCAAAGAATCCGGGCCCTTTGTTGCTTTCTCCTTTTCCAAACCGGTCACAAACGTTCCCAAAACCACGGGATCGTCTTCGGACCCAGCAGTCGGTCGGCAGCCTGCGTCAAAAAGAACCAACATGTCATCACAGAGGCGCTGGCACCACTCACGGAGCTCCTTGTTTGCCAAATCCACAAACCCAGGGCAAAAGGGAATGCCAATCTTTCGACAAAACTTGGTAAAACGGGGCAGCTCTTGATCAAAGAAGCCGTATCCATGTCTGATTTTGTATAACTCGAGGAAATGGTCTCTGTATGCCTTGTCACCGAGAAAGTCAGTGCCACCTTGAAGGCCAAAGATGTATGCCGCAATAAAGTCCATTGTGGCAGCCATAAATACGGAATAAATGTCAATTCCGTGGGGAATCTGCGTCTCGGCCGTAGAGTCTTGAATAATTGGTAAGAGCCTATCCGAGATGATGGCACGTGCCTGGGAAGAGGCCGCTGGGCTTGATTGGATATACGACTTTGAGTAAACATTCGATATCAACCGCTTCCTAACCGAGTGCTCGGCCGAAGGACGGGCGGAAAACATGCAAGGAACCCTTTTTTTAAAAGCAAGTATGAGCAAACCGTCATTGTATGCGTCGCCCTAGCGGGAGGGTAATGTGTGTATGTATGGCATACCCATAATTGTCAAAAACCGAGTACCACACTGGTTTTTCAAAGCCACCCTGGTAGACTGTTCGGACACTCTCTTGGTCGTTGATGCTCAGCTCTTCGGGGCCAATTCGAATCACGGGACCCAAGCGACGATGAGCAACGGCGAGGGTTCTGTTTTCATGTCGGAAGAATCGGACTTTGAGGATCCAGAAGCTCGAAAAGGGGACAGACCAATGGGCATTAGGGATCTGGGAGAGGGGTGAGAAAAAGGCAGGGTGAATGATGTATCGCCATGTCAGAAAAACAATGAGTGTGGCAACGGCAAAGCCTTGCCAAGTACCATTGCCTAGAGCCATTCGCAGCTCTGATAGGGCTGACACCTTTTTAGGTGAGTCAACTTGCAGCAGTTACTCGAAAGGTGAGGCGATCAAGTGCGCAGTGTAACGCGGCAGGAGCCTGGAAGGAATTGCAGCCCAAAGACACCGGCAATACTGTGCTATCCGATAAATATATTCTAGAACATAATTGGTTGGTATAGGTGCTAGCGTAATGGGCTTGACCTCTTCTGGCCTAGCGTTACATTGCCAATTGACTCATGATAAGCGGAATCTCGCAGGGTTGAAAAGCACCAATATCCTTCCTCCTTCCACTCATATTCCGGCTTTGCATCAAGACAAAAGGTTGAGAAAAAAATCTCTACAAATTCAACTCGATTTACCCGAGACCCGATTTCAATACTGACTGAAATTAGGTTTAAAAATGGAGACCGCAGGAGACGAACAAGCGAAGAAATTGACGGATCTCCCAGCGGAAATTCTCCTCCTCATATTCGCCGATTTTGAGACCGCACGAGACCTCAGAGCTCTTACCCTGTCTTGCCACACGCTTCACCGCATAGTCAGGGAAGACGGCTGGAGGCTTTTCGTAAAAGCCAGATTCCCGTCACTTTCAATCCCAAATCCCGTTTCTGGTCGCTTTTCCTGGCAACAACTTGCAGATTCGCTCACGTGGCAAAGTCGATGCTGGGATCGAAGGGCTCTGCAGTTCCACGCTCTGCTGCCATCAAACACTCCAACAAACGACAGGGATGCTAGGCGACAACGCGGAGTGAACCGGAGACTATTTCACGCAATAGTCGATGCTCATTTCGATCCAGCAACCCAGGACGAGCTTGTCGTATGGGGTGCCGGAGAGGACATTATTGCCCGTCATCGTGAGCGGACTTCCAAAGACCAGGTCTCGAAATCTTCATGGCATCGAATCGACGGCAAGGATTTGGGCTTCCAGGTCGGGCATGATGATGTAAATACGGTGAAAATCGTCAAGCATCAGACTGGCCGAGCAATCTTGTCAGGGAGACATAATGGGGATCTCTCACTAGTATCAGCGGAACCAGAAAGCTTTGGAAAACACCTTTCCGACTTGATGCTCACAAAACCGACCGAGTTCGAGTCACATTCGGAACCACAACAAGCATCAGAAGAAACGGTCAACTCGCTTGATGTTTTACGCAGCGGGACTTCAACTTTGATAGCTGCTGCCACCAAAACCAGCGTCGTCATTTACGATCTTCCAGAGCATCTAACCCCTGAAATTACACCCTTGACCATTTATGATCTTAAAAAGGATGTATTCACCTCGGAATCATCAAGGTTGAGTCGTGCCAGGTGGATGGAGCAAGGAGAGACGATCGCATTGGCACTCAGTGGTGCCAACAATCCTCTTAGATATCTCACCATGACCCCAACTGGATGGACTCACCACGCGGCGGCCAAAAACGTGGATGTAGCGGCAAAGTTTGAGCTCAAGGACAACGGTAACCTTTGCCCAAACTCGCTCGAACCAGTTTATCGCAATGGACAGACGACCGGAAGGACAAGTCTAGTTCTTAGCAGCTGGAGGGATGGCACAATCAGGTCAGTTACATCAGCCAAACATGAACCAGCCATTCCATAACTAACATATCGCATAGGCTTCAGGATATCCGAACCTCGTCACCATTCGATGCCGTCTACCAAGACAACATCGACCCCTGGACAGACGCTGAAGCTCTAATGAGCTATGGCGCAGAACGCTTCATTGCAGGAGGCGGAGACGGACTAACGGTGAAGATCTTTGACTTTCGGTGGACGAAAGGATACTACCACACCTCCGGGCTCTCATGTCAAAGCACTTTACCCTTCCCTCAACCATCTCAACCATTCATCAAACAACCAACCAGTGATATATTCGGCCGAGCCCAGTGCAACTTTCGACACCAAAGCCTCTGTCACTGGCACGAATTTTCTAGAAGCATCTACTTCCGCCCCAACGCTAAATACTTTCTCTCCAACTCACTATCCACACTCAGAGACAGAAGTATCTGGTCATTCTCCAGAGGATCAGATATCTCGCCCAATTTTTATGTTGGAATTTCTGGAGGTGTTCTCGAAGCCACGCTGGAGCCTTGTCCGAACGTTTATCCGCCTGAGTGTGCGACCATTGATCCCAACTTTGGCTTCCCAGACTGGAGGGCAAGAGCGCCCGAGAGCAGCGGTTATTCCAGCAGAGCCTCGCCTCCTATGCTCATGGAAATCGGTGATGGTTTGGCATTCACGGGGAACGACAGGCCAATTAGGCTGCCGAGGGTGCTCGAGTGCGCCGGACCGAGGAATTTCGCGCCGGCCACGATGGAAGCTTCAAGGCATCACAGGCTGGACATTAACTACCAGAACCAGAGAGATTTGACTACGCTGGCGACGCTGTCCATTGCAGAATGGTCCAAGAATAGGGTGAGAATGAGGCCGTGACGTCACTATTCAAGGTCAGGGTTAAGGGTTGAGACTGCATCATGATGGGGGTTCAGGGGGAAAAGAAAAATATCAACAAGTCACGAGTTATGTTTTCTTCACCGGAAACAGCCAAAAACTCGACAGATCCCAGCTCTCTCGTAATTATGAATTTTGAACCAGATAGCTCGTGACCCGTGACCAGGTCAGATGGACAACCGAACCTGGAGAATGGGGGAGCTGCTTAGCTAATTCAGGGTGATTGGGGAGCATGTTGATTGGCTGCAACAACAATTACGGGAGCCAAGAAATCTGCCGGGCGTCTGGAACCACCCCAGATTGGGGTAAATCAGTGAATTTGGTGGGGCACCCCGGCTCTTCGGGGGACGAGGTTCGGGACAAAGCGGCATGCATTACCGTCCCGGGAAATCTTCTTTTTGGGCGGTTTGGATCGGGATTTAATAATTTACACTGTACACGGAGGGAGAGATAGAGAGAGGGTTTGAGAAGGTATGTAAAGTAAAAGTGTACGGAAGGAGATGAGCAAATTGGGTTGGAACCAACAAGAGACAAAGTTGAGAGCGGCGGGTTCGTTTTATCAACCATCTCCGGGTGTGAGATAATCGGTGATGTCAGCCACACAGCGCCGCCCCGCCATTGAACTTGGGGCATTGTTGAACCCCTCCATAGCCGTTCCTCTGCCGACGGCACCCAGGTACATACAGCATTGTACCATGGAGGGACCTTGAAGGGGATGGGCCGGGGAGGCGGAGGGATGGGGACAAGGGAACCATCGAGCAAATACCGAATTATCCAATTACTTTGATGCGCCAGATACCGGTGTGTTGTGCCGTTCGGGTAGTGCTTAGTGGTAGCTTGCTTGGGTTGGGAGGTAGATAAGTTGGGGACCGGTTTCATTGTTCTCTTTTTCTTGCTTCTGCTCTCTCTCCTCATTTTCTCCATCGCCATTTTCTCTGTTTTTTGGCAAAGTTCCAAACTGCGATATCCCCAAGTGTTGGAATATCGTCAAGTGTGTGTGTGTAAGTCGACAGACAGCTACAAAGCTACAGCTCGGCTCCCATTCTCCCGATTGGGTGCATCTTTTACGTCGACGCGGTTCAACATCTGGATACCGAGGGCCTGTCTTAAAAGAAGAGAGGAAGCTATCAATCAGGAGTTCAAACTTGCAAAACCACGAATTTCACAACACAAACCGCCAAAATGGTCAGCTCACTCACTACCAACGGTCACTCTGAGGAGCAGACCGAGAAAATCAACACCAACATCGTCACTCTCACCCGCTTCCTGACGGAAGAGCAAGTCAAACACAAGGAAGCCACCGGAGACTTCACGTACTTGCAACCCTCCATTCTTCCTGTCTCCCATAAATCATTATCTAACCAATTCTGTTCGCAGCCTCCTCTGCCACGCCCTCCAATTCTCATTCAAATCAATCGCCTACTACATCCGCCGCGCAACCCTCGTCAACCTCACCGGCCTCGCAGGCTCTTCCAACAGCACAGGCGATGACCAAAAAAAGCTAGACGTAATCTCCAACGACCTCTTCATCGAAGCCATGCGTTCATCCGGCAAGTGCGCCCTCCTGGTCTCTGAAGAGGAAGACAACGTCATCTACTTCAAGGACGCCAAACAAGCCCGCTACGCGGTAGCGTGCGACCCCATCGACGGCTCTTCCAATCTGGACGCCGGTGTTTCCGTCGGAACCATTTTCGCCATTCACAAGCTCGCGGATGACTCCACGGGCACTCAGGAAGACATCCTCAAGCCCGGCACCGAGCTCGTTGCGGCCGGTTTCACCATGTACGGCGCTTCCGCCCAGCTGGTGATCACCATGAAGGGCCGCAGCGTCAACGGCTTCACTCTGGACAACGGGGTCGGAGAGTTTATTTTGACTCATCCCGACATGAAGCTGCCCAGGAAGCGGAGCATTTACTCCGTCAACGAGGGCAACAGTCTGTACTGGGAGGAGGAGACCAAGGCTTACTTTAATTCGCTGAAGGAGGCTAAGGAGGAGACGGGCGGGAAGCCCTACTCGGCGAGGTATATCGGGTCCATGGTGGCGGACGCGTACAGGACTCTGCTGTACGGCGGGATATTTGCTTATCCGGCTGATAAGAAGAGTCCCAAGGGCAAGTTGAGGATTTTGTACGAGTGTGCGCCTATGGCTATGGTTTTCGAGAATGGTAAGTTTTTGTCTTTTTTTCTTGTTCTTCTTTTCTCTGCATGCAGAGAAAAGAGGCTGGCTGGGTGAATACAGACAAAGATTTGCTGACTGAGAATGTTTGCTTGTGGGCGATAGCTGGCGGTCAAGCGGTTGATTCGAACATGAACAGGATGTTGGAGGTGGTGCCGGAGAATATTCACGACAAGGCGGGTATTTTCATGGGTAGCTGGGATGAGGTTGAGAAGGTGAAGGCTTTTCATAAGAAGAACTGAATGAGGGCATGATTATGATGATCGTGATGATGGAATGGTTGCCACTTTGGCACTCTAGATTGGATTTCTGGTTTTTTTTTTTTTTTTTTTTTTTTTGTTTGGATACCTGGATAATTTTTTTTTAAAGGTCAATTGAATGACATAGATTCTATATGATGCTTCATAAGCTTTTCCCACTTTTGTCCCGCTCGACAACCTTTATCATCGTTTCTTCCATTCAAGACAAAATTATTAAAGTTCAAGTTGCTGCAAAAGTTCAATTGCGGACAACCTGATGATCTTCCTAGTGCAGGTACTTGCGTCACCATCAAACGGTCATGGAAGGAACCTTCGTGATCGTCCCGTGGCGCTGAACCCTTGCATGTTTGGCTTTTCAACGGTTTTTGAGACCGTTGCTAGAAAGACTTGCATCGTTTTGAGACTTGTTCCTGCCCGAACGGAACAGAGCCTGTTGTTCCCGGACCGGAGTTGAAGATGGGAGCATGTGAAGTGATTACTGAACCCCTGGCTGGCTATTTCCCCCACATTGACCTTTTCTTTCCTCAGTTTCAATGCTGCACCGTGGGGACATTTTCCCCATGGGCATTTTCCAAAATCATGTCGAAATTCAATTTGATGCCATGTGCAAAACACCGATCCATTGTTTCAATCGGAAACCGGGACATGCGGAGGATTGGGGAATGCATGTGACAGACCTGAGTGCCTGCTCTTGAACCCGGAAATGTCACTGGATGCACACCCGGGGAAAATGTACCCCAGCCTGCGCTAAACCGTAATTGGCAATGCCTCGGCCTTTTCTGACATCACCTGGGCACCTTTGCTCGGGTCGCCAACCAAAGCCGCTGGTGGTGAAGTGGAATGCCGTGGAGAGGCGGCGGCGTTTCAACACAAGAACGGAAAATGGTCCCAGAAGAAAGCAGTTCTCCGCGAAACCGCCCGCCGAGGTTAACTTTTGCTTAGTAGTATAAGGGAGAGAGAGAGAGAGAAAATAAGCTGATATATCGCCTTTCCCCGCTCTCTCCTTTCATTTTGTTTTTTAAATCCTTCGTCTTTGTCTCCCCTCTATTACTATCCATCAAGAAAGTCTTTGTTGTGTGTGTGTGTCCCGACTTCCACCTCCTCAATCAATAAAACAGATTACCAACAGTCAAGATGGGTGGTAAGTAAATACACAGAGAGTTTTAACAGGATTGTGTAGAAATATGCTGACATTCGACGTTCTACAACACAGCTCTCGACAGACTTTCTCAGATCGGTAGCCAGATCTCTGGTGGCGCCGCTGGCGGCAAGGCCAAGATCCTCGAGAAGAACCCCGATGATGTACGTTTCACTCGACTCACATTCATGAAGAAACAAAATATCGCAATCAAAATACTAACCAATGGATTCACGCACAGATCGTCGTCACCGCCGCCCTCAGAACGGCCATCTGCAGAGGTGGAAAGGGTAGCTTCAAGGACACCCCCGCCGCTGACCTCATCGCCGGCGCCCTCTCCGGAATCATCGAGCGCTCCAAGATCAACCCCGCCCTGGTCGAGGATATCGTCGTCGGCACCGTCCTCGCCCCCGGCGGTGGCGCCACCGAGATGCGCGCCGCCTCCCTGGTCGCCGGCTTCCCCGACTCCACCGCCGTCCACACCCTCAACCGTCAGTGCTCTTCCGGCCTTCAGGCCTGCGTCGACATTGCGAACCGCATCAAGGCCGGCATGATCGAAGTTGGTATTGGTGCCGGTGTCGAGTCCATGTCCACTCAGTACGGCCCCGGCGCCGTCACCGAGTTCTCCGAGCTCCTCGAGAGCCACCCCGAGGCCGCCAACTGCAAGGTTCCCATGGGTGTCCTCTCTGAGAAGATGGCCAAGGACAGAAACATCACCCGTAACCTCCAGGATGGCTTCGCCGCTGCCTCCTTCCAGAAGGCCCTCAAGGCCCAGAAGGCTGGCCTGTTCAAGGAGGAGATCCACCCCCTCAAGGTCAAGTTTGAGGACCCCAAGTCCGGCGAGACCAAGGAGATTGTTGTCGACAAGGATGATGGTATCCGTGATGGAGTTACCGCCGAGTCCCTCGGCAAGATCCGTGCTGCTTTCGCCAAGGATGGCAGCATCCACGCCGGTAATGCCTCTCAGGTTTCTGACGGTGCCGCTGCTGTGCTCCTGATGAAGCGGTCGACTGCTGAGAAGCTCGGCCAGCCGATTCTCGGCAAGTACGTCGCTGCTTCCATTGTTGGCGTGCCTCCTCTTCTCATGGGTGTTGGTCCCTGGAAGGCCATCCCCAAGGTCTTCGAGCTTACCGGCTTGACCAAGGATGATGTTGATATCTTTGAGATCAACGAGGCCTTCGCTTCGCAGTGCTTATGGTGCGCCAACGAGCTCGGCCTGCCTCAGGAGAAGATCAACCCCAAGGGCGGTGCCATCGCTTTTGGTCATCCTTTGGGCTGCACTGGTGCTAGACAGGTTTCTACTCTGCTTTATGAGTTGAAGAGGACGAACCAGAAGATTGGTTTGACTTCCATGTGCATTGGCACCGGTATGGGTATGGCTTCTATCTGGGTTGCTGAGTAAATGGGGGTATTTTACTTGGAATTTTGGGGTCTCTTTTTTGGGTTACTTGGTCATATTTATTTTTCTTTCTTTTCCTTATGTATAACTATTAATGACTATTATGCCTGTGTACGGATATTTGAGAAAGTAGAAAGAGCAAATTCAGCATTGGTTATACCTGGGATTATACGAACTTTGTTTAGTGAACAAGACTGGTGAACTGGTCGGGTCGAGATTTATAAGACGGAGAATATCCTGAATCAGTGAAACAAACCACATGCCAAAAACCCGAGTTTCCAGGAAGAAGCATCCCTCCCCCCCCCCCGGGATTTTAGATGACACAGTGTGGGTCGGGGAAGAGGAGCAATTGCGGGTGGTTGTGGAGAATTACAATGAAGGAAAGAACGTGGCCAATCGCTTCAAAGGGATTTCTGGGTTGTGTTCCGTCACCGCCTGCAAGCGGTTTACAAGTCACCAATTGAATACCTACCCTATCTATCTAACCCACGAGAACAGCCGCTGCTTCCAGAAGGGTTTTATCTGGGAAAGTCTGCCACTTCACAGTCATCCACAATTTAAATTGATACTACAAGCGATTTGTGAACTTTATCATCACTTTCGTTGCCGAATATTGAGTTTCCAACGAACGCCGACTCGAAAAAGCACTTGGAAAAAAGGCAAGCCTTCTAGATCCCAATACAGCAGCTGGACTCGAAGATTCTCAATTCTCGATTGGCTGGTCACCCGCTGCGCTACCTATCTGCCTACGAACACGCCCGTCCAAGACAAAGTCCGATCCCGCGATTTCACGCCCGTTTGCCCCGCGCTCCCGTTGACTCCCCGATGACGAATTGACTGTCGAGCGCACAATACGGTACCAAGTTGAACCGTTGGAGAAGGAGGGCGCAAGGCAGAGCTGGTTGAAGGGAATTGAGGTGTAACCGCGTGCCCTCGGAGGAGATTGGGAAGCAATAAGGCACGGAAATATAGCCACCCCCAAAAGGGTGTTAGTGACCTGAGACATGGCTCGAGGAGGAGACGCAGCAGCTGGAGATGGCGAGGCGTCGGGCATCACCTCTGGCCAATCAAAAAGGCCCCAGGCGAGCCGTTTCGACAGCACCGATTCAATACCACATCATCGTGTCAAGAGCCAGAAGCACATTGTCGGAGGTGGTTCGCGATTGCACGCTCGGGTTCCTTCATCGAAAGCTCTACACAAGCACCACGGTTTGACCTCGACGACCAAATTGCATCGCAAAACACACGGCTCATTTTCGCCCGAGAGAGGAAACGGCTTTGCTGCTGCTGCTGCGGCGCAGACATCGAATCATCACCATCACCGACGCGCAACATCTGAGTTGAAACTCATCGCGAGGGATCAATCCTCGACAGATTTGAAGAAGAATGCATCGCAGGTTAGCTTGAAGCGCAACCGATCGCAGGCCGACGTCATTGCAGGGAAGAAGAGCAAGTCTTCGAGCAATTTACATCGGTCCGCGTCCAACAAGGCTGTCGACAAGCTTAGGTCGTCTGGAGCCAGTTCCAAGGTTCATTTCAACATTGGTGACGAGGAAGAGGATCACGAGGACGAGAGCGAATGGGTCGATGCCAGCGCGTCTGCATCACCTCTACTATCTAGGCGCGGTTCCACGATCAGTGGTACGGGGCAGTCCGCCGACACGCCGACGAAGAACCGCAGTCACCACAACATCCAAGCTGCGTTACCTACGTTGCTTGCTTCGCCTACTGCTGCGAAATCGAGCACCACAGCGTTGCACCACCGAGAGGACAACAACGACCCGGCAAAGGACCAGTCGCCGCCGTCGAACAGCGAACTGTCACATAGTTTGACCCGTAACACAACCCATAATCAATATTTAACCTCGCGGATTCTCTCGAGAACTCCCTCACATGGTGCGCCACCAAAGATGTCGACAGAAACAGCGCTGGTCAGGCCGGTCTCGCCTCGGCAGCAGTCATTGGCTGGGTCCAGTTTGGGACAGCCAACGCAGTTGCAAATGAGGCCGGGAAGCAGCGGCGGGCCGGAACTTACTTCACGGTTTTTGAGTAATAACAGTCAGGCCAGTAGCAGCGGCAAGGGTGAGCTCACGTCACGATTTCTCGGCAGTGGTAGCAGTGGTCGACCGGACCTTACGTCCAGATTCCTAGAAGAAAGCAGTCAGGGACTTGGCTCCGATACACCGGGCGAGTCATTTATGCGCGCTGTGAATACGAACAAGAGCGGGCTCTCACGGGCGGCGGTCAATGGAAAGATTGAGACTGCGATTCCGAAAAGACCAAGGTCTATGGGGAGTCTGTCACATGGAGACAGCGCGACGAATCCACGGCCGACTGGTTCCGAGAGCATCCCACCCATTGCTGGCGAGCCCCCTGCCGTCGCTCCAGAGGACCCTAACAGGACACAGCAGAAGCTAGATCTCGCGAGAGAAGGCTCGGAAGTGGAACCAACTGGCAGACCCTGGGGGGCGATGAACAATCCCGTGTTGGGAGTGTTTAACCCCGAGAAGGCACCCCAAGAACAGCCGAAGGTCATCTCTAGGATAGTTAAGAGGAATGGAACGCTCTATGATGCTGTGAGGATTTATCAGAATCCTATTGCTCGGAGTATTGCGAGGCTCAGACAGCTGCCTGGGATGCAGACCAGGGGGCAGTCCCAGCCGGCGCAGAAGATTCCGCCGCCTAGTAGGGCCAGGTCGTCGGTTTTTAATATCGAGTCGTCGACGCATGGGCAGCACCATGATCACAGGCCTGTTACGCCTAGGAGTACGAATTTGAGGGCCGAGAGCGTTGCGTCCAGTTTGGCGGAGGAGGTTCCGCATGGGATGCAGGGAGGGAGGTTCAGTACCGGGCCGATGGAGGATTCTGAGGATGAGCGGGAGCAGCGGGGCGAGGGACAGGATGCGACGACGGCGTTGTTGATGAAGATGTGGGAGACGAGACAGGTGGACTTGGCTGCTAGTCAGGAATAGGGTTCCGGTTCTGGTATGCGGAGAGTTGACAAGGGAAAGGTGAAGAAGGGGAAGAGGAAGGGGAAGGGGCAAGGAAAGGGGAGGGGAAAGGGGAGGGGTAAGGGGATTGGGGAGGAAGAGGAAAAGGAAGAGGATGACGATGATGACGACGATGATGATGATGATGATGATGATGACGAGATCGAGCAGCCGCCGGCTGATTTACTTGGTGGGTAGATTTCTGGTATGGTGAGATTCAAGTAGTAGAGAAATAATCAACAGCTACATGGAAGGCGTTTTTGAAGGGGTTAACTGAATGAATGATGACATTCTTTTTTTCTCTTTTTTCTCTTTTTTTTTTTTTTTTTTTTTTTTTTTGCTCTGTTGCTCTAAAAATATACAAGTTGAAATAGCGGATTTTAAATGCGAGTCCATCTTGGAGAAGCGGCTGCTTGAAGATTCTAGAAGTAGAATTGGAATAGAGAAATTGAGAAGCTTCTTTGCTACCCTGTTCTTGCAGTTGTGAGAGAACTATGAAGTACTGCATAAGAAAACTTATCGTTATCGGATTTCCCAGCACATCAGTAGCTGGTCCGTGCATTTATTGGAATTATGGATGGTGTTGGCGACATCTTGATTCCTTTCCTGTCCTTCCTTTCCTTCCTTCCTTCCTTCCTTCCTTCCCCACCATTTTTTCGCGATTTACATTCAGCACCCAGAATTTTCAATTCATTCCTGATACCCCGATCAATCTTCTTCATTTTTTTCTCTCACTCTCTTTTCGCATACCAGAGTCGAAAATGAGCGCCCAATTAGAAGCAGAGAAGAAGGACTTTGAGAGTCAGGTATGTTATCACCCGTCAAATGCGTACCCTGTCGAATGATGATGCTGATTGTTATTGTCGCGCAGCTCGAACTCGTAGTCGCCTCACTCAAAGATGACCCCGACAACAGCGAACTCGTCACGCTCAGAACAGAGCTGGAGGGCATGATCCAGTTCCTCAACGATTCCATCGCCGAGTTGAAGCCGAAGAGCGCTCCTGCGCCAAAAGCGAAAGCGCCCTCTCCTCCACCGCAGCCGCCTACCGAAGAACAACCGAAATGGTCCCGCGAGAACCATCCGGCGTTCAAGAAGGCTGCCGCCGCCCCGGCACCACCTGCAGAGGAGCCGCAGCCTGAGATTCAAATCAACTACCAAGTCAACGACACGGTTATGGCCAAATGGATGACGGGCGACAAAGGGTTCTACTCTGCTCGCATCACCTCTGTGACTGGTTCGAAAACGGCACCGATTTACACGGTCAAGTTCAAGAGTTACGATACGGTTGAGACGTTGAGGGCTAAGGATATTAGGCCGATGAATGTTCCTGCTTCGGCTGCGGCACAAAAACGCAAGGCGGACAGTATGACAACGTCGTCGTCGTTGCCGTCATCGTCGGCGCCGCCACCACCTCCTTCCGCGAGCAGCGGGATAGTGATGTCTGCGACGCCGGAATTGTATCCTGTGCAGCCGAAGGTAGATGATGGGGAGAAGCCGAAGCCAAAGTTTAAAAAGATTAAGGCGAATAAGGAGCTGGAGGCGGGAAAGAATAAGTGGCAAGAGTTTTCGGCCAAGGGCAAGTTGGGCAAGGGGAAGAAGGACAGTATGTTTAGGACGCCGGATGGTGTTAAAGGGCGAGGTAAGATTCTCAGCGTCGAGGTGGTGATTAGAGTTGGATGCTAACCTGTGTGTGTGCGTGTGTGACAGTGGGATTCACAGGCTCGGGTCAAGCGATGAGGAAAGATCCTACGAGAACGAGACACGTCTACCAGCCGAATGAGGATTTGGATTGAGAGAGAACCACTGGAATGAAAAGAAAGAGCAAAAAGTTTGGACTAACTTGAGTTTCTTTTTATTTCCAGAAAAAAAATCACTCTCAAGTTTCGAACCGTTACGAACTTGCAACAGGCATCATTCGACAAAAAAACGGACGACTGGCGTTGGGGTCAACAACGGGTTCCTTTATCGATTGGGTTTCGATAGTGGGTTGGGGAGGGATATGGACCACAGAAGCCTGGTTTTATACTTCTTCTTCATCACCATTATCCTCCTTTCTCCCCCCCTTCCCTTGTTTCTGTTACTCTTTTCTTCTTCTTTTTTTTTTTCACGGATTGGAGGCTAACGTTGGTCACAACATAAAAACACCCGGGATGTGCCCGTTTCGGATACTTCACCAGACAGCGCATTATATCATCTCGGACATTACATTCTCAGTGCTGATGGACGGTGGTCGGTTAAACGCTGGATGGTGATGAGGATTAGGGGTATCACTACTGGCCCTCATTATTGCTCAGAGGAGAGATAGATAGCCTTGTCTGATGAATGATATATAGCAAAGTCTTGATGAGATATTGTTCTTTATAATATGTGTGTTTGAATGCTGATTTCATGTTGATAAAAAAAATGAAACCAATTCTAAAATCTTGGTTTTGAGTTTTGTTCCCGGATTTTTTATCTTGTCGTCGTTGAAGAAAATCCGCTGTTGTGTGTCTGAGAGAGAAGTTTGTCATAACCTTGGAATGTGATAGATGGTTTACACATCCCTAAAGGATTGACAACCTTTTTCATCAAGGCAGCATCGGTACATCTGACAATCCATCCTCCAGCTTTGTCCCATTTCTTGAAGGCGATGTAGGGGTGCATGTACATTTTGGTAGCAAATATATATATATATCAAAAACAGCATGGTTTCTCTCAAGTGTATGTGTAGCACTTATCTAGGCTCTCTTGTTCAAGATCTTTCCTTTCTCCCGATTAGATACTAACTAACTAACCAACAAGCCCTTTTGTAATGGACAACAACAAACATGACAGTATTATTTCGTTCTGGTAATACGGGTGTTAGGCTACCTCGGTAGATTATTAGCTTGTTTCTATGTCTGTATGTAGGAGCATAATTAAACACTTGTTTAATAACTCATTGAGGCATGGTGACCTCGCATAATTACCCTTTTAATTGGGCAATATATGATATATATATCCTGAAAATGAAACAAACAGAATCAGTTACCCTCACAAACCACCGTCCCCGTCCTCTCCTCTCCCTGTTGTCTCCAAAGAAACACCAACATCCCGCAAACAAAAGCCTCAACTGAGGGATGAACTACCACATACGACCACAGACAGTAGAGAACTCGGCATCCCGTCGCTCTGCCCTAGATAAGCTACTGATCGCCTTCACACAAGGTGGTCCGGGCGCGATGCCGAGAGCTTGGCGTACTAGAGCACGATTTGGGAATAGCTTCACCCGGGGTTATCGGCAAGATCCGGCGCAAGGCCGAGGGTCACCGAGGCCCATGCCGGGGCTCAGCCCGTTACACCAAGGGTTTCGTTCATAAAGTAGAAAGTAGCCATTCAGGTCCGATCACCCGTGAACCACCCCCTTCAACGTCCTTAGCATACTCTCAGAAGTCGAAACCACTTCAGAAGCCGACCCGTCCGCGTTACGCTTAAAACCATACCGCAGAATCGCCCCAATTTTCATCGCGGCCTCAGCCTGAGCACGGAAATCCTGTTTCCGGAGCTCATCATCATCATAGTCTTGGATTCCCAACACGGCAGCGCTACTCCAGAACTCAGCCCAGAAAGCCTCGATCAGCGCTGCTTTGCAGCTGTAGTCGTGCCAGCCGGCCATGTCCATGTACCCCGTGGTAAGGAGCAGGGTATCCAGTTCCATACCGAACGGTTTTACAGAAGCAAGGGACCAATCGACGATACCCGTGATTTCATAGGTATCTGGGTCCACGAGGATATTAGTTTTAGAGAGGTCGCCGTGGGCCAGGACTTGGGGGTAGTCTTGTGCGAATAGCCGGGGTAGAGCGGCTTCCAATGTCGATAGAGTGGAGGAAGGAATAATGTCAAACGTTGGGTTGGACTTGAGGATGGCGAGGCGGCGGGAGATGTCCTCTTCCTGGCTTTCCCTTGCTTGGATGCCTGTAGGTTGGGATGCGGACCAAGAGCGGGCAAAGTACCTGGTGGTCGTGTTTTATGAGTGCGTATATCCTACATCATATTTTGGAGTTGCAGAAGGTGTTTCTCACCTAGCGAGATGTTTGATAAAGGAGATATGTTTAGCCTCTTCCTCGGCGTCCATCTCCGCCTGCCAGCTGAGGACTTCGAGGCATGCAACTCCTGATACCAAAGACATTGTGTAGATGCCAAGCAACGGATCGGAGCCGGGCATCGTGCCTTGGTGGGTCGCCTCTGGGACTAATTGTCCATGGATCGCTGATGCGAGTGCAACGGTATCCTTATCGAGTCCAGATTCTTGCTGTCGAAATGATACCACAACCTCATCTGTTCCGTCTCGTACTCCAGGTCTCTTACAGATAACCGTATAGCTTAGTGAACCTGGAGTCCTAACTTGGCGTAGAGCCGAGGCTCCTGTAATGGACATGGCGAGTTGATCGCACTCACTCCGAGTCGGTGATTTGCGATCTGCAAAAAACTGGTTGATGGCCCACAAGGTCCAGTCATTGGTCATTTTTAAGCGGATTGAACGGGGCTAAAAGAAAAAACAATTGAGACTCAAAGCTTTACCAGGTGGTCCTTGCCCCTGTTGACAGTTGAGTTTGGGGGGGATTGTGCTGAATGAGGTGAGGAAAACAGGGCGAATGGGAAAGAGAGTTCTGGCATCGGCTTTCTGGGTGAGGAACAGAAGTTTATCGGTAGTGCACATAACAGTTTCACAGTGCGGGGAAACTTCCCCCATCCCCTGCAATTCTCCATTGTTGCCTGAAAATAGCCGGATTCCCCTTTAGGTAGGGGAATTAATTCATTGGGCGACTATGCAAAATGTCTTCACGACGATATTCCCCATATACACTATAATAACCCTGATCGCCAGACAAGTACTCAGGTGGGTGACCACTGGGGAATCCCTGGTGTTGTATGTTTTTTTTAGCAGCTCCGTTTTTGCTGTTTTTGGGTGGAGCATGAGTCCATGGTAAAATCTTGGCATTTGATTCAAAGAGACAGTGAGGGTTAGGGTTAGCCATCTTTTTGGCAATCGCCAGTTGAAAACTATGGGTTGGTTCTCGGCAGAAAGGGTAACGGTGCAGACCTATTGCCTGCTTGTTTGTTTTGTTTTGTCTTCGAGGACGTTCCTCTCCCTAACCTCATAAGGTGAAGACAAAAATCAATTTAGCTGATTCCAGGGTGATATGTAAATATACTGAGACAGGCAGAAATGCTCCCCCACATTGTTCGGCAGTGTAAGGCTTCTTTCTTTATTTCTGCTTTGTCGAGCACTCAGGTTCCTCGAAACTGCTGCGAAATTCAGTTTTGCTCTCATCAACAAAGCAAACGAAACATGCAAACGAAACAAAACGCTTCCAACGGAGTATATTTCCTGGTCCTCCGATGGATATCTGCACGTTGTGCAGGAAGTGGGTGCGGGGCATGATTGAATGATTGGACCGGCGGAGCATCACTGGACAGGGATGGAGGAATGCCGAGCGGGGGTGTCAAGTGTTGATGGAAGCTTACCAGCCTCTTGTTTTCTGGGTCCCAACCTGACCCGAATGTTCCTGCACAAGTGTGGTGCTGTTCCAAGTTGGGTTGCGCTGTTGCTTGGATGTTGACGACTGACTGTGGACAACTTCGTCAGCAGGAAAGCCAGTTTACTTCGTCTTGACTGAATATCTCATTCACTTCAAACTTTTGTTTTTACTATCGTTCATTCTTATCCATACGAATTGCTTGTTGTCGACCAAGAAAACCAAGGATTGGGAAAGCGATCGATTCTGCCTGGAGCTCAGACCACCACCGCACCAGACCAGTGACGACCCAGGTTCCCCATAAACTACTTACCCCGGTTTTGGTTTCCTTTGCGTCTGGGCTAGAAGCGCCTCAAGACCCATCCCATATCCGTTATCTTTTCTCCCATCCCTTGTTGGGACTCCTCCCTCCTACCTCCTAAATGGGGATGCCCTCGCTCTTAACCGTCCACAACAACGTCAGCCTGATCAGCATAACCATTGCGCCGAGCGCCTGGGTCGCCACTGTCGTCATTTTATTAGTGTTCGCAGCTTTGTACCTGCCCCCGCTTGTACCTTCGATCCCGCGGGCGTGCTGGAGGTTCTTTTCTTCAATATCATTGTTTGGACGCGATAAGAAGCAACAAATCAGCACTTTACACACTATTGCGGAGGAGACCGAAGACGAAGAAGACGAGGAGTATCAGCAGGGTTATCAACGACACCGGTATCTTATCGAGGATAAACCTCTCCCGCCTCTCATCGCCGATTATTCGTCTCATTATTATACAGGGGAGGATACTAGAAGGCACAGAAAGGAAAGGTCTAGTTCGAGTGGGAGGAGTAGTGGCTCGAGGAGTCCTCAGCAACAAAGAATCAGGGTTAGGAGGAGTAGCGGAAGCAAGGAAAGGGAGGGAAAGGTAAAGGCGATTGAATATGGCGGCAGCGACAGCGAAAACGCACACCGGGGGTCTCCTTCACGACCAGCTCGACGAGTCTCTGCTGGGCGACTTCTCCCATGGAAATCACGATCAGAGTCGTCATCGCCCACTAGATCAACATCAACTACAAATGCCGTTCGGGTATCCGTCAGCGCACTCGGGGTTCAGGAGCGACGACATGCTGAGCGAGGCAGGGAGTCTCGATTCAGTGGATTTGGACTTGGAACGTTCCTCGGGCGGGTACTCCCCTCCAGCGTGGCGACGTCTTGGCAACGGAGATCGCAGTGATGGGTTTTGGCGCAAGACTGAGACTGATCGCCAACTGTTGTACGAAATTATGAACCAACGGCCAACATCGAGGGATAGCAGCCCAGACTATGAGAGTGCGGATGAGATTTTGGAGCAGGCTATCAGGACGAGACTGCCAGGGAGCATGTCTCCTGAGAAGGAGAGGAGCCCGGAGCCCGAGAGGTATTATAATGCTCAGCAGCATTTGCAGAGTATTGATGAGGCGATTGGGATCAAGCAGGAGGATTTAGGAGACCAAGTGAGGTTGGGTGACATCAAGCAGTTTGACCAGCATAAGGAGCTTGCGGATAATTATATACGCTTTGCTGTGAGAGCCGAGGTGCAACACAGGACAGAGCCTATCGATGCTGCTATTCGGTTTGCTCATCGAACTGTCAGGACTGTCACACACTCATGGTTCACCAAAGTCTTGTCCGTTGTCGTTCTTATCCTTTCTTTTGCCACGATGCGATTCCTCACCCGGCCAGCAGCGCTCCAACCCGTGCCAGACCTGGTCAAGGTCGCCGGTGTCGCTCGTTCTCTCGAGCCCCTGATCTACTACTCCGAAAACGGCGCTCAACAAGTCGGCGAGCTCCAAGCGACAGGAGTGGCAGTTTGGGACTTGGGTGAGAGCGTGAGAAGCAGCAACATGACTTCTGCACCCATAATCGTTCAAGAGTTGGACGAGTTAAGCGACAGCCTCAAGAAGCTTGCTATCGAACTCACCAAATTCTTTGCAAACGTGGATGGTGATATTGACGGGTATGTTTTCCCCGCCTCCCTTTCTACTTAACTCATCATTAACCTGGTGTTTCCAGAATCCTCCTAACAATGGACTGGGCCCGTCGAGAACTAACGCAGCTAAATTCCATCCCTATCCACACATTGTCCTCATTCTTCGACAACACCCACTCGTTACTATCGGCAGTCGGCCTCCTAGAAGAGACCGACTCTGGTTCTCCAACTCGTCTGGGCCACATATTCACGTCACTCTTTGGCCCTTCAACCCCACAGAGAACCAAACATACCCTCCAACGCACCTTTCACGAATTCTTGTCAGTTCTCGAAGAGGCGGTAGCCTCTGAACTCGCTCACTCACTGTCGCTTTTCGCCCTGTTCGAGTCTATAGACCGACAATTCCTCAACCTCCACCGTACCGTCTCACGGGAGTCAACACTCCAAGATGAGAGACACGATAACCTCCTTTCATCCCTCTGGACTCGCATTTTGGGCGCAAAAGCGTCCGAAGTAGCGAAATACGAGCGCAACCGGCTGTTGCTGCAAAACGTACGAGAAAAGACGGTAAGAAACAAAGGAGTGTTGGTGGAGCATAATGCTAGGCTCCTGGCGCTGAAGAGTTCTCTGGAGAATCTGAGGAAGAAGTTGGTCAGTCCCATCATTAGGAGTGCGGCGAATGGGAGCAGCTACTTGACGCTTGAGGAGCAGATTCGTGGTCTAGAAGAGGTGGGTGGCTACCTGGAGGATGTAAGACGAAAGCAGAAGGTCAAAGTTCTGGAGGTGCTGTACGGGGTTGGCGATAGGAGAAGGTATATTGATGGGGATGCGGGAGGGGAGAATATGGAGTATCAGGGGTATGGAGGTGGGGAGAGGTACGAGAGTGTTAGGGAGGGGAAGGTTGTTGGTTAAGTGCTTCTGTGGGATTGATTAGTTTGGCATGTTTTGTGTAGGTGGGCATGGCGTTTTGTTTTGGGGAGTGGGTGGGATACATGAGGTGTACGGTTTACGGTCTACAGGACGGGTTTAGGGGAAAGGATCGGTTGGGATAACATGGGACTGGAATGGACTGGAATGGACTGGAATCTTGGCTTTATATATGTTTTTTTTTTCGGCTCCTTTTATCATTATCGGATTGTATTGCTTCAAATTGTAGCTTACCAAGCATCATATTCATTGTTGTTTCTTTGTTTGAGGAAGAGGTCAGTGACATGTACGGATATTATTACTTTGTTTTACATACACACATACCGCATTCCATGTGTATCTAGAACAAATCCCCGACACTAAGACTTTGCGATATATTTATTCATGTTAGATATGTACAGTATGTATGTACCCACGGATTCATTTCATTCACCCAGCCGGTTGGTTTCCCCCTGTTGTTTCCCCCCCCCCCCCCCCCCCTAATACGTTGTTTTCCTTCCTTCACACATGGGTATTTTATTTGCTTTGGAATCGAGATATGATGATAATAAAATAATAAATCCAACCCCCCCCCCTTTCTTTGAGCCAGTAAATAATACACTTTCATCTCTCCCACAAAACCAAACAACCATCATAAAAAAAACACAAAAAGAGCAGAGCAGAGCAGAGCAGAGCAGAGCAGAGTAGAAATAGAGTAGTTAGTGTAAGTTATCGTTGTTATACATCAAACTCATTTCCTCTTCCCCTTCTTCCCTTTCCCTTTAAGAACCAAAAAAAAAAAAAAAAAAAAAAAAAAAAGACCAAATCAAATACTAATAATAATAATCCGCTCTAACGTGGTACCCGGGTGAGTCGCGCACCCGGGTGAGTCGCGCACTTTTTCACCACCACACGACAAAACACTTCAATTACATAACCACAACAACGAAAATCAATTGAAACTACTCATTATTAGATACATCAGACATTTCTGCATCCTCCTGACAGGTACGCATATTGTGCCCAGCCTTTCCGCAATTGCCACAGCGCCTTTGACCCGTCTCTGTCCTCTTCCGCCGACCACTACTTTCCCGCTTATCACGTTCTACCTGTTCCTGTGCCTCCTTCTGGGCCAGTATATCCTGTGCATCTTCTACAGTAAGTGATCCTCCAAGCTGCACTCGTGTTTTTTTGGCCCTCCGGCGCTTGCTAAGTGCCTCATTTGCCTTCTGCAAGGTACGCACCTCAGCTGTCAAGAGGGTAACCGAATGCGCCAATGCCTGCGTTCCTTTCGCAAGCTGGTCGACAGCAGCGAGAATTGGTGTTGGCGAGCTTCCTTGGTGACGGGCTATCTGGCATTTAATGAATTCGGATTGTGCGGCGGCCTCTGATGGGTTCTGTGGTGTCTGGGAGACCCATAGATCGGAGGAAGGGGGACTAGTTGGTGTTGACGTCCGCAACTTGACATCTAGCTTAGATATCACAGCTTCGGGGTCGAAAGGTATTAGACCCGTACCTCTGAAACCTCCTCTATTATTACTCTCCGTCATAGTGGCAAAGTGCGCGGCTTTAAAGGCGAGAAAGAACTCGACCTTGGTGATGTGGTTGATATGCGCCTTGACGAAGTGCTCGATTTCCCGGCCGTACATCCGTTTTAAAACGCTAAAACACCCCACATCAAGTGGTTGGGTAAGATGAGACGAGTGTGCAGGTAAACAGATGGTAATAATGTTATTGTCGTTGCAATATTTGTCGAACTCGGCCGATTGGTGACTATTATGTCCGTCGAGCATAATCATCCGATATACACCTCTTGTGCGAGATTTTGTGTGCTTATCGAAGTGCTTGATCCAGTCTAGGCCGGTCTCATTATCTGTCCATCCATTGGAAGTTGGTTTGAGAGCCCAGTCGAGTGGGAGGTCACCCTCCGTATACCAACTGGCGAGGTGATATGCGCCTTGAACGATGAGATACGGCGGGAGGCACCACCCTTCGCCATTGATACACTCGATTACCGTTGCCCATTCCCGATTCCCAGGTTGAACTGCTTTGCCTCGTCCGCGTCGATCGGAACGTGTAACCACCATAGATGCGCAGATAACGCCCATCATAAACCCTGTCTCGTCGAAGTTGTAGAAATCGCAATCCTGGATCCCGTATAAAGCTCGCATATTGTATACAAGCTTAAACCACGCGCCAATGAGCTCTGGATCTTCGCAGAGAGCCCTTTGGAAGTCGTAGACGCGATTGAAACGCGTCTTAAGCTCTGGCTGTCGCGTGACGAAGGTTTGAGCCCAGTTCTTGCCGACGGGTTTCTCGTCGCGTTCTGCAAGAAGCAAATTGGCCATATCTTCAACACCAGCCAAGTGAGGCGAAAATCCTCGCGAATCTAGCTTCAATATATACTGGACAACTGCCTTCTCTTCTAAGTCCGTCAATCGTTGGGCGTTGCTGCGACAGTCGCGTCGTGGGTTACGACCATTGATTCTGTCGCGTAGTGTCGCTTCGGGAACATTATAGATCTGCGCAGCTTTGCGGCGACTTAATTTCTTATCGCGTCTAAGTGCTTGCATTGCGAGGATGATGCTGGCTTCTTTGGATGATGCTGACATTTTTTTCGTTGTTGCGGTTGTGTAATTGAAATGTTTGGTTGCGTAGTGGTGAAAAAGTGCGCGACTCACCCGGGTGCGCGACTCACCCGGGTACCACGTTAATCAAATCATCGTTTCGAATTCCTCATGCCACGGTTGGGGAGAATTTGTACGTTCCCTCTGTCCCTTTCAATATCCATTTGTGCGTTTGTGATGATGCATCAATAAAATGTTATGTGTGCGTGTGTGTGTGTGTGTGTCCGCGCGCGCGGTGGTTCCATAATCTTCCAGCCAACCCCTTTCCATTACCCACCACCCAATCCTCTCATCAACATCCCCCCCTCTTCTCCTTGCCACGCCACACCTCTCATCCAGAACTCCCCCACCCGCTCGAACTAGACCTCCCGCCCCTTCCAACGTACTCACCCAGACCTCTGCTCAGAACCATCCCCTAGTCAATCTTCGCATTGGCAAGGCTTCTAGCCGCCGGGTTGCTGATATTGTTGACCTGCTGATGGTGCGCCGCCAGCTTCTTGTACTTGCTCTGCTTTCTCAGTTTCTTCCGCGCAACCATCACCGGGACCGAGCTCTTGGTCACCAGATAGTTGGAAAACGAGCCCAGTATGACCCTAGTCTCAAATCATTAGCGTTCATTCCTCTAACACTTGTCGGGGACCGACTGCCCACTCACCCCTTCAGAGCACTCCTCCCCCTGCTCCCCAAAATAACCAACGTCGGATTAACCAAATCGATCACTTCGGTAATCAAATGCTTCGGATTCTTGCAGTGCAAAACCTCCACTATCACCCGCACCTGCAGTCTCGTCTTCCTAAGCAGCTTCTGCGCGCGCGAGCTGATATCCTTCACCGCCCTGTGCCTTTCCTCCTCCAGCTTGTTTCTCTCTGGCTTGTTATTGGTGTCCGTATTAGTAGAAGACGATCCCAAGCTGGCCTCTGAAGCTGCCTGTGCTCCTCCCAACGGTGACGACCTGAGCGCTAAAGTTGTCCCTCCGGGAGTGCTGGGCGTTTTACTGTTGGTGATGGAATTGATTGCCAACGCTTGCTCCTTGTCGTTGTCTGGTGTTATTCCGGCACCGTCCTCGTCTACGCAGTAGATACACAACAAAGTGTCTCCGTCGCGGAGTACGGTGCCGATCGCCCATTCCAGTGCGTGGGTGGACTCGTCACTCATATCCGTTGCCACCAGGTATTTTCGTGGAGGCCGGTGTTCTTCCTCTGCATCTTGAACCAATTTCGCATAATCACCGCGAGTGATAATCTGAATCGTCCTGTTCGTATCGGGGTTCGAAATAATCTGCGTCGTTGCGAAGGAGAGGTTCTGAGCACGCTTAATGTCCGTGATATCTTCCTCCGTGTCAGTGTACATGGGAGTGTGCGTTCCAGTTGGCGGAGAGTCGAAGCTGGTGTTTGGGTGGATGACAGCCTTGCTGCTAGATCTGATTCGTTCCTTTTCCCCTGACGGATTGGTAACCGTAATTGACGGCTCGTCGAGAAGCGATCGGTAAGTGTACACAGGCTGCTGTGAAGCCACGTGGATGCGCTCTTCTTCTGCTGCCGCCAACAGACTCTGCGCCTGTCGCTTCGCCTCGGGAGACGCAGAGGCGTCCTTGGGCTTCAAGTCGGCACCTCGCGCAGCCTTCCTGCCGCGCTCATCCTCCTCGGACGAGCTCGCCCCCTCGTCTTCGCTGCTCTCCTCAACGAGAAGTTCCCCATCCGGCCCGAGGTAGTCCCTAGCTAACCTGCCGTTGCTGGACGCCTCGTCCGACTTCTTTCTCCTCCCCAACTCCCCCAGAGATCCTCCGGACCTCGCCAAGACGGCATCCGAAAGTCGCCGGTAAGCATTGTTGAGTTCGATCGGCTGGTTGTTGTCGAGGAGCGCTCGGCCGGCCGGACTCAGAGCTCTGCCCAAGAGCGGAGTGTGTGGCGAATGCGAGCGGATGCCCAACCGGCTGTTTGGTGATTTGGATTTGTTGCTGCTATTCTTTCTAAACGTGGGTCCGGAAACCGAGTGGCGTCCTCTATCTCCCGGTAGAACCAAGCCGGTAACATCGTTCCCCCTCATAACCTCGGCCATGGCGCTCGATCTTTTCCCGCCCTGCGTGTTTCGTTTAGGCAGCGCATGACCCGCATTGTTCGTG
Source organism: Cladorrhinum sp. PSN332 (assembly GCA_033297175.1). Classification (NCBI taxonomy): domain Eukaryota; kingdom Fungi; phylum Ascomycota; class Sordariomycetes; order Sordariales; family Podosporaceae; genus Cladorrhinum; species Cladorrhinum sp. PSN332. The sequence continues at coordinate 139,052 of MU858828.1, read as the reverse complement.
ATGATGCCCGAAAACTGGTAATCGAGCGTCGGGTCCTTTCTGGCGCTCGATCGCGGCCCAAAATCGACTGGTTTCGCTCCCGCGTCCGACATGCTCCTCGGATGGGCATTTTGGGATGAAGCGATGCTGCGGGAGCTCGAATCGGTTGGCGACGAAGGTGTGCTGAGTACCTGCTTTGCGCTTGGCGGTGGCGTATCGACGTCCAACATACTCCTGATGGGTCGTGAAGGGGGTGCATCTACATCAAGCATACTCCTAACAGGGGGGGCTGATCGGGAGAGGGTCTTAGTATCATAACTCGACGGCAGGGGCCTTGGTGAATACGGGGAATGGGGGGAAAGTAGGAGGGGAGAGGGCAGCAGAGGAGAGGGGGCGTCGTCACCAATATCTAACATGGACCGAACTGGCGATCGGGGCGTAAAGGGGGATGACGACCGGCTCGAATTCATGGTTCTCGGGGCTTTGGGAGCCTTTGCGCCTGTTGGCTCTAAAAGCGCGAGAATCTCTCTCCGCTCCTCGTCGAGCGCTGCCTCCATCGACATTGGCTGATGGCGAGCCATGATGTTTTGTTTATTTATTTAATTGTGTTTATTGACCCGCCCCCCAAAAAAAAGAAAAAGAAAAAGAAAAGAGGCGGTGGTGAAATGGGTATATTTATGGAGTCGCAAACCCGAAAATTCAAAGACTTCGTTTTTTCAATGAGATAGACAAGGACAGGCAGGATGTACAAAAAAGGCGAGATCTGGGAAGGAGGATCTTTTTGTCAAAACGTCCAGATGGGAAACTGCGGGGCGCAGACCAGTTGTTTTTCGCCGTGTGAACACGCCGCCAAGACACACGAGGTTCCACGAGTCGGTTCAGGTTCCATGCCAAGGCACCAACTGAAAGAGCTTGCAGATTCCAGCTTAGCAAGCGCAGCTCAAGAAAGGACAAGGAAGGGGCTGTTTTCTCTTTTAGGGGTTCTTATCCAGGTGATCACCTTTCTTGGAACGGGATGGAAAAATGAGTTATCTTACACAATCATAAAATAAATAAAAATAAAATAAAAGTCAAGTAAAATAAAAATAAAAATAAAAATAGAATTCTTTATTCCATCCTCAGACCACACACACACAGCCATTCAACGGCCCAGAACCTGAAAAGATGACGTGCGGGGGTGGAGGGGCTGGGATCAACCTTCAGCGGACCCCCTTTGGCGAAAGAAAGCCGATAATTTCCAGGTTCCCTGGCTCAAAACATGTTACATGCTTTTCCAGACGACGCCCATACCAAAGATTCGGAGGCGCCGTTTATCTCTTTCTGGTCAAGGCGATCGTATATTCAAGCCACCGGTTACGGTCATCAAGGTGTTTACACTAGTGAGATGATGTGGGACATTCGGCGACCTGCGACTTGAATCTCCTCGTTACCCGTTCAGGAGGCTGGATCCCCATTCCCCGCTTTCAGTTACCCAACCCAGCTGACATCCCTCCCCAGTCACCAGTTCAACCACAGAATTATGAGTCGCAGCAAGGCAAAAAAACAAAATCGAGATCTTTCCTTGCCTTGCCTTGGCCACAAACCTTATTTTCCAGACATCATGTCATCATCCCATGCTTTCCAGATGGTCCAAGACTGAACGTCTGCCAACCCTCTCTAGTTCCAAGTTTAATGCAACTTCATCGAGATTGAATCGAGCCCAGATTGGTTGCTCTGGACATTCCCTTGCAACATTCGTACGCCAACAAAAAAGTAAATATCAAGGTATATACACAAATAATGTACAGCAGCAACTAAATCTTTCTCTCTATCCCCCCCCCCCGGCCCGATTGTGTGTTTTTTTTTTATATATATCCCATAGCATTCCGTAGAATTCTGTCCCTAACCTTACTGCATCATCGCCCTAACCGCAAAATTATTCAAGTTCGCTCTCGCCGCCGTGCCCAGCTTGTGCACCTGCGCTCTCTTATCCCAAACCGTAGACCTCCCCTCCACGACCGCAACAATCTCCTCGGCGACCCTGTGGGGGAACATGCTCCTTCCGGAACCCTTGGACTTCTTCTTTCCAACGGCATCCAAAATCCACCCCACGGCCGTTCTTCTCCTCTTCCTCGCGTCGAGAGGAAAGGGAACCTCAAGCGCTCTTCCACCACCTGCTAGACCCTTGAATCCCTTGATTGTCACAAGAGGCGCAACGGAATCGATCGCTACTCTTAGGTACACGACGGGATCGAGCGGGAGGTCTGCGGCTGAGGGGTGACCAAGCACGAGGGGACGCTGGGGGTTGAATTTCGGTACGGGGCTTGTGCGGAGGTAGTTGAGGATCATTGCCATGTCCTGCACATTAAAAAAAAAAAAAACACAATTAGCCCCAAGTTCCTTATCACAAATTATATTTTTTTGGGGGGTCATAAAACATACCCTCTGAGCCTGCCCCAGCTTCCCATCCTTCATTAACAACCTCGTAACCTGCGCCACGATATCATCATAGCGATGGTTCTTGTGCATGTTCGAAGGGAGAGGCAGCTCGGGCAGTCCGAATTTATGTCCTTCCACCTCGGGATCGAAAGGGTTGAGGCCGTAAGCGACCATTTCGAGCTGGTTGAGTGCGATTTTGTTGCTTCCTGGACCTGGCGAGGAGAGACGTTCGGTTTCGACGGCGGTCATGGTGTCGATTGGCGTTGTATCCGAGGAGAGTTCCCGACGGGCAGCAACAGCAAAGGATTGAGCCAACGATCTTGTTGGCGCAGCAGCAGCTGCTGCCGCCCGCAAGGGAAGGGCGGCGGCGCCCGCCCTGAACATGTTTAACCTTGGTGGCATTTGGTTCGTTGTGTGTCTGATATGGTGTTGCGTCCCCCAATCGGTCCCTCCAACGGGAGTTTCTCGAAAAATTGGAGTGACGGACCGGGGTTTAGCCGGAATCGAGTTTCTGGATTGCGGGGAGACGGGTGGTTTGAAGAAGCTTGGGCCTCTTTTTTGTCTGCGAAAGCATTGGTTGGTGGGGGGGCAAAAGCTCTGCTTTTAGAACAGGGATCTCCATGCCCAGCCAATTTTTGTCATCTTGACTGGTCACTCTGATCCACCACTTTTTCATGTATCCTTGTCATCTTGTAACCACACACACCACTTCTTGCACAACAAATGATTCCTCCCGATCTGCAGAATCTGACTTGTTTCCGACAATCTCCATGTACACCACTAAAAAGCTTGCGAAATGTTGTGTACGGATACATTACATTACATCAAAAATATCCAAGCCTTTAACTTCCATGTGTACTTCTTTGCCTCCCCGGATGCCGACCTGACCACTAATTATCCTTATACCGGTACGTATGTAGTTGTTGTCTGTAGTGTAATTCCAAAATAGGAAACCCGAGCCAGCCCATATCTGGTGTGTCCCTCAAGACCAACCAAGCAAGCCACGCGGACAAACAAACCGTCACGGGATACCAGCAATTGCAGTCTTCCATTTCCGCTCTGCTGGATGTATATTTGTGTCTACCTGCATCCTGAATCCGGCCTACCAAAAATAGTGATTGTTTTTGACTGACTATTAACTTGTTGTTGTTGTTGTTGTTGTTGTTGTTGTTGTTGTTGTTGTTGTCTCTGCGGCTTTCCTTCAAACCAGGGGGTAGTTAGGAAGTGCCAAAGTACACTACCCTGGTAGTATAGTATATAATAAGTGCAGAAGCGGTGTAAGTGGCCAGGACATGTGAGTGGTTTGCATGATTGTTTCTTGGCAGCGAACCAACAAACGAACCTCACCTCAATGTCCGTCCGCTTGTGATCGACATGACGGACCGCCTCTTTTTTCTTTTTTTCCTTTCTTTTTTTTTTCAAATTTTTTCTCTTTTTCTGTTTGCCTTGTTTCAGCCCTGTCATCTCATGGTTTCTTTTTCTTTTTCTTGGCTGATTAGTGCGTTGTCTCCTCTCCGGTTTTTTCTTCTTTTTTCTTTTAAACAGCTTCTCAAAGATCATCATGTCCATCCATGTTGGCCGTGTAAGGTAAGTTTTGAAAAAAAAAAAAAAATGTATAAAAAAAATAAACTTCAATTGGTCTAAATGCTTATCTTATATCAACGGGGGAAAAAAGGAATGAAAAGAAAAAGATAAAGAAAAAGAAAAGAAAAAGAAAAGCAAAGAAAAAAGAGAAAGAAAAGAGGAAAAAAGTGAACAAGAAAAAAAAAAGAAAAAAAAGTGCACAATATCCAATCCCCCAATCTAACCAAACCCCCCGTCCGTCCGTCCGTCCGTCCATTCCGTTTCCCATCCTGCCAAATCCTATCGTAAACATTTCTGCCCGCCCATTTTTCCTGCTTATCTCTCCCAAAAATCCAACAACAAAAATCCCGGTTTTCCGTCATCAGATGCCTCCCCACGTGCCATGGAGCAAGTAAAAGTGCAGCGTGGTTCACCTCAGTGGTCATGGTATCCCTACCCGTCTGTGTCTCGTCGGGTCGTTCACTCAACGTAATTCTCATCCCAGATTCGAAAAAGCCGTTGAACAAAACCAGCCAACTCAAGCAATCCGAAGCAAGGCCCCATGATCCCAACAGGATGAGCGACGTCAACCGGCACCATTTGCAGATCTCGAGGCACTGAGGCAGCATCGTCAAAACAAAAAAAAAACAAAAAATCATGTTCGTTGTGTGTCTTGTTCGAGATTGCCTGGCCCCCAGTTTCCCATAGTCATCCAAAATGATTCCACAATTTTCCAGTTCCCCCCCATCCCTTAAAACGTAACAAATCATCCACCATCCAGAAAATCTATCCTCCGGGGTATCAGGACGCTTTCATGCTCCCAACCTCTCCTTATGCTATGACCAAGTAGAGAACGCCCCCCGCCCCGTTCAGCAGCCATATCCGCTTTCCAATGCCACATCCCCATTGCGCCCCTCAAACCCAGTTTCAGACCACAACCCAAAAACTCCGTAAATGGTGTTAAGTGTTGTCCAAAAAGAGGGAGGCGCAGTGAAAATGGAGTAAGGAGGTGTGTGCCGCCGATCGGGTTAGCTCCGCGCTGTCTCGGTCAACGACCAACCAGGAGAGAACAGGAAGTTGAAAAAGCCCCAAACACCGAATGATAAGTGTTTTCCAATAATCATCATTCTTCTCATTCACAAAAAACCCAAGTCGCAAAAACAAAAAGTAGTAAAAATAGAAAGAAAGGGTAAGAAATAGAACAATATAGAAAAGTATAAAAGAAAAGAAAAAAAAATAGCAAAGGGGTTGTCGCAAGAATCGTGATATCGTACAGTGAGTCCGTCGTTAAAAGGCGGAAAGACAAAAGGTGTGTTGTTGATATTGTTGTAGTTGTTGTCTTTGTTGCCGTTGCTGTTGTTGTTGTCGATCATCGGTCGTAAATGACTGGAAGATGGAGGAAGCGAGAGACAATTCGACTCAGAGGGAATGAATGATCACCCAGCAAAGCACATCACGAGGGGCCCAAGCCCCAAGACAGTTTTGCTTGGATCTTCCCTCGTTTGCCCAATCATCAATCTCGTCCCGACCATCTCCTAATCGTTTCCACGGTTTCGATCAGATCAGAAAGATTCTACCATCCGTGACGGTGGCTGCGGTGGCTGCGAGTGGTGGAAGGAGAGCTGGGGCTCGAAGTGCCCCTAATCCATCCCAAGGCGACCTCGGCGGCATCCTCCTTGGCGTTGTTGAGATTTTTACCATCATACCAGTACCGGGCATTGTAAACCTGGCCTAGAATTGTAACTGTGCTCGACCATGCTGTGCGTCCGCCTAGGGGTAGAAAACATTGTTAGGACTTGAGGGGAAGTTCCGTGGACAAAGCGGGGAACTTACCGCGGCGGTCCGAAACGATTGCGAATTCGGGATTTGGGAGGTGAAAAGTCCGGCATGCTTCTGTTGTGAAAGTTAATGATACGGACAACAGACATATGCTGATAAGGGTCACTCACCAAAGAGCATTTCCTGCCAGTTTGGGCGGGTGGTATTGGACTGGGGGGAGGAGGAGGAGGAGGAGGAAGAGTTCTTGTAGGCCATTCTGACTGGTTACCGAGAGATAGAGTTTGCTGCTATCTAGTGTTTCTTGTAAAGCCCGGACGGAGGGGATGTATGCTTCAAGAAACGGTCTTCTCAAACCGTTTTGGGTGATATTGGTTGTTGGCGTGAGGCGTGGCGCGGATGATCGCTAATCTTTCGTGCTTGAGATTGAAAGTGAAGAGTTTGGAATGTGTGAGAAATGTCAGTAGTGGACCAAAAAGTACTTTATACTTCTGGCCGGCGCCCTCAAAAACTTTTTTTTCCCGACGTCTTACAATCGAGGAGATGTAAAACGAAGGGAAGAAAAGCGAGTGATGTGGTTCAAGTTGAGTGGAAGAGAGCCCTGATGCTTAATTAAGAATAATGCATCCCGTTACTCAGTCGGTCTGTGCTGTATGTATCGTGTCTTTCCCCTTCCGAGTGGAACTTCAGTTTGCTTGCCCACCGGGGACGGGATGCCGCATGCTGCGCAAGGACGGACGGATTGCCAAAACAGCAAGGAGGCGAAAGCAGTCCTTGCTGTCCAGCTGGCGATAGGACAAGACGAGAGAGATCAATATGATATACAGAAAGAGAAATCACCTGTAATTTCAGCTTGCCAGATTTTGAGAGATTTGGGCATTGACCGGCCTGACGTCGATGATCGTTCTCGTTCAGTTCGAGGTGAGGAAGCCGGCGGGAATTTCCTTTCTTCTTTCCTTCCCCATGTACTTTTCTTGCATCCAGGGAACACCTCCACCGGTATATGCCAAGTCACAGATCTTGAGCAACTAGGGACTTGCGGATGCCACTCGGGACCGAGAATCCACCAGGAAGCTTCATGGCGCTAATGGAGAACGACATGGAGGAAAGGAGCACACGACAGGGCATGGACGGTATCCCTCCAGGGTCGACAGTTACCATGAAACGAAGCACCTCTCCGGCCATACGGGTCGGATTGCGGCATCCCCAGGTGACGCATGGGGAAAGCGGGAAAAGCACAAACAAAAAAAATCAAGAAAAGAAAACATGGTGAACGATGACCCTTGTCATCCAACATGGGTGGCAGGTTCGGACGAACGAGCGGCTGCTGTGTTGTGTTGTCAGCCCACAGCCAGAAACGTGCCAACGCTAGGAAACTTGCAAGGGAACAAAAGCTGAGCTGTTGATGAATGCTGCCATTGTAATCGGCGAGGATCCGAAGACTTTTGCTCAAGAGTGCAAAAAGGAAACAAAAAAAAAAGAGATGTTGTTGCAAGTTATGGAGGCTGGGCAGAAATTCCCCTTGTTCCTTGGGTGCCAAGACCAGCAATGAGCTTGGTATGAGTTGTCAGTGGGAAAAAAATATGGACCCCCATCTGGATAGTCTAAATTGAGACATCCAAGGAAGTTTCAAGCCCCTCTGTGGGGGCAAGAACTTGGGGTTCATCGGTGGAGAGCGAATCGGGCAACCCTCCTTGACAGTAGTATATTGGCCGCGGGCCGTCTGTCGATGATTGGATGAGTGATTCTGTGCTATCTCGACGCACAACCACCACGAGTAACTTTGACATCGAGCGATGATGAGATGGAACGTGAAGACCTTGTCTCGGTTACATGTCATTATCCGTTTGCTGATCCGGTCTCTGCCCATAGACAAGATCAGGGCATGTAGCATTGTTTGCTTTTTTTTTTCTTCCCTCTTCAACCCACCCCCGGTCCATGTCAGAACCAGACCGCTGGGTCCTGACAATGAACTTGACAAGAGAGACGAGGAAGGGCAAATTGCACCAGGAGGATTGGCCAGTATACGGCAAGCAACCTCAGACGAAACAGCCCGCAATATCGCTACCGCTCAGCCGGGAACAACAAAGCGGGTATTCAGTCTGTGATAGATGACTGGACCGAAGCAAACTATGTTTCGCAGGCGGGCCAGGGGACAAGACCATCCGTCGGGTTCTGGAATGGTCGGCTAGCGCACCAGTGGAAGAAACAAGAGACTTGTCGAATCACGAACAACGGGCCGTACTTGACCGCTTGAGCGTTCTTTGGCGGAAGTTGTTCTGTTGAGCCCCATCCTGCAAGCTAGCCGGCGGTGTGTGACATGGCTATAGTCCCATGGTACTACATGGGGGCGCAACAAGTACCGTTCGCTCTGGTGTCAAGACAAAAATTCTGCTACATGCTGTGAAACCGATCATCCAATGTGCAAATTTTGGCGGAGATGGAGGAAAGATATCTTGATGACTGTCATCAAGCCAGATGGCACCGTACTGCTGGTTGTTGTTGCTGCTTTCGACCCTTAGCAGCTCTCTTCACGCGCTTCTCGGTGCCTCCGACCATATGTGTCCTTTTCTCTTGATCAACGACCCCTAGTCAGTCCTCGGTCGACGGCTTTCGAAAGAAAGGAAAAAGTCCTGTCACACGAACATGGTCGAGTTCGTGAGCACATGGCACCATCCACAGAAAGTTCGGTACCTTGTGTCAGCCCGAACTGAGAATCGTGGCGATCTGCGCGACCAGCTCGTCCCTTGGAATAGTCTCCATCTAGCCACAGTGGGGGATCAAGAGAGAGTTGTCGATCAAACCTGCAGAATTGGGTTGTCGGGTGACACGCGGCTTCCTGGCGTCCATCTCACAGAGCCGAAGACCGTCGAGAAAGGCTCGACGGGATGAAGAATACCACGCTATCGCGGCGAACTTCCCAACTTGGCCGGAGGGTCATCAGGCACGATGGCATATATCGTCGATTCAGCAGTTATTGGTACGTGGGAGGTATGTGGCAGCCAATCAAGGCAACCTTGGTATTGGGTACTAATAATGCAAAGAGATGGAGGGGAAAAAGGAAACAGAGAAAGTATGGGCGCCAGCCACATTGCGGAAAAGCCAGAAATTGTTTCAGAATATTGTGTAATCAAAACTGCCGTCACCCGGGCCATGTATGTAGTTTTCCGAGTCCGACCGGCTCGGGGAGGCTCCCGTGTGGCCGTGTTGTCGTGCCGTCACCGGGCACCGGCAGAAGACCAGAGAAAGAAAACAGATAGACGGCGGGGCTGGGCTGTCTGTCAAACAACCTAAAGGATTAGAAGGCGAGAAAGTTGAGATCGGGATGACGAAGGGTTATTAAACCGCGGGGGAGTCGCGGTAAGAAGTTCCAGTCTTGCAAGTCTTCCACTCTCCTGGTGCCAGATCATAGATATGAGGCTCTTTTGCTCCTGGGGAAGTCGGCGAACTTTCAGGGGGAAATGGTGGCGCAACCTGAACGGCGTCGTGGCTCCAAATCAACGGCTCCAAACGGCTACCAGATGGCCAGCCACAACTGCCGTTGGTACCACGGATCGATTCTGATGGGGATTGGGCTCCCATGCATAGCTCTCTCTGAGCGTTGGTGAATGCTTGGTAACTGTTGATTGCTGCGGATGCTGCAAACCGGGTGGCGCTTGAATTAGATGATGGGATGGCAGGTTGATGAAGGACGTGAGGACTTCGTGGGTGGTTGCATGCTGTTGTGCCAGGTTGTGTGCCAATGTGAAAGTGCAGGTTTCCAGAGTGGATGGCGCTGACCGGTGCATCCTCATTATGCATCCAATGGTAATGGTAACCGGGAACCCGGGACGTCCAAGACGGATGAAGTCAAGTTTCCGGTCACCGAAGCTGAGACATGGCCGTCCAGGGAAGAGTAGCTTATGGTCGTGGTTTTCATAGTTTTGTCGGATTTTTGTTAGCGGGGGACGAAGCCACAATGTTGAAAATAAGTTGAAACTTTGATTGACATTCAATTCTTATATTCCAGGTTCTTTGCGTCCAAACATTTAATCAGCTCCTTCCTCAACCCGACGGTTGATCAAGTTTAACATTTAAAATCCGCCTGCTTCCGGAACAACTTGAAGGCAGCCGCTCGCTTGTGTCAGCTGGCGTCATCTGACACAGTTACCACATCTCCAGGCGACCACCTGACCTCTCGATTGCTTACCCGTAATTACATCTTTTACTGAGCACATGCTTCCAGATTTGCAGCACAATTGCAAACACGAGAAGGAGCATTACAGAGCAATACCATCAGCCTGCACAGCATTCCCTGGGCTTGCACAGTGTTCTCCAAAACGACCCCAATTCGGTCGGCTTTGCCCGAGCAGCAAGTCCAAGTCTGGAACTTACCTCGGCTTGAGACCAACGTCGCAAAAAACATGGCGCTGTCTCATCTGACCTGGTGACAATTGACTTGTTTTCCTGATGTTCATATGAAAGGATCCCTTTGTCCACTGCAATTGCCATTCCTTGCCATTCCCATTCCCACGATCCACATTAGATAAAGCGTCGGTATCCGTAATTATCCATCCTCTCTTCAATCTTTTCGTAACACGCCGCCTTCCGAAATGCCCTTCGACACGGAACTCACCCGCCGCCTCGGCATCGCAGGTAGGTTTGATCATGTTTACATTTACAGGTGGTACGAAAAGATGGTAGTGCTGACGACTGCGGAAATACACAGTCCCTGTGGTGCAGGGCGGCATGCAGCATGTTGGATATGCCGAAATGGCAAGCGCCGTGTCCAATGCGGGCGGGCTGGGAATCATCACTGCTCTCATCTTCCCCGAACCCGAGGGACTTCGTCAGGAGATCCGAAAGTGCAGAAAGTTGACGAGCAAGCCGTTTGGCGTCAACATCACGCTTCTCCCCGCCTTGGTGCCTCCAAATTACGAGGCCTACGCGCAGGTGATCATTGACGAAGGAGTCAGGATCGTCGAGACGGCCGGTAACTCTCCCGGTCCAGTGATTTCCAAGCTCAAGAAGGCTGGATGCATCGTTCTCCACAAGTGCACCACCATCAGACACGCACAGTCTGCTGTGAAACTCGGTGTTGATTTCTTGAGCATTGATGGCTTTGAGTGCGCTGGGTAAGTCGAGTTTGGCTGCGTGCAGGGGAAACCCCTTCGTCTGCCAGCCCCATCAAACATGGTTCATCCCACCACTTGTACCGGACATGGCGCTAACATACGCTTTCTTATACATAGCCACGTTGGCGAATCAGACATCACCAACTTTATCCTCTTGAGCAAGGCTCGCCAGACCCTCAAGATTCCATTCATTGCCTCTGGTGGCTTTGCGGATGGCCAGGGCCTTGCCGCTGCGCTCTGCCTGGGCGCATGCGGTGTAAACATGGGAACTCGCTTCCTCTGCACTGTCGAGTCCCCTATTCACCAGAATATCAAGGAGCAGATCGTCAAGGCGCAGGAGACGGACACGACGCTTGTCATGCGACGCTGGCGCAACACGACGCGTCTGTACAAGAACAAGGTCACCGAGCAGGCCGTCAAGGTTGAGAAGGAGAGCAAGACCGGCGAGTTCTCCGAGATTGCTCCATATGTCAGCGGCAAGCGCGGCAAGGAGGTGTTTATCAACGGAGACCCGGAATATGGTGTCTGGACCGCCGGCCAGGTTATCGGGTTGATCAACGACATTCCTACTTGCAAGGATTTGGTCACGAGAATTGAGAAGGAGGCTGAGGAGACTCTCAAGGAGAAGATTAAGCTGTTTACCCCGGCGTCCAAGCTATAGAGGGTTTGTGTTTACTAGAGGAGTTTAGAGGGACGAATCATGAGGGAGTCTCTCAAGGCCGGATGTCTGATTGTCAACATATCCAAGATCTGAACCAACTAAATCTAATCGGAATCGATAATTCCATGTTCATATCGATATCCTCTCGACGTCGCAGTGCAGGTAGGTATGAGTGAAGTGGCGAAAAGGACACACAAGACCCTAACCCCCATCCCCAGAATCAGATGCTCCATGAATCGCCTAGCTCCAACTACCGAACCCTCCATTTGAACCCCACTTCTCCGCGTGGGCATGCTGACGATTGCCTGCGCTGCGCCGGACCTCGGTTCTCTGACCCCCCGGCAAAGAACCCCAGAAACGCCGCGGGAAAACAGCCAAGGGCGCCCACCCCAGGGACCTTCCTTGAACCTGATTTGAGGGGGTGTGTGTGTCTGTCTTTTCTTTCATCTATCTAGAAGGCTACCGTCCTACTACCCTCGTGACTTTTCTTTCTGTTTTTTTACTGTCCTTAACAGACACGAGACAAAATTGTATAAACCTCGTCGAGTCTGCGATTCCGAGTATTCCGCGCGCTGTGAAAACCAACATCTCAAAACAAAACCAATTCTTGCAGGTGGCGTCATATTCCCAAACTCACAACACACACACACCTGAACTTGGCGATCGCAACCGCATTCTCACCACTTCAACACGAAACACACACATACATAGTCCTTAACAGCAAAATAAAAGAAGAACCAAAAAAACACCGCCAAAATGGTCGCCGACACCCTAATCTACCACCCCTCAATCTCGCACTACCTCAAATTCGTCGGCACGACGGTCGGCCGGGACAAGCTCCTCCGCACGCTGCAGTACTTTGCCCGCTTCTACGCGTGGTACCTCCTCCGCACCAACAAGCCGCAGTCCTCCATCCTGCCCTGGGACGCAATGAAGAAGCAGTTCGGCCTCGTGCGCAAGGTCCTGCGGGCGGGCAAAAACGTCGAGCACTTCAAAGCCGCCGCCATCGCGGCCGACAACACCACCATGGACCCCGTGCTCAAGTACACTTCTGTCGGCAGGCAGCTGGGCTATGCGGGGTACCTGACCATGGATCTGCTGACTCTGCTGGACGCGACGGGCATCAAGAAGAGCGCGCACGCCAAGAAGCTGCAGACGGAGGCGTACAGGTTCTGGGCGGTCGGTATCGCGTGCAGCATTGCGGCGCAGGTTTATACGCTTTACGGGCTGAGGGAGAGGGAGAAGAGGGTTGATAAGAAGGAGGGGGAGGGTGTTGTGGAGGGGAAGAAGATTGCCAAGTACGTCGCCGTGTTGAGTCAAAAGGGAAAGGGAGTGAGTGCTAACGATGATGTGCGTGATAATAGGGAGCGCGCCGTGAGCCGGTTGCAGCTTACTTCGGACTTGTGCGATATTACGGTTCCCCTTGCGGCTTTGAACTGGGTTGGGTTCGATGACGGGTTTGTCGGGTTGGCAGGCACGGTTAGCAGTTTGATTGGTGTTTATACTCAGTGGAAGAAGACTGCTTGAGGGCCGACGATGTGATGTGGAAAAGTAACAGGACTTTTGTCGTGTTGGATGATGGTGAAGATTACAGATTTACAGATGACAGATGGAATGTTTGGTCCTCCTTTTTTTTTTTTTTTTTTTTTTTTTTGGCTTCTTCTTGGCAGATCTTATTTCTGGTTTGACGAAAGTTCGGTGGCTATTTTGTCTGTTTTGATACCTCATTTCTTGGGTTCTAACTTGTATGTTTCCTTCTGTACGATACAAAAAATGTCTGATAGCTTTGAAGGCAGCTCTCTGAAAGCATGTGACAACCGTTGAATCCACCCCGAGCTCGCTATTTCGTTCTGGGATGAGCTCAACGTCCATTATGGAGTACTTGAGGGAATTTGGGCATTGAGATGACCTTGATATTCGGATCACATTATCCGATCCTTTAGTCTATAATCTGGAGCTTGTCTCAACTCCACGCTTCTTCAAAACGTCTTCTTGGGATAAAATGGATCAACAGCGGGGGGCGGTTGCCAAGAAACAAGAAGGTCCAGAAACGTACCCCTGTCAATCAAGCTCCTGAAAAAGGTTGGTCTGTCCGTCTTCAACTCTGTTGAGATGCAAGGGCCAAAATCAATCACACCTCTTTTTTTTTTTCTTGTGTGACGTACCGCCCCCTCCTTTCTCCTCCACACACACTCGCTCACTTGCGAGTGGCCATCATGGGATTTTGCATAAGCCACACTTGAAGGTGACGAGTCCTACACTACAAATCGGATTTGCGACAATCTGAGATTTGATGGCGATCCAATCGCAAGATATTTGTAACCCATGATCGATCGGATGGAGGCATAAGGAACCAAGGTCAATGACGGCAGAATACCCCGCTGGGGTACCTGGAAGGAGGCCGGGTTGTTGTCAAAGTTCCTGGCAGCATTGACGATGAACTCCTCGTTTCACTTGGTGAAGGCTAGCGACACCTCGGCATGATTTTTCACAGATAAGAAAGAAAAAAAATACATGTAAATAAAATACCTCCTTGTTTTGTTGAAGAATGAATGTCTCTGGTTCGTTTTCCGTCCCGCATTCATATCCAAGCCACCTCACACCCCGTACCAGCCAACTGCTATCTCTGTCACCTCCACCTTGACCAACAATCTGGAACAATCAGCCGCCCGCAACCGGAACTGACCTCCTCTCCCCCTCTGTTGTTGTCGTTGTTGTTGCCGCCGTCCTTTTGCCTCACCACGTGGTGATATTCCCAACTCTCACAGCCACCAATCGCGCTCCCAAGTGGCCATCTTCGAGATCCAAAGAGCCGAATCTACCGACTTGCGCCACCAATAGTCCCTACCAGGAAGCCGAGCTGTTTTGCGTGCTCCTCTGCTTCGGTGTGCTTGCCTTGCTCAACTCCCGCGCCGCAATTTGACTCCCCTCAGAGGCGCGACGATATCAATTGACCTCCTCCCACCTCAATTGACCCCTCACAACGCCTCGGATACCACCAACTTCACTCTCAACTACCAAAGATGGCAACAACACCAGACTCCAAAGACCTAGGGCTCTCCATCCTAGGTCTAGGAGTCCAATACCCTCCCCACTCCCTCAAATATGATGCGCTCGACATCTTGTCCAAAAAATACCACCCCGAATCCCCAGCGTGAGCTTTCCCTTCCCCCTCCCGGGGTCCTCTCCCCAACCCTCACTGACTCCTTTTCTTCCCCCAGTATGCAAAAAGTCCTCGCAATAAACCGCTACACAGGCATAGACACCCGTTCCTCAATCGGCACCCCCTCCCACCCCCTCGTCAACCAAACCTCCCCTCCCACAATCGCCGAATTACACCAAACCTTCCACCAGGACGGAATCCCACTCGCCGTCTCCGCATGTCAAAAAGCGCTCTCGGAAGCTCACCTCCCACCAACCGCCATAACCCACCTGGTCTCAACGACATGCACAGACTCGTCAAACCCCGGATACGACCACTACGTCGCCAAATCCCTCGGTCTCCCCCCATCGACCCAAAAAGTGCTTCTCCACGGCGTGGGCTGCGCCGGCGGGCTCACAGCCCTCCGAACAGCAGCCAATCTCTGCTTGGGCCACTCGTTCCGCGGCCTGCCGGCTCGAATCCTCGTTTTGGCTCTGGAGGTCTCAACGACGATGGTCAGGTCCGAACTGGAATCAATAGCCAAACTCCAAGAAACGCGCATCGGCATATGTCTCTTCTCGGATTGCGCGTCGGCGGTAGTTTTATCCAACAGCATTTCCGACTCGAACTCGGAACCGCCGCCGCCGCCGCCGATATACTCGCTCCTTTCGTACCATCAGGACACGATCCCGGACACGGAAGCCGACCTGGGGTTCGACGTCGACCCGCTGGGGTGGAAAGTGATCTTGTCGCCTCGGGTCCCGTCGCTCACCAAATCGATACTCAGACCCTCGTACGACGCGCTCTTGGCATCGTCATCACCCGCGCAGCAACGACAACTTCTGGAGGAGGGATATGCGGAGCCGAAAGATTTCGACTGGGCCATGCATCCCGGCGGCGCGACTATCCTGTCCGGGGCGGAGAAGGCGCTGGGAATCACGCCGCAGCACATGAGGGCGAGTTACGACACGTATATCAACCACGGGAATTCCAGCTCGGCGACGATTTTTAGCGTCTTGGACAGGCTGAGACACAAGGACATGGACGGGATGACGCCCGACGGGAGGGGTGCGAGAGAAATGGTTGTGGGGGCCGCGTTTGGACCGGGGATATGCGTCGAGATGTGTTTGTTGAGGAGGAATCTGGTGGCCGGTAGCGCGAGAAAAGGGATGGAGACGCCTCCGGAGACTGAGAGCGAGGGCAGCGAGGGCGGTGATGCGGTCAGCAGCAGCGGCGGCGAGGAGGGAGCAGGAAAAGAGGGAGTAGAAGAAGCATTCATAAGCCAGGCGTTGGAGAGCGTTGAACTTGATTAAACTTTCTAGAATTTGGAGGAGGAGGAGGAGTAGTAGGAAGGGGGTCTTGTAGATGTAGATATGACGGTATGATGATGGTTTCTTTTTCTTCCTTTTTTTTTTCTTTTGGAAGAAGCAAGTAAATAAATAGTCGGATATATATATATATATATATATATAAATATATAACTATCAAGACGGCACTTGGCTCTAGGGTAGCGATTGAGAGAGCGAGTCAGTCAATCAGTCAGCCAGTCGGTCAGTCAGTCACCATGTTTCGTTTCGCTTTGGATGGATGAGGAGTGAAGGGACAGAGTGAGTGAGTGAGAGTGATTTGGAGAGAGAGAGAGAGTAGACTCAAGTGAAAAAAAGGTTTTGGGCGTAGAAGAAAGAATCTCGGAAAGGGAAACCAGACGTATATATGTATAAAGTTATAATTAGACAAACACGTGTGTGTAATCACGGTCTCGCACCATTCCCATCCATCCATTTTTCTTACACTCGTATAAGTAAGTACATGTACATACATGTGTATCTAAATAGTCTTACGTGAGAACATAAACGCCATGTCATGTCTTTTGTCTTACCAAAATATTCCACCACCACCACACCATCACCGTCATATATACATACACTCGCGGAAAACAATGAACAAATAGATTTAGTTCTCAAACAGGTCATCAATCAAAACCACAGAAATTATATATCTCCACATCAAGTAATCATACATGATCCATGCCAAGATCAATTAGCAGATCCTGACAACTTCAAATTTCACTCACATCACAACAACACCCAAATGATTAATAAAACTTTTACTATCTATTAGCTAGTTCAGGATAAAACGCCCCTACTACATACTGTCCTCATCCATCGCCTGCTCATCGTCTAAATTAATTAAAAGAAAATAAAAAAGAATAGACGACTCGAAGAAAAAAAGAACAAATGTTTCGTGGCGTATGGCCCATTTCCATAGGAAAGAGATGAACCGTAATGTGAGAAGTTGATAATTGTGTTGTGAAACAACAAAAACAAATCCCAAATCCCGAGGACCATTGCTAATGATTTTGCTCATCCCATTCTTCATCATTCTCCATTTCCTCCCCTCCCTTCCCCAGAAAAACCGAAAACCCATAAAAACGCCCATTAAGTCGGTGTGTCAACAAAAAAAAAACAAAAAAAAACGAATATTCCCACCCTTGGTTTGTGGCGTGTCAACAAAGAGATGATCAAGCTCCCCCTTTAACACCTTCACCGGGCCGGAATGTTGTGCGTGTCCTCCCCCATCATAACAAAGCGAAGTCTATGTAGTACATTATAGCATGACGTGTCGATGCCGTAGCAAAATGCCGCGATAAAAGTTCGTTCGTCCGAAGGGACCGTGTCTTCGTAACTTCTCGTAGAAAAATACTGCCCAGATCCCCCCGATGCCTCGAAACTCCTCACCAGTCATGAATCGGACGGGAGGTATCATGCTGCTGCAAACCTGGTATCAAAACTTTTCCCCGACCCTTTTGCGAGATTGACCGAAGAGAACCGAAAAAGGAAACGATAAGAAAGCCGAATCAAAAGAAATAACCCGAGCAGCCTGCACCAAACGTCATGGTAAAGAGTCGTAATGGCATTTAAGCCTTGTTCTCCTCAGCCTTCTCCTCGGGCTTGGACTCCTCAACCGCGCCCTCGGTCTGGCCCTGAGACTTGACGTACTCGTCATAGACAGCCATGGCCTCGTTGACCTTGGCCTGGAGAGCAGCATCATCATCGAGACTGTAAGAGCAGTTAGTAAACTGAAATAAAAGGATGGAGGGATCTGTGTCGAGTTAAAACTTACAGGTTCATAAGCTCAGCGTTGTCCATCTCCAAGAGCATGCCGGTGATCTTGCCGGCGAGGTTGGGCTGGATCAGCTGGATCTTGGGGAACAGATTCTCACCGAGGATCTGCTTTTGAGCCTGGGAGTTGGGAGCAGTCTGGAGCTGGGTCTGGAGGAGAGCCGAAGCGTTCAGCTGCTCACCGCTAGGGGCAGCAGGGGGAGCGCCACTGCGGGCAGCGAAACCACCACGGCCGGCACCGCCACCACGTCCCATGTTGCCGTTCTGGGTTCTACCGTTGGGAGGGAATCCAGCAATGCCGGGGGCGCCGGCGATGCCCTGGGGACCGGGCCCGCGAGGACCGGGACCGCCACGACCGCCCTGGATGTTCTGGATCGACTGCATGGCAGCCATGAACTGGGGAGCATTTTGCTGGGGTGGGAAGCCGCCGGGAGGGAAAGCAGCCATCGGGTAGACGGGAAGCTGCTGAGGAGGCATGCCGCCGCGGCCAACCTGGGCGGGGTAAGGGGGAAACTGACGACCACCCTGAGCAGGAATGCCCATGTTGCCCTGGGGGAAAGGCATGCCGCGACCACCGGGAATGGGGTAGCCGGGCTGCTGGCCAGGAGCGAAGTAGACAGGAGGCTGCATGAACTGGGCGGGCATGCCGGCCTGGGCGGCGGCCTGCTGCATGCGAAGCTGGTTGCGGGCCTGGATGCTAGCCTCGAGCTGGTTCTTGCGAACATCCTTGCGCTGAGCGAGGGCAACATAGAGAGGCTTGTTGTCAATCATGCGCTGGTTCATGTCGGCAACGGCCTTGGTGGCATCATCGGGGTTGCTGAAGCAAACGAAGCCGAAGCCCTTGCTCTTACCAAGCTTGCGGTCCTTCTTCTCGGACTTCTTCTCGGCGGCCTCACCCTCCTCCTTGGTCTCGCCCTCTTCCTTCTTGTTCTCCTTGTCCTTACCCTCCTTGTCATCCTCAGAACCCTCAACGACGGTGTCGCGCATGACCTTGGCAGATGTGATGGGGCCAAACTCGGCGAACATGGAGCGGAGCTTGTCGTCATCGACATCATCACCCAAGTTCTTGATGTAGAGGTTGACGCCCTGATATTTGCTAGCCTTCTCTTGGCGAGCAGCCTCGTAAGACCTGCGAAGTTCCTCCTCGCGCTCATGCTTCTTCTGAGCACGGCCGACATAGAGATCCTGACCGTGCAAGTCCTTGCCGTTGAGGTCATCAACAGCCTGGGCGGCAGCCTCGTGGCTGGTGAAGTTGACAAAGCCGAAACCACGGCTCTTGCCCTCATTGTCGCGGGCGAGCGAGGAGGAGGTGACCTCGCCGAACTTGGCAAAGAGATCACGGAACTCGTCGTCACTGACCTCGGGGCTGATGTTCTTGACGTAGACGTTGGTGAAGTTGGCCTTCATCTCCTCGAACTTGCTCTGGCGATCCTTCTTGGGGATGTGGTAGCCGACGTACACCTTCTTCTCGTTGAGAAGCATGCCGTTAACGTGCTTGATGGCGTTGGAGGCAGCCTCATCAGTCTCGTAGTGAACGAAACCATAACCCTTGGAGGCACCGGTCTCATCCTGGGCAACCTTGCAGCTGAGAATGTTGCCGAAAGCAGCGAAGGTGTCGTGAAGGGCCTTGTTGTCAATGGCGACATCGAGGTTCTTGATGAAGACGTTACCCTGGCCGGTCTTGCGGAGAGCGGGGTCGCGCTGAGACCACATGATGCGGCATGGGCGGTTCTTGATGAGGGTGTAGTTGAGGTCCTCAAGGGCCTTCTCACCATCGGCCGTCGAGTTGTAGTTCACGTAGGCATAGCCAAGAGAGCGACGGGTGACGGCGTCGCGGCAGACACGGATGGAGGCAACGGAGCCAATCTGGGAGAACAACTCGAAGAGCATGGCCTCAGTCACAGACGGGTCCAGCTCACCGACGTAGAGGGAGGCAGAGGCCTGAGGGTGAGGAGCAGCCGAGTTGGGAGTAGGACCAGCGGCATCATCATGCTCGCCGGGAGCAACGCCAGTGTCGATGGGAGCGGGGGAGCCGTTGAGGCTGGTAGCGCCGAGATCAGCGGCAAGCTGGTCGACAGCACCGGAGGCAACAGGAGCAGCCATTGTGAAGGGGTAAAATCTGGGGAGGGGGGAGATCTTGTCAGTTATTTCTGGGGGGGTTTTTTTTGGTTTCTTTTTTCTTTTGCGATTTTCCGAATTTTTTTTGGGGGGGGAGGTAGTTGGATTTTTAGGGAAGCAAAGGATTCTTTGGAAAGAGATCGCAGTGGCTCCAGGTGGTGAATGTTAAATAAGAAACGTACCGGTTGCTTGAACAAGTAAAGTTCTGGGCAAGATTACCGTGCGCGAATCGAGCGACGGTAGGCAGACAAAGAAGAGATGTGCGACTGCGACAGCGATGAAGCGTCAATCAGTTTTCTTTCTCGTCGCGGAGACGAAGACTCGGGTTGGTTAAATTCGGCGAATTTTCGTCGTCCAAGTCGACCTGCGCTGGTGCGTGCTGGCCGGTGGGTGGGTGTTGGGTGATGGTGGTGGAGAGAGAAGTCGGTAGGTAGGTGGAGGGTATTGGGATTTTTTTGAGAGTTTTAAATTTTTTTTGGAAAAGGTTTTTTGATGTTCAGAAAAGAAGTAGACGAGAACATAAACCAGCTAGGTTGGTGTCGTTACTGATCTGACTCCTTTCTGGATGGGTTGGTGGAAAGAATCCGGAGATAAAGGGTTTTTTTGATCGTTTGATGAAAGAAGAAGAGGGCAAGATGGCACCTGCGGAGACAGATTTTTTTTTCCTTTGACTGCAAATTCGGGGTCGCAGTTTCTGTCACCCACAAACCCAAAAAGTATGTGATTAACCGAAAGGTACGCCCCGCTTTTTGCCAGGTTTTTTTTGGGGGAATGCAGCGAATTGCCCCTCGTTTTTTTTTTTTTTTTTTTTTTTTTGCGCTGCTGCAAAAGCACCTACCTTCAGATGATTTTCTCGACTGCTCAGACTGAGCAGAATTGCTGGGGCAGTTACGGGTACCCAGTTTGAATTAAGTGCTTGCATTTTACACAGGTTATTTGGCGTTCCAGGTTGACTCTTTTATTTTACTATTCACTCAGAACCCAGCCTGAGGCGCAAGAGTCAAGTCTCTGGCAGCCAGCACGATTCCATCAATTTGCTTGTTTGCATTTTACGGGTATTTGCATGCAGATGTCTGTCGCTTTGGTGATTGTCTCCAACATGGCTGCATCATCAACTTGCAAGAGAATCTGCACAAAAATTAGCTTGCATGTAAAATAGGGATTCACGCATTCTTCAACATTCTGACATTAAAACAATCACTTCAAGGTGATCTTCCACTCCTGGCGACTTGAACCGATATCTTTATATCCAGTTCATGCAACATGATTCTAGCTTCGAAGCTGTCCCCACAACCGTGGCGGGGAGGGGTCTTTATCGTTATCAGTGGGGACAATGCCAACTAGATGTGCCGCCGGGTGTCTGTGCTGACTGCTGCGGAAGCAAACTGATGACGGGAGAAGAGCTCCATCGCCGCTGACATGTGGAAGGAGCTCCAACCAGCAGCCACGCGCCTGGCCAGCTGCAGCCCGGGCATCGTTGGTGTTGATGACTGAGCAAGGCCATCCATCTGCACCAGAAAACGCACTGGAACCCGACCGAACTGTTCCCGGTCTATCCTAGATATTTTTTGCAACTCATAAATTTCAACATTTTCGAAAGGTGCAAACCTGCAACCTGAAAGTGACATCAGCGTCTGACCGGCTGCAACCTGGGTGTCCCGTCCTCCTGGCGGATCGTTCGAGAACATCTCCACACTGCTCTGCCCGGTGTAATCGAAGTTCGCGGGTTTGGGTTTGTTGCACAGGCGCTTCGGACCGGCAATCAAATAAATTTCCTTTCCCTGGCTTAACTTCCTGGTGCCCGGCCCGAATATTTCGGACGGAAAGTCACCTCTGCCCATAATAATATCCAACAGGACGTTTTCCTCACGGCAAGAAAAAAAGACGCCGATACTGCCGCCACCATGTTCCCAACATTCACAGGCAACTCGCGGAAAACGAGAAAGGTTGATCTGAGCGGCCAAAAGGCGATCAACCCATTTGCAGCAGTTAATAGGACATTTGGGCCTGGAGCTTCCCACACAGTGGCACAGGCGCAAGCAGAGCGGGAAGAGAGACAACGGGAAAGGGAACGGCTCAAGGCAGCAAAACGCATACAGAAATCTTGGAGGGGCCACAGGGCGCGAAGGGAGTTGAGGGAATCTCGTCGTTGCATTCTCGACCAGACGTACAGCGAAAAGGCCAACATTAGTCTTGAGGAGAGGTCGAAGCATGCAGCGCCCTTCGTCTTAAGCTCCTTTCTAGCATCAAACCAGGAGGATCACCGACGATTGGAGTTGTTTTGCCGAGACCTTGTGGATACAAGGTTTGCACCCTTCACTTCGGGTGCTATAGATGCCGCTCGTCTGGGAAGGCTTTCAAAAATTGTTCTTGCAGCTTTAGAGTAAGCTTCCCTAGCATACTCGGCTTGTTGTCCTAAGCCTCGCTGACGATACGTTTCCCTAGAGCCGGTCCGTTCAGTGCGAACCCCCGGGTCGAGGTCTTCTTACACACCATCTCCGAGATTGTAAGATTTCGACCACAGGCTATCGAGCCGTTATTGGGGACATATTACAATGTGCTCGGGAAATATTGTCGGGGTCTGGGGGCATCTCCTCCACCACGGTTCTTGGATGTCGTGAGAAGTGCTGTGGTTGGACCCCTTACGTTAGCCGATGTATCAGGTACGCTACCTGCACTTTGTCTTGGATTTGGGGTCTTCTGACTGACAGTTCATCCAGCGAAACATATCGATAAGGCCTATCAGGAGTTTGCGGGGTCGTTCTTGACTCAGTCTGATATTCATCTTTTTGAGCAGAACGTGAACTCCTTTGCAGCTCACATGAACTTTGATCGTCTCTCGCGGTCGCTTGTGAAGATTGAAGATTTTGGGGGTGCTGGGTCGCAAGCAAAACTTCTGTGGCTTTTGGCTCATTTTATCGCCTTGCGAACATCAGGACGCCAACAGGCTGCTCACTTACCCTCTCTCAAAGCTCTATACTCACTTTTGTCTGTGCTCTCAACTCATATTCGGGCGAGCTTTTCAGCTTCCGCAGCAGAAACAAGTGCCGATGCCAGGGAAGGGGTCGAAGTTTCCAAAAATACTTTACCCCCGTATATCTCAGCCTTACTCGCTTCGCTCACGGTCCGTGATGAGATATCAGGACTTCTCGAAGAGTTCGCATCGTTAGTCTCCACTCCTGTCCTGGTTTTCTGTAACATTCAGCTAACATGAGACAATAGGGGCCAAAAAGGACTTTCTAGCTCGGAGACAGATGACGCAGGTCTACTCGCTGGGTACATCTTGACATTAATACACTGCTTTCCGCGGCTTGGAGATGATATTCGAATGCGCCTCTTCCTGGCCGACCTTCCGACGAGTCGAGGCAAAATCCCGGCTGTACGATTTTTTTGGGAAGCAATGAGCAAGACGTCCATGTTCGAAGCCATTGCATCTAGCGAGGATGCGGCTCTGGATATTCTCTCTAATCAAAGACCATTATCTGCCAACAACCCTCTTTCAGAGTCAGAGTTACCATGGCATAAGGAATGGCGAACAATCCTGCTCTTCCTCGAACTTTATACTTTTGTCTTGAGGTTCACCGACGATGACGCATTCTTTGCCGGCATTGATTCTCTAATCAGCTCTCAGGATGTTAATGACTCTCGGTTGAGCTCTAGCACCCTATCTCTCAGACAGTTGAACCGACTTACCCGATTCCTCAAGCACCTAGCTTTCACCCTGATTTATAATGCTGCCAACATCTTGAAGGTTCAGTCAGGAGCATCCGCCCCAACAGGCTTTTCAGGAGACTTTCTTACCCAAAGGGCGTCTCAAAAGAAAGCCAGAGCTCTGAGTTCTTCCCTCAAATTTGTGATTACGGCGGGAATCGATCTAAAAGGATTTAGAGATCTGGTCACAACAGCTATGGGGATGCTCTACGAGCGAGACTCTCGGCGGCAATTCCTTCCACCCGACCACTGGCTCATGACATCCAAACTTAACATGGAGGGATTCCTGCAAGCCGTGGTCGTCGAGGAAGAGCAAAAGCAAGAGGAGGACGACAATGAGGAGGAAGAGGAAGAGGAAGAGGAAGATGAGGATGTTAATGATGAGGATAGGATGGATATCGACAGTCGCCCGCTTACAACTTATGCGTCATCCCGTCTTCACCAGCGTTCACAGATTGAGAGGGTCAGAGAGATGCAGAGACAAGCAGCTCGAGAAAACATGAGAGCAACTACCAGCCCGAAACTCGAGATTCTACGAAACATGCCGTTTATCATTCCATTTGAGATGCGGGTCCAGATCTTCCGGCAGTTCATACAAATAGACAAGAAGCGGAGGCGAGAGGGCCACGTCCAAGCTGCGATGTGGAGGTCTTGGATGAGCGAAAATCACGTTAGCAGACTGGGTATGCACCAAGCAACGATCAGACGAGGGGAGGTGCTCTCGTCGGCAAAGAAGCAGTTCTGGAGCCTCGGCCAAGGACTGAAGGAGCCTATCGCGATCACCTTCCAGGATGAATGGGGCAATGATGAGGCTGGTATCGACGGAGGCGGTGTCACCAAAGAGTTCCTCACCAGCGTCACGAATGAAGCCATGACGGACGAATCTGTGCCGAATTTGTTTGTGGCCAATGCTCGTAACGTGTATTACCCCAACCCGTTCGCCATGGATCAAGCAAGAGAGTTGGAGATGGACCGATCGGAAATTCAGGAACTGCTAGAACGATACGAATTTTTTGGTCGCATCATCGGCAAGTGTCTGTACGAAGGGATCCTGATCAACATTCACTTTGCGGGATTCTTTTTGCTCACGTGGGCGCTGGGTGCGGACGACATAACTCGTGCGACGATCAATGACTTGCGTGAGCTGGACGAGGAGATGTACCAAGGCATGCTCAAGCTCAAGAACTACAAGGGTGATGTAGCTGATTTCGGGTTCGATTTTACCATTAATGATCAGGTATCACTGCCCGGGGAGCCTATGAAGGTGCGAACGCGGAATCTCCGGCCCGGAGGTGATCAAATGGAGGTTACGAATGAAAATCGGCTGGTGTACATCAATTGCGTGTCGAGATGGAGATTGAGGGTGCAAGGGTACCACCAGACCAAGGCTTTTCTGAAGGGTCTGTGGATGATCATCGACCCGGCGTGGTTGAGGATGTTTAATCAGAATGAGGTCCAGCGGTTGGTGGGCGGCGATGACTCGCCGATTGATGTTGAGGACTTGAGGAAGAACACGGTTTACGGAGGAGTTTACGTGATTGGCGACGATGGGGAGGAGCACCCGACTGTGAAGTTGTTTTGGGAGGTTTTGAGGGGGATGGAGGACTCGGAGAGGAGGGATGTGTTACAGTTTGTGACGAGCACGCCGAGGGCACCACTGTTGGGATTCTCGCAGCTGAACCCGAAATTCGCGATTAGAGATAACGGACAGGATGAAGAGCGGCTGCCGAGCGCAGGTACGTGTGTGAATTTGTTGAAGCTGCCGCAGTACAAGACGGCAGCCGTGTTGAAGGAAAAGTTGCTGTATGCTGTGAAGAGCGGGGCTGGGTTTGATTTGAGTTAGAGAGAGGGAGGTGGGGGGATTCCATGGCTTGTGGGAAAATAGATGTGTGAAGTATTGGTAGATGAAATGCATATCAAGCGGGATTCTCTTGTCCATGGGAGATGGAGAGTGTGTGTGCTTGACATCTGTCACCGGCGTAACCCTTCTGAGCTCCGAGAGAAAAACATTGCAAGTGGCATTGCAACTCCTTCGTGAACCCATTTCCCGTCATGTTCTATCACATACGACCATAGACCGTAGAGAACTCGGCATCCCGTCCGCTCTGCCCTAGATAAGCTACGGATCGTGTACCATATGAGTTGGGTGTGAAGCTTCACCAAAATGCAAGCTCTGCTTGCATAATACAGCCGGGAAGCGGAAACCGTTCAGGGCTAGCTTCTCTTTTTGGACCAAAGCACCAAAGCCCCAGGGGGGAGGGTTACAAAAAGTTAGCCGAGACTCGAAGGTCTATCTATTGAAGCTTCGCTTCACAACTGGCCGCGAGCGAAGCTTATCAACGCGGGTAGGGTGTTTTAGGGGTAGACTGATATAAGGTCCATACTTTCCTGGGAACTCAGAGACCACACAGAGGCTACATGTCCATCAAATGGATACTTCATGTGCAAGCTTAGATACTTGAGGCCACACTGGTGAGAAAGATTGCATGCCTTTCCTGGTATCTGATCTAATTTTACCTACCCGTATCCTAAACACTCGCTGCAGGTCGTGTCTGAATCATAACGCGTAAGTTATCGGGGATTAAGGGCCAGTATACCCTCTGTGTGCAAATCCAATAGTTCACATTTACAGACACACAACTACTCTATCGTAACCTCATAAGTAATTCCCGTGATCTTGAAGTAACGCAAAAGGTAAAAAGGCCATTGCGGGCAGGCAATGAATTCGCCAAATTTCCCTCCTTTCCAGAAGTGCTGAATGATCTCGCTCATAGTTTTCCCGCCAGTCCCCCAGGTACTGTTGAGTGAGATAAGCTTTAGATTGCAGTATTTTTCTTTGAGGTAATGCTTGAGTTTGCCTTCTGCAATCCACATGTAGACCGCCCTTGATTCCTGGGGCTTGCAAGGGTGACCGTCCTGAAATGACTCCATCCACTCCGCGTTCTCCGAAACGGGCAGATACTCCGAGATCCCCGCCTCTTTGTCAGCATATTTCCACTTGCCACATATTTCCCAGAGCTGTGGTCCAACAGAGTAAAAGTAGCCAGGCGCGGGCTCTATATCATAAAGCGAAAGATCCCAATCGTTTGCTGAGACGCAAAGCAACAACCCATTTTCATGTCGCTGGGCAGGCTGAAACCGAGCAGGGACATGCCTCAGGCAGGTATCCAGAAATGAAGGGTCATCCATGGATCCAATCACCTCAAAAGTGCCTTCGACAGTATCTTCTATTATGCCGTATAATTGACCAGAGGACTTGCCCGGACAAAATTTCGACAATATTCCTCGAACATAGACTTTGGCATCCTCGAGTGTGTTGTCAAGGCTATATTGAAGCTCAGCAATCGATAACGTGTCAAACTTGCCCTTTGGTTCGAAAGTTTTAACTTCGAAGATAACGTGCTCACAGCAGCAAACCAATTTGAAGACTTCACGATCTTGCTTCGGCCCCCTTCTCAGAATCAGACATAATGGCGAGGATGATTTGTGTCTCTCCAGAATAAACACTTTATCCCCGGGCCTTATGAGTCTATCAAAACCGAGGTGTGAGGAGAAAGTATACATGGACGGTGCAGAGCTACTGACGAGTGGGAAATGGTAAGCATTGATGTTCCCATAGTTCGAGTAAAATCTGGGCTGGTATTCGACAGTGAAGAGGTGCGTGAGGTTTATCGAAAGAGCTGCTGTAGAGGTATCGACTTCTCTCTTTCCAAACCATGGCTTAATGTCCCGTATTTTGGGTTTGCCCAAATTTGCACGGCTTTGCTCTATGATTCTATAGCGGGTGTCGTCCCATTGTTTTTCTGGTGGGCTTGCGCTGGTGACGGCAAAAATGTCGAGTGAAGGGCCCCTTTGGCTTTGCCACCACTTGTGGAAATCTTCCGGATCCATACGATCCGTCTTCAGGGCGGACAAAGCGTTTGCTGGTGACAGCTTTGTCGAGTTGAGCGACCAGGAGGGACAATTTTCACCGGCTTCGTCACCATGGACGTCTAGAAGAATTTCAGGGCGGAAGAGGTGGAAAAGACAATGCGCAGTAATGCCGATATTAGTGTGGGAAGGTGAGATTGAATAGTCAGGCAGAATGCTACAAGTAGCAACGCCCAATAGCCCAAACACCTTATCTCGAGGATCCGAGGCCTGCGATCGGGCTGCGGTTGCCATCAACTGCTCGATGTCTAGGTTCAGGCTCCGTCCCCGTGTCGAGTATCGAATCCACTGCGCCGCAATATCCTCCCACCCTGACAGAACTTCAAGGCTCGGACCACTAACCAGGATTTCCATGTCATCAAATGGGATGACGAGGTGCCGGGAAAGGAGCAGTTCTTGGATAACCCAGATACGACTAAAGTATCGGCGTTGAAGCAATAATCGGAGGTCCACTCTGCCGTCGGCCCTCACGAGCTGATTCCCTGCACCTATTGTACAGACGTCATCCAGGAAGCGCCGTCGTGGATACTTCCGGGGTACAGGCAATTCGACAATATCCTTCCCTAACCATATCACAGTTCGAGTCGAGCACCTGTACAGCTGGCCCATTTTTGCTACCTGCATGCTTCGTTCCAAATCGTCGCTTTGATTGATACAGATGGCATCTATCCAGACATATCGGTGGCATTTCTGAGCTGAGAGCTGGAGAAATTGCATCATATCCCAGCAGTTCTTTGTCTGGAGTAAAACGTCCCAGTATGGACCCACGTAGATTGGCCGACAGAGCGAGGCATCATTATCCTCTCCGCCCCAGGTATAAGAAACTGTCTCGTATTCGGGGTATATCTCATCATTAAATGCTTCTAATATCACGTGAATAGGACGGTTCACGTCCGTGTCGATAATGGGAGCGAGGAGCAGTAAACGAAACTCGGTATCTGCAAGTCGCTCCGAGTAGACGGGATTTCTAGGGCAAGTCTCGGATTGGATCTCCAATACATTCTCAGCGACATTTTCGGGAGGGGCCTGTGCAGCATTCGGCTGACCGCTTTCTTCGGTCGTTTGAACCTCGGTACTGACAGCACTTGATGAGTAGTGAACGGTGCGTGGCCACCAGAGGCGATAGTTGCCGTACGGCGCATCCGGAGGGATGGTCAAACTGGAAGCGTTCTGTCGACGGCGTCTCGCAATGAGCTCCGGAACGTTCGGCGCCCTCTTGCATGTTCTGCAAAAGATATTGGTGTCACCGTCCGCAATATCGGCGCCTCTGATCACGTTGTTGCCGCTGTTGACGAAAATGTCGGGGTTGTGACATGAGTCTAGATGCCAGCGAGTCTTCCCGTGCGGGTCGGTTTGATAAAGGGGCTCCATTCTAGAACGTCAAAATGAAGGGTGCCAGCTAGATAATAGCGCAGATGGTTCAGATGGTTGATTGATTGATTGATCTGCTTGTCCGGCCCAGAAGTGTTTCCTCTGGGTGTTCTGTGGTACTTGGAGATCCCCACCCCGGACCTTGTATTCTTTACTGCGCAGAACGTATTGGACAGTTGATAGTGGGGCAGGCCCGTCCACCAAATAAATTACCCCACCATGATGACGACAGTGGGGCCGGCAGCCTCCCGTCGCCCAAAAGCTGTCACAGAGCTTACAACCCCTCCACCTTAGCTTAGTAGAACGCGTCCAGCGACCAACATATACTTTTACTTTCAATCACAATTTGAACCACAAACCACTTCCACTACGAATTAACGACTTTTTTTTTTCTTTTTCGACGGACCACCAAATTTCACGCCTTCCGCAATTTAGTCATCCTAACCAATTCCAGGAATTTACGAATATCGTCCAAACGACGACAACCATGGACCCTCCTCCATCATATCCTCGAGGTCCTTCCACCTCAGGGAACAACAACATCCCGACCCTCCCATTCCGACCTCTTCCCTCTGAATCTACCTCTACTTCTACTTCTTCTTCGAAATCCTCACGCCTCCCAACTCTCCCCATCCTTCCCTCCTCCTCCTCCTCCTCTACGACTAAACACAAATTCTCCATGCCAACAAAACGAATCAACTCGGGCTCAGACATACAATTCTTTCACACGACGAAAGCCTACCGCGACATAATGACGTTCATTGTGCAACTGAACCGGTCCGTTTGTCCTCGGTTTGTTGTTGTTGAGGGAGGAGGAGGAGGAGGGAATTCGAAGAGGATCAAGTTTTTTCCGCTTGTTGAGGAGGAGGAGGAAAGTCGAGAAAAACAACAAGAGATGTATCCGGAAAGTGTGGAGAGGATCAGAAACATGTTGAGGAAAGTGGAAGGGATCATTGATGAGGTTCCGGCCGAGGAGTATGCGGATAGGAGATATGGGAATAGGGCTTTTAGGGTCTTTTGGGCGAGGTTGCAGGAGGGGGGGGTTGATGTGGATTTGTTGGCGGGGTTGGGGCTGCAAGATGGCAAGGAGATAAAGGATGATGGGGGTGGTGTCAGTGCGAAAGAGGAGTTGGGGGTCTACTTGATGGGTAGCTGGGGGAGTGCAGAACGACTGGACTACGGGACGGGGCACGAGTTGAGCTTTTTGGCGTTTTTGGGGGGGTTGTGGAAGTTGGGGTTCTTTGGGGAGGGAGGGGAAGAGACGGAGAGGGCGGTTGTGCTTGGGGTTGTGGAGATGTGAGTTTCTTTTTTTTTTTTTTTTTTTTTTTTTTTCAAAAAGAAAAAGAAAAAAGAGGGAGAATGGTAGTGACTAACAGTGCGCGACAGGTACCTAAAGGTTGTCAGAAAGTTGATTCTGACTTACTCGCTTGAACCGGCTGGGTCTCACGGCGTTTGGGGACTGGATGATCATTCCTTCTTGCCGTACATCTTTGGGTCCGCACAGTTTACACGACCTATACAGGGAGATGAACCGATGCCGCTGGAGGGCTCCGCTCCGGGGGTTCCGAAACCGTCAGAGGTTGTTAAGCCTGCATCGGTACAGAATTGGAGAAGAGAGAACATGTACTTCTCCGCGATTGGGTTTATCTACGACGTGAAAAAGGGACCGTTTTGGGAGCACAGTCCGACGCTTTATGATATTTCGGGGATTCAACACGGGTGGGGAAAGATCAATAAGGGGATGATCAAGATGTATGATGCTGAAGTGCTCGGGAAGTTTCCGGTGGTGCAACATTTTCCGTTTGGGAGTTTGTGGGAGTGGGAGCAGGTTCCGGGGATGAGGGTGGGGCAACAAAATGTGCATGTTGCCAGTCAGCCTGCGCCAGCGGTTGGGGCAGGGAGTGGGACGGCGATGCCTCCTCCTATGGGCGTGCCTACTGCGAGGATGCCTCCGCCACCGATGACGGCATTCCCGATGACCGGTGGGAGATTGAGGAATCATGGGGGGGATGGGGTGGAGGACTTGTTGCCGGGTGATTTGACGAAGGGTAGGCCTGGGACTGCGAGTCATCAGTTTTCTATCACCAAGGCGCCTTGGGTGAGGGATTGAGGAGATTCCGAGTCGAGTGGGTCAGAGGATGAGGAGGTGATGTGGATGGAGAGAGAAGAAGGGGAGGACGAGGATGTGGAGATGACGGAAGGGAGAAATGGGGAGGAGCTGGGATCGGAAGATGATGTTGATGATGAGGATGTTGATGAACCTCGTAAGGGGGGGATTGGAGGCCATAAGAAGAAGGATTAAGTGGGAGGGCATGGAAAGGTGTTTCATTTCAAAACGGTTATAGGAGAGGAGAGGAGAGGAGGAAAAGGGTGGGAAAAGGGTGGAAAAGGAGTGGAATTGCAATTGATACCCCCTAGTGCTTCTTTTTATGTAGGTTGTGTGTGTGTGTGTGTGTGTGTGTGTGTGTGTGTGTGTGCACATGTATGTAAATAGAATCAAGGGGCTTTTTGAGACGGCGGGAAGACAAAAAAAAGAACAGCCATTTTTAGATTTCCATGCGTATACCATACATTGTGATATGCTACCGACTAACCCCCTATTTCATCATCATCATCATCATCAATCTGCCGTTGTTGTTCATCCCCAGGCAACGGTCCCAGAGGCTTGAAACTAGGCGGCAGATCCTCGCTCCTGACACCCCAAGTCTTGCTCTCCTCCTCTCCGACAGTAAATTCCAGGATTCCGCCCTTCAAAAATATGTCGTGAGTGATCCAACTCTTGGTGTACTTTTTCCCGTTCAACTTGGCGCTCTGTATGTATATCCTTTTTCCCTCCGGATCAAAATTTTTGACTTTGATCACGACCCATTTGTTGTTATTCTTTGACGACGACGACGACGACGAGTCTTTGACTTTAATCTTTACTTCTCTAAAAAATGGAGGAATGAGTAAATACACGTCCTGGCCGGCGACGGGGAAGAACCCCATCATGGCAAAGGCGCTGAACGCCCCCATGGCGCAGTCGTCGTTGCCCGGGATTCCGTTCAGAGAAGTGTTGAACAGGGAAGGGATGTACTCGCGCGCCCAGTAGGAAGACAAACCCGGGCGGGCAGCGTAGTGGAACTGAAAGACGGTCAAGAAGGATTGCTCGTTGCCCATGTAGCTTATCCCCGAGGTGTGGAAGTATTCTAGTCTTTCGACGAAATTTGCAGGACCGCCCATCAGGGTTACGAGGGAGGACATGTCCTGCGGGACAAAGAACGAGTACAGCCAGGGGGAGCCTTCGTAGGTTTCCAGACCCGTGTCGTAGTAGCACGAGTGCATGTCGTGGACGGGGGAGCAGGAGCGCGTGTTTTGGTACTTGAACGTGCCGTCGGCGCTGCGGGGCTGCATGAAGCCCGTGAAGTTTGTCGAGCGAAGTTCGCCGTCCGACGTGTCGGGGATTCGAAAAAAGTCCTTTTGGTCTGGGTTCCAGTAGTTTTTCCAGTTTGCGGCGCGGTGGCTGTATTTGATTGCGTCCTTTGGGTGGTTCAGACCGGCGGCGAGGAGGGAGATTGCAAAGTCGTCGTAGGCGTATTCCAGCCCGCGGGAGATGGTTCGGGATTGGGGCCCAGTGCCGTTGCGGTCTGTGTCGTCCCAGGGCAGGTAGCCCAGGTTGTGCCAGGAGACCAGATTGCCGCGGCCTTCGACCCCCCACATCTGGGGTTCGACTTCGGCGTCTGAGATTACGGCCTCGTAGGCTGTCGTCCAGTTGATTGCGTTGCCGTCGCCCTCGCGGCCTAGGGATTTGATGTAGGTGTCTGCTATTACGATGTCTGCGTTGGAGCCGCCCTGGGTGAAGCCCTTGCAGAAGGACATGCGGCAGTCGGGGAGTTTGCCCTCGTGCCTGTAGATGTCCAGGAGGGCGCGGACCATGTCTGTCTGGGCCGGGGGGTCGATTATTGTTAGGAGGGGGTGTTGGGCGCGGAAGGAGTCCCAGATGCAGTAGAAGCTGGGTTGGGGTTAGCATGGGACTCTATTATTTTGGGGGTGATGGGATCAAAACTTACGAATCAAAGTATGGCTCTGTTGAGTTCCACAAGGGATTTTCTCCCGTGTAATTCTGTGGCGAGAGCAGTGCTGCGATCTGTCAGTCTCTGTTCCGTCAAAGGATTTATAGTGAACTCACTCCTGTACAGCCCTGACCAAAAAGTAGTCAGCATCTCCTCCGCCACGCCCGTCCCGTCAACCTGTATCACCTCCAACTTCTTCCTCCACTCCTTCCTGGCATCACTTTCCACCCTCTCAAATCCCCAATCGGGTATCTCATCCTGGGCATTATTACATGCCTGATCAACGCTCATAAACGAAACACCGACCCTGGCCAAGATCGGGTTGTTATCCTTTGGCGGCTCAAACTGTATCCAAGCACCGGCTGATCCAGAGGAGATATAGAACCCTCCCACACTATCCAAGAAATTGGCCCCCTCGGTCACGTTGCTGGTCCCGATAAAAGTTCCGGTTTTCCGTATCTGTGCGCCCTTGAAGTCTGCGCAGAAGAAGGCCTGATAATTTCCAGACCCAAAAGATGGCGAGTATTTGCCCTCTCCGATAACTCGGCCCGTGTCAGGGTAGACTTGGATCCCGCCCATTGAGCGCGAGTTCATGAGGTCGATCAGGTCTACCAGAATCAGAGGCGAATACGGGACTTGTCCAGTTTTTACCGATTCGTTGTTGTATAGTGTTACGGTGCTTTGGTTGACGTTTAGAAACGAGAAGCGGTAGAGAGCTGCGTGCTGAGTGACAGTCATTTCTGCCCTCACAGAGTTGGTGAGGTTGATGGTGAAGTACCCCGGTGAGGCGTAGACTGAGTTGGGCACTCGATCGACGGGGCGCTCCATCACAGTGTATTGGCATTTCTTGAAGTCGTCGTCCGGACATCCCGGATGCACGAACAGAGGGAAATTTCCAAGGGACGGTTGGCCACCCGTCCCAGAATCGTGCATGTGCGAGAAGCCCTGGACTGGGTTGGCGTCTGAGACGAAGCCGGCTGCATTCTCTGCTGGAGATTGCGTGTCTGCGACTGCTTTTGCCATTCCGTAGGGGAGGGAGGCACCCGGAAAGACGTGACCTGTGATGATGTTAGACGAAACACTTTCACAGCTGCGATTGAGGAGATGTTACCTCCGTTCGTCGTCCCGATTAGCGGATCAACATATTGAAGAATGTCAACTTCTTGCGACTTGCCATGATACGAACCGGCAAATTCTGGCGAGACGAGAAAGAATAATAACGTCCTTCCAATCCCGCCAAGATGTACTTTTGGGAGGAGCGAGATGATACAGACGGTGAGCAATGCGTACACCAATACCCTACTTCTCCTCGGGACGCCCCTAAATCGAAGAGGAGCGACGGCCATGGTGGTGGGTTTGAGAAGCGGTGATCTTTTGTCTTTCATCCTGTCTCCCTCC
Organism: Cladorrhinum sp. PSN332; assembly: GCA_033297175.1. NCBI lineage: Eukaryota > Fungi > Ascomycota > Sordariomycetes > Sordariales > Podosporaceae > Cladorrhinum > Cladorrhinum sp. PSN332. The sequence goes on along the minus strand of MU858828.1, from coordinate 104,697 downwards.
CCCAAACCTCGGATTGAGGGTCTCACACAACAAGAGTGCCGATGCTTACTCAACACATTTGGTGACGAAAATGGAAATGAGACCAAGGTTATGGAAACTCTGTTATTGATGAGAAACCGGGTTGAATGTCAACCGCTATCGTGAACCAACATCAGCATGGCTTGGAGTGGAGAGGAGGGTTTCAGAAAGGCCAGCTTCCCATAAAACAACAGCCGTTCCCATCCTTGGCCCTTTTTGGCATTTCGAATCCCGGGCGCCACTTTGGTGTTACATGCCAAGTTCAATAATAACCAGGGAGACTTTCTCCAAATGCCAAGAACCGTCGCCAAGAGATCACATTGGGGGCGGTGATTGGTCGCGAGAAGGCGGGGAAGGTGAGGTGAGGAAACACACACATGCTGGCTTGTTTCGAGGTTGGGAGAGGAAGAGGCGTGCAAGTATGGAAATAGTGGCGGGTTTAGGTACCGTGGTAGCGGAAAGGGCCCTTCTTGCGCCTGCCGTCTGAACCGTTCAAGTTCTTCGTTCCGAAAACGCGACCCAAAAAAGGAAACCGCGAATACGGACCAAAAGTTTGTGCAAAATACTCACACTGTATTTAAGTTGTGATACTGAAAAATTGCGACCATCGGGAATCGAACCCGACTCTATTGCTTGGAAGGCAATAATGCTAACCACTACACCATGGCCGCTTCAACTTGTTGGTTCGGGATCCGTAATCGGTGCTCACCATTCCCAATCTACACACCACACAGTGTCTTTTTAGTTTTGGACACAGTCCCTTCCCTTAAAATGGAGGCCAAGATTTCAATGGTTACTTTTTCCTCTTCCATTTCCAGAACAACCATCAATCCATTCAGCCAAATGTGACGAGTACCGATGTTCCCGACACTATGGGTTACTCTCTTGTCCTCGGTGTGCCAATTGCGCCGCAACCATCAACATTACTTTGCATTTCCAAAATGAAGCTATTTTGACCATCGCTCTCTCCATCGTCTCCATCATCTCCAATGTGAAATTCATCATGAAGACGTTCATTTTTATGATATTAGGCTTCTCCGTCTCCCTCGCGTCAAAATCACAAATCACCCTCCCTCCTGATCTCCCTCAGTGTCCAGATTACTCAGCCCATTCCCAGGCTCAACACGAACCCAGATCAACAGGCCGATACAAGCTCTCGTATCAACGCCCAGACCCAGCATGCCGTACTTTTACTCTCCCAGAAGTGGAAGACACAATTCTCTCCATGAAAAGCATCATTTCTGATCCTGATTTGTTCCGTTTATTCGAAAACTGTTTCCCCAACACACTCGACACGGCCATAACATGGAAAGGCACCGCCAACGATTCGTCCAATGAAGAAGTAGCTTTCTTTCCTCTCCCTTTTCCATCTTTTGACTTTATACTAATACATACCTTGTTATATATATATATAGCTCACATTTATAACAACAGGCGACATCCAAGCCATGTGGCTCCGCGACTCGGCGCACCAGCTAATCTCCTACTCTTCTTTGCTCAGACCCTCCACCTCCCCTGATTCCCTCGCATCCCTCTTTCGCGGAGCAATCAACCTCCAAGCGCGATACATCCTAACCGCCCCTCACTGTAACGCATTCAACCCCCCAATCGAATCCGGCATCTCATTCCCGCCTTCTTCTTCTGCTTTTTCGGATTACGTCCACCCGCCAATCCCTTACTCCACCGCCAACAATTCTAGAGTCAACACTTCCCCGGTCTACGAATGCAAATACGAGCTCGACTCTCTGGCCTCGTTTCTGTACCTCTCTCACACGTATTACTCGCGGACAAACGACTCTGCCTTCTTTGCTGGTGAACATGGCACGCGGTGGTGGAAAGCGGTCGAGACGACACTGGATTTGGCGGACGAGTTGAAAGGGGGCACGTACAACGGGGACGGAAGCGTGGCGTGGTCGGCTTATCAGTTTCAGCGGCAGACGAGCACGGCGACGGAAACGTTGATGAACGGGGGGTTTGGAAGCCCGGTCAAGGGAGGGACGGGCATGGTGAGGAGCGCGTTTAGGCCGAGCGACGATGCGACGATTTTGCAGCTGAGCGTGGCGGGGAATATGATGTTTGGGAGGGGGTTGGAGATGGTCGGGGGCATGCTTGGGGAGATGGGCGGCCATCTTGAACAAGGAGGGAGGACGGCAAGTGGGGAGGAGAGGGTGTTGGGGGTTAGGGTAAATACAGAAGAAGAAAGAGGAGAGGACGCCAAAAATAAATGGGACATGTTATTAGGAGGCAAGAAAGAGGGCGAGGGCAAGGGCGTGGTGGACAGAGGGTTGGTGAAGGAGAGGATTCAGAAAATGGCTGCGGGGATTAGAGAGGGAATAGAAAGGTATGGACGGTTTGATCATTGGAAGTTTGGGAGGGTTTACGGGTATGAAGTTGATGGGTTTGGGGGCGTGATTGCTATGGTGAGTTTTGATTTCACGGTGAGATAATAGGCGATACTGACAGCTGACAGGACGACGCGAACATCCCGAGCCTGTTGAGCGCGCCGTTGCTTGGGTATGTCGATCGAGATGATTTGGTATATCAAAACACGAGAAGGTTCGTGTTGAGCGAGTATAATCCATACTTCATGTACGGGCCGGCGTTGAATGGGTAAGTATGGTTTTGACACCACAGTCCCTTTTTTGAGACTTTTGACTGACAAAGTTGGACAAGAACCGGTGGTCCTCACATTGGTCCCGGCATGGCTTGGCCGATGAGTCTTATTGTTCGGATCATGACGAGCGATGATGATCGGGAGATTGCGTCCTCGCTGAAGCAGATCCTGTCGTCGACTGCGGGGTATGGGCTCATTCACGAATCTGTAAATACGCACGACTCGTCTGTTTGGACCAGACATTGGTAGGTCACACTTGTTTTGAGTTAAAGTTCTGCGAGTTTCTAACATTCTGGGGAAGGTTCTCATGGGCAAACGGTCTTTTCGGGCAGATGATGCTCGACTTGAAGGAAAGGAAGCCTCATTTATTGGCTGTTAGTCATCAGTAATTGTATGTTGGGGTTAATCGATTCTTTTCGAGTAGGGAAGTCCCCTCACTCTTAGTACATTAAAAAAATAAAATAAAGATATAAAAAAGGTCACCTACTTACCATTTGTTTCGCAATTCCTTCACTGCCGTTAACTTATCGTCTAATTTCTTCCAGTACTCTGACTTGATTCGAAACCCATGGTCAGGAGAGTAAATTTCATTTTATTATTGTTTGTTTGCCTGCAGATCCCCCGAGTTATTCCGAGTTCTTGCTTCATGCTGTGAGACATGACCACTAAATTGCATAAATGCCCACATATCATGCATTGGGCATTCTTGCATACAGGTATTTGTTAGTGGTCATTCATTCGCCTTATTCAGAGGTTTTTTTTTTCTTTTCTTCTTATCTTCCAAATTCGTCTCACAATTCTATACAATATAAAGAAACAAGAAAGGCATATAAACTCTTCAGATATGCAATTAGACATGTGAATCGCTACGAGGACATTGGTTCGGTGTCTGATTTCTCCTCCATGTGCCCTCTGGTTGGTTGTGGGCTGTGCGGCTTGCTTGACGATAATGGCGGCGGGCATGATATTGATATCGAGGCGTTCCCCTTCGTGAGCGGTGAGAAGGGGAACTTTGGGAAGATGGAACAGCTGAGACATATCACATTACGTGTTGGCAGGTTATGCAGGTTGACGCCATCTTATTTGCTATTTGCGGGAAAAGGAGAAACATGACCGGGACCTATCACAGCCCCAGATGGAAAGACAGCCTCGACATTCATCACCTATAACAACCTCGGTCCTCATTTTACTTTTACTCTTCTTTTTTTCTTTTTCTAACCATACCCATTAACCATTAACCATTCCCTCCCATCACCATGGCTCTCTGGGGTACCTGCAGTAGGCCCCTTATTATTAGCCAGGCGTGTAAATCGCACTGGCAACCGCAACGGCTCATCAGGCCTCAAAGCCCCCAACATATCAGATCACTCCATCAACAAACCAGACGGGTCTACATCCCCCAACCCAACTCCCGCACTCATCACCTCCTAATCCTCCAAGAGCAAAACCCCTACACGTTGGCGCTCGACCGACTGACCATCTCCATCCCCGCACGCCTCATCGACACCACCTCGGCCTCATCCAACCACCGAGACGACAACGTCAACGACAAGAACAACAAAACGTTCAGAGACAAAATCTTCTCGGCCAAAGCCTCCGACATCCGCAACAACACGGCACCAGACAACGGCATGGCCCCCATTTTCGGCTACCTTTTCGCCTCGCTGCTCGCTCCCACAAGCCAACTTGAAGCCCACCAAACTGCGCACTACCAATACGCTCTGCACATGATCTTGGGATACGCCTGCGACGTTGCCCGCAACGGGCCACCCGGCAATAACAGCGGCGATGGCGGTGACGGTGAGAGTGAGAGTGACAGTGCGGTGGCCGAGTCTGCTACCGACTGGTCGCCGCCGCCGTTGGTATCGAGGATCGTCTCGCGGCTCGGAGGACTCGGAGGAGGAAAACTGTTACCGTCAAAGTGGGAATTCGAGGCCGTCGAGGCCGGGACCAAGGACTGGGACGAGTACTGGCTCGAAACCAACGACGTCTTGAGGGAGCGGTACGGCATGGGGCCTGCGGCTCGTTTTTTGGAGGTCAGGCTGGCCAACGGCGTCGTGATGAACGGCAGCCTGCACGGGAACGTGTGGTTCCGTGTTTACACTCGCGTTGGCGCGGTTGCTCAGAAGCACCCGTGGGTGGGGAAGCTGGTGGTGATTCCGGCTGGGATCAGTATTTTGTTGATTATTGGCGCGCGGTTGTTGATGGGATGAGAGAGTCAAAGACTCGGATGAGAGTTGATTTTCTTTTTTTTCTTTTTATGACCTCACAAGATGAATGAATGGATGAATGAATGAATGACTGGCTTTTTTGCTCGATTTTGTTTATCCCCCCGCTAAGTCTCAGGTCACTTCCTTTTCAGTTTCTTCACAACCCTTTCTCTGGAGCCTCATCTCCCTAACGCAACCACACGCATAAAATCAATACCCTCCAAGCCCGGCAAACAAAACCCAACCGCCAGCCGGTACCATCACATACCTCCTGAATATCCATCCCCCTTAATCCCAAAAACGTAAAACCCGCATTAATACACCGTTGCGCAACCGAAGAGAACGCTCCAGCCAGTCGATACTCAAATAACTCCCAAACCCGGCAGCAGCCGGAACCCTCCTGATATAACCAATCTCCTCCGGAGCTCTGACGATGTCCAACGTCCACCACCTCTCGGTCGACGTGGCGCCGTAATAATTCTCAGAAAAGACTTGGTCCGCCACGGTTCCGAGCCCCGCCGGCAAATCTACCACGTCCAGGTACCTGATGTAGCGCCATATCATCAAGTAGCAGCGCGCGTAGCCGAAATTAGTATTAAACCCCGCCGCCGCGTCCTGAGGTATTGCCGGAGGTTCCATGATTCCTTGGTGAACCACCAACCAGGCGAGGAAGTGCTCGTCGCCCCGGCGGGTGAGAATCATCGGACCCAAGCCCTTGTCGTCGTTCTCGTCATGAAAGGTGGCGCCCAGTTTAAGCGGGATGGCGATGCTGAGTTCCTCGACGTAACCCGGCGTGAAGCTCCGGAGAACGACGAGATGGTGAGTGTTTGGGGATGCCTGTATAACCAAAAGAATAAGTAAATAAAACCTATATAGATAGATATATGATGCGGTTCTTGCTACTCACACCACCACCGAGCTCCTCGAATATTTGAGACGCCGGTCGATTGAGCTTCAGTCCGAACGATACCGGCTTTTGATGGGAATGGGGGTTGCGAGCCGCCGCGACTCTCCACATAAATGCCAATCCCCCGAGTTGGCGATAAAACACGGCCGGGACATGATAATATCGGCCGATAGGCCTTGCCCAGAGGGCCATCCATAGTCTTTTGTCGAGAAGCTGCCGTTGAGAGAATGATCGTCGCATGGGGAATTAGCATTTGGCAGCCCCCTTCCTGCCTTGAGACCAATGGTTGGGATTTAATTGGAATGAGGCCTCAGATGACTGAGAGAATCTCCGATCGGCAGTTTGGCTGATGAGATGGATCGTGGGGCTTCAGCTCGAACAGCGATTGGCTGACGGGTTGCATGCCCTGGGAGTCTCACAGCCTACCAAAGTGCAACCAATATCTCCCCAATCTGAAGCCCTCTCATATCACCCATCGTGGTACAAAGTAAAAGTGATAGAAGCAATCGCGTTGTGGTGGGAGAGATGTGAAAATATGACAGACTGGCATTACCTTTGGGCTTCAAGTTTCAATTTTTTTTTTTTTTTTTTTTTCCTTCTTCTTCTTCTTCTTTTCACCCCCTTTTTTCTTCTTGTTTTTTTTTTTTTTTTTTACAAACACTGTCACGATGAGGTAACCACGGCCGACTTTTTACATACTTTAGTGCGCGTGATTTCCGGAATGTGTCGTTCACATCAAAGCGACGTTCGTATGCCGGAGAATGAAATGACACGCGCATGATGATGCCGTTGTCGAGGCAGACCTTCTTCGCCACATTGTAGCCGCTGGGTGGGCGGGATTTCGCATCAAAGTCGGCAGCCTCTTGCCTCTTGATAACACCATGCTTATCCGGGGCGGCAATGGTATCCAGAGTCCACTGTTTGGTACACTCAGGGCGATACCACCGTATCATGGGCATGTTTGTTTTTTTGCCACGCCATCTTACGGGAATGCGCAGGTGGCTGAGATAAAACCACAGCATGGAGTAGCAATAGTCCAAGCCGTATAACTCGGGGTGATCCTGGTCACCCTTGAACCTGGGCCTATCTCTTTTCACTGGTATAGATAGCTCCATTTTTCGGGTAATCGAGGCCAGAAAGTGCTCCTTGCCGTAGAGAGTAAGGATCATTGGCTCCAAGCCCTTGTCGATGTCTTGATCGTGAAATGTGACGCCCAATTCTATGGGTATGGCAATGTTGAGCTGTTGGGCGGTTTCGAATGTCGAGAAGTGCCGAAGGACGACAAGATGGTGAGTCTCGGAGGACACCTAAGGTTCAAAAGCCGTAAGCAAATAGAATGGTCAACGGATAAACGATACGACTTACACCGAGCTCCTTGAAGATCTTATGTGGAGGGCGATTGACCTCCAGGTTGGGTTGCTTTGGTAGCTTTTCGTCGGTATGTGAGGCGCGGACTGCGATTGTAGAAGTGAAGGGTGATCTTCCCAGGCGACCAGAAAAGAGATTCGGGGCGCGAGGGCCCGTAAGCCTTCCCCAGAAAGCCATGTTTGCCGGTGAGATGAAGGGGAAATGGTTGTTTCGCGGGTAAAATTGTGTTGAAAATAAGTAGAAGCTCGGGGAAATTCTTTGAGAATGTTTGGTCGCAAAAATTGGGAACCCCTCCCTGCCTCAAGCTCAGTAGAGGGCAGTCAAAGACCAGGATGAACAACCTTCTGGGCTCTTGACCAAAGTTACTTCCCGCCTACTACCTCCTCCTCCTCCTCCTGTCCCTCGCCCTCCCATTCAGACCTCCTCTCCCCCCAAAACCCCCTCCCATAACTAACCAAAATCTCCTCCCCCTTCTTTATCCCACCCTTCCCGCTCTTTCCGCCCTTCCCCTCCCCGACCACAAAAACACCCATAACCCTCTCTTGCCTCCTCTCATCCCACGCAACCCTAAACTCGGCATTCACTTTACTTTTGCCTCTCCCCTTATCCTGCACCGGCGGAGGAACCCCCCGAAAATCGTTAACGAACCTCGCCTCGTTCCCCATCCTCGACGCGTCCACCGCCGCGTCCCCTTCCCTGTCCAGCCATAAATCGTAGTCCGACTTGGAATAATCATACGACGCATGAGGTGACGAGGAGTGCAACTCCCCGATGTAGGGTAAAATGAATTGCCCCGGCCGTAGATTAGTGAGCGCGAATAGGCCACACTGTTTATATGCTGGGTCTTATTTTTTATTTTTATTTTCATTAGTAAATTTTTTTAGTGGTGTGGTGGTGTGCTATATTATAAAATTGGGATAAGAAAAGGAATATTAAAAAAAAAAAAAAAAAAAGAAAGACCTACGTAGAGGGTCCGTAATTAGGGTTATCCTCACCGAGGAGCATGGTCCCGGTTTGTATGTTTTTGGTATTATTGGCAAAGGATCATCAGAAGGTGAGGGCGGCGCGCGGATGGCTTGCAGATTTGAGCATGCAAGATTTGGTGAGTGAGCGGGGGTTGTCAGGTATGGAAGGGCTGGTGACCAGTTTTTAGGGAGTGGGCCAGAGGTGGATTTGCCCATTGCGGGTGAGGTGTGTTATTATTGTGAGGCAGACGTCAGTTGTGGAAATTTTGTGAGTGAAATAGAAGAAGTGAGGTCAAAACAGAGTTTAATTAGTCTGAGAAGTTGCTTGTCAGACGGCCCGCTACCCGCTGTGGAGAAAATGCGAGGCGGTTCCACCGGGTCGATGGCACTTCTCAGCAAGCCATTCCAACCAACTGGGCCCGATAAAAATGCCAAGTGTGAATAAATCCTCAGCTGCGAGACGGACTCTTCAAATTCTATACAATATATATAAGCGCTCAAAAAACTCTTACTCCTCACTCAACAACAAACCCACCACCCTCGTCGTCGCTCAGATCATTCAACCCAACAAACCCACCACCCCCTTCTCCTTCTCCTTCTTCCTCGCCTGCATCCTCCATCTCCGCATCCTTCCCCTTCTTCAACCACTCACCTCCCTCCTCCTCCTCATCAGCATCCTCATCAACCCCCTCCATAACCCTCTCCCTAATCCTCAACACCTTCAGAAACCTGCTCCACATCCTCAACACCTCCCTCCTCCTCCTCTCCTCCTCCTCCTGAGCTTCCATCCCTTCCGTCCCCGCACAAACCGCCACAACAGCCTCGCCAAAATCCTCGGCAACCACGACACCATTGATCACCGCCGTGCCGTGTCTACCCTTGAACTCAAACCCCATAACGGCCGGCGCATAATCCACTCCCAAAATAAAAGCCGCCTGCGCCGCGCGAGAATGCCTGACATGCACACCTCCGGCTGGCACCATGGATGGAACATAAACATCCAAGTTCTCGAACCTATTCTTGGGCACAATCCCGTCAACCACGGGCGGCGGGACGTAAAGTTCCGTTTGCGATTCCGTGTAAAGCGGGATACCGGTGTTATCGCCGAATAAATCGTCCTCACCTTCTTCGTTCTCCTCATCATCCTCTAAAAAGCGGGATGATGATGATGATTTGCTGGTGTTCTTCCGCGGCGGGAGGACTTTGACCGGAGACGAGTCGGGAAGCACCACTCGTCCCAGTCGGTACCACTTCTCCTTCGTGCGGGCGATGCGCACATCTCGTCTGCGGTAGATGCGCTCGAGCGGCGCTTTACTGCCCGCACTGACGGTGCCTGTCGATTGGGCGTCGGGTACCAGAACTTCGTTGCGTCGCAGGTGGCGCTCGAGAGCGTAGATGGGGTGGTCCTTGAAATCCGCCACGTTGCGCGGCATGGGCTCTCTCGCTTCCAAACCGCCAAGTTCGTTGGCTTCGATCTGATCGAGATCGGTAGGCTCGATCCGGCTGTACCGCCGCAGAGCTCTGCGCCACCACCTCTCCCCTCTGGCGGTGTTGGACGGGTTGATGCCGTCCACGCGGAGACGGCGAGTTTTGGAGTTGTAAGCTTTCGCATATCGTCTTGTGACGTCTACGGCGGTGCCGTCAGACTCAAAAGCTACGACGTAGGTCAGGCTGTTCGCTCTGTCCGAAGCTGGAGGCTCGAGAGCTTTTGGATTCCATTGCGTGAATGTGACGAGGGGATCGACAGGATGCCATTTCTGTTGGGCCACGTCGAGGACTTCGACCCAGTAAACTGGGAAGGGAGATTCACCGTCGATCTTTTTCTTCGGCACGAAAGGTCGGGCGATGGAAGGGGTAGGAGCAGGAGGGGCAAGCATTGATGGAATGTGGTAGGCCGTAGCGTTTGGATGCCCAAGACGTGCTCGAGGGGAAGGTGTCGTCGCGCCAGGTTGGATTTCCGGATATTTCGTTTCGTGCTTTGCCATTGCGGCGGCGTAGATCTCGGCCTTTGTGGGCTTTTTCTGTGGCTCTTTCGGGTCCTGCTGTTTTCGCATTGTCGGTGCACCTGGGCCGCAGGATAGAGGTTGTAGGGAGCAGACTAAGCGAGCTTCAACTCGGACGGAGCGGAGGAGAGCACAAAACAGTTGGGCGCCTACATCGCGAGACCCCTCTAATTTCCTGGCTGCCTTGAAAAAGTCACTCCGATTGCGTGTGGACTCGACATCTTCCGGCAGTTTATACTATTTGGCAAAAATTTAGGTGAATTGTCCAAACAGAAAATGAATGTGAAAACCTACATTTTTTAGTTGCTCCTCATTTTCTGCCCATAATGCCCGTCGCAACCCTCGTTCGGTAATGGAGAATTTGGTTTTGAACATTTCCTTGGCTTCTTGAACGCCCCTTTTGAAGGATTCCATCTTGCTGAACTGGTTGAGGCTTGATTTCGGCCGTAGGAAGCCTATCGTCTTTTTGGAAAGGAGCGGTTCGAGAATATTTTGGACATGGGGGTCATTGCACCACCGGTTTCGCAACTCGAGATGCGCCAAGAGACAGACAAGATGCGCCTTGTGTATTTCAACACGCCGCTCTTTCTCTTCTCTCGTAGCTGGCTTGCGGCGGTTTCCTTTCTGTGGACCCTTGGCAGCCATGAGAGCCGAGAGATTGAGGGTCAGACTTTTGGGCTGTTGTGTGGTGGTCGCTGAAGCGGAGGATGCTGGCGTTTTGTTGATGTTGACATCCTCAAACTCGATCTCGTCGTCGTCGTCGTCGTCATCTTCATCATCGGTATCCCTCACAACTGTCTGAATGGTTGGTTGGGGCACAGTGACATGTTCGAATTCGAGATGTTCATCCTCATCGTCGTCATCTTCGATGATTGGCTTTTTCGCAATGACTGATGATTTTTCTCCCGGTCGCTTTCGTTTGAGGGGTCGCGTGTCTTTTATTTCGTTGCTCACGTCGACCAGCATTTCGCGGTAGACATCTGGAATTGCCTCATTTTTGGATCGTGAGCGGGTGCTTGCGCGTGTGGACCTGCGCGGGGTGATGTCATTTGCTGAGGATGCACTTCGTTTCTTGCCAGCCATGGCGATTTAACTGTGCCAAATTTTGCGTGCAAAAATGAGATTTATAGAGTTGAAACAAGCACATTTCCGTTCCCGTATGTACATCAATCGTGCCTGCCGTGCAGACGTGATTCGTGGCGGGGTGGCACGGAAAGTCGCGACATCACGTGCTGGCTATGTCTTCCGTAAATGGCCAGTCGGACAGTCCCTTGCCAGCTGTCCGGCAGCTGTACCACTTGAATGTTGACATGAAAAGGGGGTCAGGGGTAACATGTCAGTGCATGTCTTTTTGATACCAATTTTCATCCGATTTTCCTTGTTCAGCGTGAGTAATTTGTAGTATCTTGTAAAACCCATATATCAGGTGTTCAAAATTTGTACCCCCGAAAAGAAGGTGGAAAGCAAATACACACTGATACTCGGATTGGTGTCATTATCTTCTAGATCGCTGTTCAACCATCAGGCTCATACTCTTCTTTGACACAAAAAACCATTCGTACTTCCCAGCCTCTCTCCTGCCCATCTTCAGGCGGTTGTACCACTCCAGCGGTGACAGTTTCGAATCCGCATCGTCACTCTCGTTGTCAAAATGGCCCGTCATGTTGCTATTAGGCTCCCAACTACAGTTGAGATGAGAAATCTCACGTATTGACAACGCATCAACCCCCCAGCACCGCCTAGCACAGTCATACCACGCACTCGTTCTCTTTCAAACAGGTATAAAGTATTCCCACAAGGAACCTCCTTCCTGCCAACTTTTCTGTTCTCACCTTCATCATCACTCAAACCTCTACATCTTCTACCATACATTGCTCCTCCGTTCCACTTTAACCTACCAAAGCCAGTAAAAATGTGCACAGAGGTTCGCAAGAAATACGAGGACTGCACCCACGACAAGTTGGAGAACGTCAAGGCATGCCTGAAGCCAGAATGCAAGGGGCCGAACAAAACCGAATACGAGGAAACCAAGTATTCGGGGATATGTTACGACTGCGATCTCAGAGAGAAAATGCCCACTAAGGCCGCTTAAGTAAAGGAAGGGGAAACGGTTGTCGAGACAATGGCAATTACCTTACAACACATAGATTTGGTGGCTTCTATGTCGTCAAGTTTTTGGTCATGAGGAGGTGGGCCGCAGATGGAATTTCTGGCGTCGCTAGCGAGTATCAGGAGTAATACACATCAGCATTTTGCCCATGATTGATGCTTAAATTTTGTATTCTGATCAAGTTCATGATCACATACGGCTTATGATACCCACAATCTCAACGCTCTAAATATTACTCATTCCAAGACATGAAGACATGCTGTAAGTATTATCAGCAAGGATACTCCACAAAGTAAAACGAGACCTAATTAGTACGGTACCTTGGCCAATTTTTATGAAAGTAACCCAAACTTCCAGCCTCGGCCACCAAGTTTAGATTCGAATAGTTGCACACCAAGGACGTCGTTGGATATGTTAATGATACTGCAACTGCAACTGCAACGACTTTTACCAGTAACTCAAGGGCACGAGAAACAACGAAACCTAATGGCGGCGCTAATCAGAACCCTATCAAAGGTACGGAAGCTATATACTAATTACGCAATAGCCTGCTGTTTTGCTGCGGGCGCGGTTACGTAGTTGGCTAAAAAGAAATCTGGAGATAGTTTCTGGATATACATGATACCTTATCTTTTTCACTTTTTAGTCCTCTCAAGCCTATCAGACTGCACATGACCACCAGTAAGAGCCACTTCCTTCGGCAGTTTGAACCTTCTTGTTTTAAGTTTTGCGTGTGGGCCTTCCAAATTCTCTCTAAACTTTACAAAATTCCCCTTTGTCCTTTCTAGATTTAAGGATGTAATGTTTTTTGTTCCGAGTCTTTCCAAGGCAACTCCCTCGCCCATAATTTCTTCCTCCAACTTCCTCACCCAAACAACAACTTCAGAATAATCATCAAACTTCATTTCAAGATGGCTTCCACCACCACCAACAACAACAACAACAACAACAACAACAACAACAACAACAACAACAACAACAACAACAACAACAACAACAACAACAACAACAACAACAACAACAATAACAGGCGGCGCCGCCTGTTTGCATCCACCGACACGCCGTCTGAGTGCCCTATATCCCCTACATTGGAGCGGAATTTGGCGATCAATCTCAAGCTTCTCGAGCTCCTTGACTCTCCTGCCGCCAATACCACCAGCGCCAATGTCGACTCTCTCGATGGCCCCGCTGCAACCGAGAGTGACCTTGACCCTCGCCAAAGTATCGATCAAACTCTGACCAGGATGCTCTCTCTTCATAGCCACATCTCGTCATCGTCCTCCCCCAACGCCGAGCGGCATACCAGAGCCCAACTTGAGGGCTCACAAACGTTCCGGAAGATCGGAGCTGGTGCCTGCGGCGCCATCTTTGCACAAGATGGCGCATCCGTGGTCTTCAAGATGGCCAAGTCGAACGATCACTCGGAACTGTGGAGCGACTATGTCATGCACACCGAGATCTTCAACCACTTCGGCCGATTCATCATCGATGATTTTAGAGTTCCTGAATGTTATTACTTCGTCCCACGGGACAAGGAAGAATACTTCAACAAGAACCGTGGCATCGTCGAGGCAGCCGAGGGCGTGTGCAACCTCCCGAGCAGCGTGCTCGTCACTGAACGCATCCATCCTCTCCCGCACAGCACCCGCGACCACCTAATCGAGAATTACTGTGCGCCAAGAATCCAGGAGGAGGCGAGGGCCGATCCGGCCAATAAGGACTGTCTTGTCCGCGTCTATCTGGGGTCGATGCAGGGCAGGACTCGCCGGGGGTGTTTCTCTCTTCGAAACTTGAAGCTTCATCTCAACCAGTTGCTCGACCTCAACCTCGACGTCGGCAAGCTGGCTCGGAGAATGGGAACGGCATTGGCTGTCATGCATTGGGCGGCAAAGACTGACGCACGAGATGTCGAGTTCGTGCTCGGGAGCTCCGCCAAAGTCTCACAAGCTCTCGGCCCCGAACAGCTCAAGACGGCCAAACCTCTGAGCTACACGGGGCCGGCATCGCTGGCGCACGAGGACTTCTTCGTTCGCGTCACGGAGCTTTTTGTCTTGGACTTCAACCAGGTTCGGGTCATAACATTGGACGACGAGGGCGTGGCGATGGCTGTGGATGCGTGGCGTATCAACGACCCTTACTATCCCAGGCCGCTCGGCGAGACCGGAGCGGAGCGAGAGATCTGGAAGGCGTTTGTGATGAGTTATCTGGGTGCTTCATTGGACGTGTTGAAGGAGGAGGATGAGGGGGGAGAAGGGGAAGGGGGCGGGGACGGGGAAGCGGTTTTGAATTTGCCCTGGAAGTTTATTCTGGGTATCACAGAGGTTGAGAGGAAGAGAAAGCTGTCACGAATAGATTCCTCGTGTGATTAAAGTATTAATAGGGGATAAACTCGCCTTTAAAAATAAGGTGGACTGCTATTATTGAGATGGTAGCTTGGTGCAGCTGAAGTGGAGGGAAAAGGTGGCGGTCACTGGTTGAGTTTCAATAGTCTTATTGTGGCCCGTTTTTTTCGTTTTTTTTTTCGTTTGTTTATTAATGAATGAGAATGTTTTTTATTCCTGCAATTGAAATTCCTACCTGACTTTTTCCAGGAAATGGGAAAACAGGGAGGAAAGTGTAAGTACGTATTAGCTAGTAGGACTTGCTCTCATGCAGGCGCTATCTAGCAATTGGAAGCTCTCTTTCTTATTCACGGTAAGAGTCTGGAAAATATCAAAGTGGGAAAGAGGATAAGGAGGGAAGAATAGGCCAGAAATGAGGAAGCAAAGGCTGCTTCCGCTCAGCTAGGCGGGGGAATTTCCATTATTCTACCACCCCCTCCGTCTGTTTTCTGTTTTTTTTTTTTTTTTTTTTTTTTTTTTTTTTTTTTTAATACATTTCCCCTCCTTACATTATCACATCGTCGTCACTAAACCCGCTGTACCTAGGTAGGTATGCTTCTGTCTTTTTTTTTCTTCTTTTTTTTTTCCCTACGTACTATGTACCTAGATAGGTATAAATGGATAGCTATCTACAGTCAAAAAAAAAAAGTATGCGACAACCACAATGAATTTCCGGATTTTTTTTGGTGTGAAAAAAAATATATGGGCATGAATCGTTCATTAGTTACTTAGCGACTTACTTGCACTCATTCCAGTTTGGTTCCCGACCATGATAACCCAGTGGGGAAGAAAAAAATCACATGTACTGTACAGTACATCTGCCGATTCCTATTCGCTATTTAGATCCTTTCCATGATACACACACACACACACACACACACAAACCATATTTCAGATCTTATGAATCTCAAATCATTCGTCATATTATTATTATTACAAAGATAAAATTATATTACAGATTTATACAACCTTCCTCCCGGCATCATCTCTCCGTATTTATATTTTTATCTCCTTCCTCTAGATCACAAAATACACACACACACACACACATATATATATATATATACAACACGCACTCAACAGGGCAATGAAAACAGTGTTTTGTTTTTGGACCACCGTAAATGGCTTCTCAATTGTGCTGCACTTTCTCTCTTATTCTCCTGAGCCTAACGAAAGGAAAGAAGGAGAACAAGAAGAAGAAAGTGGTCCGGCCCAAAACACACACACAAAAAAAAAAAAAAAAAAAAAAAAAAGGGGGGGGGGGGGAAAGAAAAGAGGAACAAGGGATAGTACAAAGACATACATCTAATGGTAAACGTCATAGTGTGTGGGTGTGTGTGTGTTTGTCCTTCGGTTATGGGTATCAGATGAAGGAAGATCCAGTCCTGTCCGATTAAAACCTGGTAGTTTCCTGTGGTCCAAAAAATTGTAGAGATCCCCAACGCCGAAATTTAATATATGCCGATTACATTCGATGTGCCCTCGTAAAATCCCCCACCATGTCGATTTTCTTGTTCTTTTTTTTAAGGATCGTCCCCAGATGGGTATGTTGTTTCTTCAAAAAGGTAAGATGGTCCAGGTGTAATTAACAAAAGAAAAAACTTGTCGATTTCCAGAACTGGTATTCATTCATCTCTTCTGAGATTTAAATGTCATTACATCGTGTCCGTGATGAGTTGAAAGCAGTCGTTTAAGCAAAGGCACCGACGACGGACATGGCAGCAGCTAAGTCATCACAGCATCAGCATACATTCATACCATATGGCACACTGAACGGAAAAAAAAAAAAAAAAAAAAAAACTTACCACCAGCCAACACACAAATAAACGCCTGCGTCCGATCCTTCTTGGTCAAAGTCTGCTGAGCCTCCTCGCTCAAAAAGTCCTCAGCCAGCAAATCGACCAGCGCAGCGTACAACAACAGACCCGACGAGCTGCTCATATCATCAGCATACATATATCATCCCACCATCCCCTGCCTCTCATAAATACTCACATGGCATTAAAAACTCCAACAATGATCAACCCAAACGCGCTATTAGGATCGTACGAATCCTTCACAATCAACCCAATAGCCTGACCGATCGGCGCAGTCGTGCCAAAAGCAACCACGAGAACCCACGGCCTGATGCTTCCCTTCTTGTAAGGAACCTGAGCGATTCTGGATCCGAGACCGAGACCCTCAAACATCTGATGGAACAAAATGGCAACCAGCAGGATGATAAAGCCGTCGATGGTGATGGAGATAGTCATGCCGACGAAAACAGAGTGGAAAAGAATACCGCCCTCCAAAAGAGTGATATCCAGAGCCTTCTTCTTATAAACCATCGGATCGACACCCTGCCCAGTCTCGACGTCGATATAGGGTGAATCAGCCCACGGATTGGATCCGTTGGCGGCAGGGATGAGCGAGTTGCGGCCGCCCTTCTTCTCGTCAGGATAGTAGTCGTCCCTGCCCTGAACAGCCTGTTGAGAGCCGTAACCGGTAGTAGCGCTCTTGATCATGTTGACCATCTCATGTCTCTGCCTGAGATACTGCTCATAAAACACGACAAACCAAGCAGGCATCTCCGACTTGACTCCAATCTCTCTGCTGCCTTCGTAGTCGTCAAACGGGTTTTCCTGACCTCCACGAGGGCCGTACGTGGTCATCTTCTCATCGTACACCTTCTGGGCCATCATCTTCTCGTATTCCAGGTCCTCGGTCTCGAAATCGGTGTAAGCGGTATATCTGGGAGGTCGAGAAGGAGCCCGCTGGTGGTTAGGCTGCTGCTTCTGCTCCTGCATCATCGCAGCAGGACGGGGAGGGGAATGGTGGTGCTGGTGGCTGTGACTGTGGCCGTGCTGGACTTCACCGTTTCCAAAATTACCACCGTGGGAGTGACCGCCCATCTTGTCGTTGAGCCACATCTCAACGGTGAACAAGCAGAACATGGAGGCCATCATGATGACACCGGGCATGGCTGGGTACTGGGTGGTGAAGAGATCGGGTAGACAGGGGTCGGTGAGACTAGCAAAAGCAACTGGGAGAAGCTGGGGTGTTCGGTTCCATGTCAGTTTTCATGATATCCCTCCGTTACATATCTCGGCAGGCCAAAACTCACGTGAACGAAAGCAGTAGCAATAAGGACACCAGTTCCGAAATGCTTGCAAATGAAGAAAGCCTTCTGAGGGACATTCAACCACTTGACCTTCTTTGCCATCACAGGAAACCCGGCACCAATAATCGAGGCAGCAAGGACCATGACTGTTGAGAGAGTCAAATGTTAGATATTGTCATGATCACATCACCCATCTCATAAACTTTGACTTACATAATCCAGCAACGTGAAGCGGCAAGTCATACTCGCCAACCTGCTCACCGCTACCACATTGTGGCTTCTCTGATCCGAGATCTGCCATCTTTGCTTCCTTTACTTTTTTTTTTCCTTTTTTTTCTCGATTTGTACTTGGCGCGCCGAACCTGTTCGTCGTCCCTCCAAAAAAAAATGGAATAAAGACACCAGGTCTACCTCTCGCCAAGAAAAGAAGCAGGAACAAAATAAATGAAATAAAGTGATTTTGTGTGTAAAATGCTTGTGAAGCCCAGCTTCAAGAAGTGAAAAGAATAGAACAGAAAAAGGGGGGGAAAAGAAAGAAATAAGATTGTCAAGTTGTAATATGCACCATCCCAAATGAACGGTTGGGCAAAAGGAGGGAAAAAAGAAGAAAGTAAGACAAGAAGAGAATAAGAAACGAATTAAGTCTTAAGTCCTCCCGAGGACTGGAGCAATTCCAAGAAAGGAAGGAAGCCAAGGGAAGCCAAGCTCATGGGAATTATGGATGGCGCGCCGCTTTAGTATGCAGATGAGAAAAGATGGGCAAGGTCCAGGCAGGCAAGCACATCAGTTCAAGGGGATGCCTGAGTGATCCGCACGAGTCGTGCAAGGCATGTGCAACCGGGCATCCGAACTTTGGCATGGAACCCAGGTTCGGGCTATGTGAGAGAACGGTAACGGGGTCAATACGCGACAGAAAAGATAGGCAATGTGTATGAATGTCTCTCCTCTTTCTCCCATGTAAACGGTGTGACTGGCTAGGGGTGGACAGAAAGATAAGCGGCTAGGATGAAGACAGATTCAAGTCGCGCTGGCAGCAGCACCACTAGGCGGTCTAAAACTTGTGAGACCATCTGGGACAAAGCAGATCGTTGCATCTAGATCCAAAGCCGGGATTAGAGATCTGCCACGAACCCCCTCCTCGAAACCAAACGAGGGGGTTGGAAGGTACACTGTACCTGTCTGATACTAAAAGGCCTTGCTCTTAACAGACAATAGCTTGGAGGAGGAAGCTTTTGGCTTCAGCTTGGCAACGAACCCCAAACACCAGGGCGGCTCCAGCTGGCAATGTACGTGCTCAAGCCAAGACGAACGGGATGGTTGGGCTGCTGTTATCGGTTTAGAGACGATCGAGACCTTGTCATCTTGTTATCCATGGGATATGGGAATCAAAAAGGGTAAAGAAACACTAAGAGAGGAAATGGGCCAAATTCGAGAGGCCCGCATTCGGGAGTGTGAAACAGGTTCTGCCCGTCCCGAGTGGACATTTTGGGGGACATCCACTCGGGCATTTTGTGATTCAAAGAAAGGTTCAGGGCCCCCATGTCTCAGCACCTCCGTCAAAGGTTGTACACTGGTTGTGGCAGTGCAATTGTAAACGTCGGGGAATCGCAGATCCACCAGGAGTTGTTTTTCCTAGAGTCTGGATTTATGCCTCGTTTTTGGGGATGTTTCTGGGATACGTCCATGGGTGAATACAATCATTATTCGCTAGTTTTTCCGCAAGAGACAGGCGGTAGATGTTGGGAGAAATCTGTTCATCCCTCCTCGTCTTAATGATCGACACAAGGACTGAAGATGATTTCTTGACTTTGGATTGACGAAAGAGGAAGTTCGGCAAGACTTTCCCTTGATCAAGTGTCCTCAGATGAGGCAAGAACACGCGACAGACAGGGGTAATTTCACCCGTCAAACAGGGGTCCCCCATGCAGCTGCGGCAGACAAGGGGATCCGTGCGATCGCGGGGTTGTCATCAAGCTTGGACTCAGGGTGCTTGGCGTTAAACTGTGGACGAATCGGAAGATTGATGGCTGCCAGAAAAACCTCTGAAGGGAAAGCTTGTTCAAGGGGCTGAGACGGAAGCCGACTTGGGCTTGAGATCTGGGTGCAATGTTGCGGCGCACAGCTGTAACATTAGGCTGTCTGAAACTTGGACGGGTGGAGATCTTTCAGGATGGTGCAGCACAACAAGCCCCGTCGATAATGGAAGGTTCTCTCAGCGGAGTCCAGAAAGATATCCTCCGGGCGCTTCCTTGGGCGGAGATTTGCCTCCACGGCGTTCGGCAAACCAATACCACATCCCAAAGACGGTTTATCTAGCCTAGCTGGTGGTTGGATGCAGTACAGACAGTTGTGGCACCAACTGCTTGCTGTTCAGAGTCCTACCAGCCCAGCACGGCCCTCGTCGTTCCTAGGCCGCGCCGTTTGTCGTGCCTGTGGTGGCAGCACGGGATGTTGGGAATTTGCCCCCTAATCGTGCCAAAACTTTGTTAGAAAATGTGACATGAGGTGATGACACTAGCTGATGGAGGGCACTCGCTCCAACCTGCAAGATGAGCCGAGTTGGTAGTATAATAGGTATTGTCGTTCTCTGGTCAGGATGTCTCGACCCTTTCAAGCCAACTTTCCCGGCCCTTTAAACAGTAGTGGTAAACAAACTGCTTCATCCCAAGTCCCGAGTCTCAGATCGACGTTCCAATGGCGGCGCCCAACCCCTCAGATATTCCTCGGCCATCAGGTATGTCCTTGGCTGCTACCAAACCCCTCTCCCAAGAGCCCGGGGTCCTTGGGCGATCACAATGACTGACAGAGAGGAAAAGCCGATGCTGCTCGCGATACCATCACCACAGCGACCCCTTCCACAAACATCAACGATGATTCCAGCAGCTCAACAGCCAAGGAGATCGATGTATCGCCTCCGGCTCGGCAAGCCACCACAACCTCGCTAGCAGACCCACTAGATATCGAACGGCATAAACATGTCAACCCGACCATGAGGCAGATGAAGAACGACCACCCCAACGGCAACAAGAAGAAACTGAAGAAATACTATACCCGACAGAATGAGCTTATTGACCAGTTCCTTGGCGCTGGGGACGAGGAGCGCAATGCCGTGATCGATGATGCCAAGTATCAACCCAAGATCAAATTTGCCATCAGAGCTTCCTTTTGTGTCAACTTGGCACTCTTCGTCATCCAGTTCTATGCTGCCATCTCCACTGGGTCGCTGGCGGTGAGTATCTTCCACTTGTTGATTAAGTGCCGGACTGTTACTGATGCGAACCATCACAGCTCTTCGCCACGGCCGCCGATGCCTTTATGGATCTCGTCTCGTCCTTTGTCATGCTCACAACCTCGATCCTGGCTGCAAGACCCAGCGTCTACAAGTATCCAGTGGGTCGTACTCGCATCGAAGCCATGGGCATCATCTTGTTTTGTGCCTTGATGACGACGGTTGCTGTTCAACTCCTGATTGAGGGTGCTCGAGCTCTTGGGAGTGGCGGGCACGATGAGGCCCAGGAGCTGCATCTCATCCCGATCATCTTTGTTAGCATCGCTATTCTGGCCAAGGGTACCATGCTGGTATACTGCCTGATGTACCGCAGGTTTCCGTCAGTCCATGTCTTTTACATCGACCATCGCAACGACATCATCGTCAACGTCTTTGGCTTGGTCATGTCGGTCGTCGGTGCCAAGATTGTCTGGTACCTGGATCCCATCGGTGCTATGCTGATTGCCCTCATCATCCTATTCTCTTGGGCATCGAATGCTTTCGAGCAGGTGTGGTTACTGGTCGGCAAGGCGGCGCCGAAGGAGTATATCGCAAAGCTCATCTACATGGCAGTGACCCATGACGAGAGGATCATCAAGGTCGATACCTGCAGAGCCTATCACGCTGGCCAGAACTACTATGTCGAGATTGACATCGTGCTGGATGAGGAGTTGCCGCTGAGAGTTACTCACGATATCGGCCAGACTCTGCAGCGGAAGATCGAGGGTCTCAGCGATGTTGAGAGAGCGTTTGTCCATGTTGACTATGAGCACCACCACGACATCAACGAGGAGCACAAGCCGTTGTATTCTCCCAGGGACAAGAACAAGAGAACCCTCAAGGACATCTTGTTGTTCAGGAAGCCGGCCATGGAGGCCGAAGCGGCCGATAATGGTGAGAGCAATGCTACCAACCGGTAGGTACTGAGAGTGGGGTGGTAGCAACAGGGGAAGCGATGACGGTAGAGAATGATGTTTGCATGTTTCTGTACAGTATAAAGAAAACAGTGAGGATGGGATTGCATTTAAATCGGCGTTCGGGAGAAATAATAATTTTTAGACTTTTCTGATTGCTGAAGCTATTCATCAAGGTTGCGGTTGACCAATGACCAATGACTACATACTGAAAATCAGCTTTAACCCCTGTAAACCAACCACAGGTGGCCCAAGCTCCACAATCAGTGGGCTGATTTTATGCAAAGTGGAGCATCTGATTTCCAATTCACAGCCCGAGGTCGTTCGAGCTTCGAAAAGGAAAGAACCCCCCGACGAGAGTTTCTTGTCCAGAGACTTCCCGCCATTGCCGGCGCAAAGGGCTTATCGCAATGTCATTCTTTCACCTCGGGCTGCGCAGAGTTGCTGTGCAGCTCTCCCGCTCGTCATCCGCTTGCGGCCAATGTCTACGACAACAAAAACCAGCAGCTGCCCCGCCATCGTCCATCATCTTCAGTCTTGCGAGAGCAGCTCAGAGAAGCTATGCCACCGAAACGAAACCCGCTCAGTCCTCAATTGCAGCTCTTAGCAGCAATATTAATATCAATGCCACTGCCGCTGCCGCTGCCGCCGCCGGTAGCTCGAGCAACTCCTCCGGAAAATCCTCCTCGTTCCCTAAAACCAACGCCAAATCGGTCGGTTACTGGCTTATTGGAAGCGCCGTCAGTGTCTTTGGGATTGTCGTCTTTGGTGGTCTGACCCGGTTGACCGAGTCTGGGTATGCAGATACAGCCTCATTGTTCTTTTGCGCGAGCCCGGAATGGTCACTAACTCGGCTGCCCGCAGCCTGAGCATCACAGAATGGAGACCCGTCACTGGTTCACTTCCCCCCATGTCCCTCGCCGACTGGGAATCCGAGTTCGAGAAGTACCGAGCCTCACCCGAATACAAGATGATCAACCCGCACATGGACCTCGACGAATTCAAGAAGATCTACTTCATGGAATGGACCCATCGTCTCTGGGGCCGCTTCATCGGCATGTCTTTTGTTATCCCAACCATCTACTTCATCGCTCGTCGCAAGGTCACCCCGCGCATGGCAGCAACCCTGGTCGGCATCTCAGCTCTTATCGGTTTCCAGGGTTTTATTGGCTGGTGGATGGTCAAGTCCGGTCTCAAGGATGATCTCTTTGCTCCCGGTTCTCACCCCCGCGTCAGCCAGTACCGCCTCACTGCTCACCTTGCTGCCGCTTTCGCGTGCTACTCCTGGATGCTTCTCGCCGGCCTCAGCATCTTCCGCACCAACAAAGCCGTGCGCGACCCCGAAGCAGCTGCCAAGGCATTCGCCGCCCTCAAGTCTCCTGCGCTCAAGGTCCTCCGTCGCTCTGTTCTCTTCCTCACGGCTCTCGTCTTCACTACAGTCCTTTCTGGTGCCCTGGTCGCTGGTCTCGACGCCGGTCTGATCTATAACGAGTTCCCCAAGATGGGTACCGGTTACATGCCGCCCAAAGCTGAGCTCATGGACAAGTTTTACTCTCGCAACGAGGATAACTCTGATCTTGTCTGGCGAAACATGCTCGAGAACCCTTCGATGGTGCAGCTGGACCATCGAATCCTGGCCACGACTACCTTCACTGCTGTGATTGCTCTCTTTGCCTACTCCCGCACCGGTCGCGTCAAGGCTGCCTTGCCCACTGATGTGCGCAAGGGCGTGATGGGCTTGGTTCACTTGGCTTCGTTGCAGGTTTTGCTGGGTATCTCTACCCTTATTTACATGGTGCCCATTCATTTGGCTGCGACCCACCAGGCTGGCGCTCTTGCGCTGTTGACTGGTGCTTTGGTTCTCGGACACCGCTTGAGAGTGCCCAAGTCTACGCTCGCGTTGGTTGAGAAGGCGCTGAAGAGCCCTCAATTTGTCAAGGGACGGCAGGCTGTGAGCCAGAAGGCGCAGCAGGCGGTCAAGGCATAAAAGCTTATGACGTCGTGTATCAAATCACAAAACTTTTGTATAAATATCACCCATGATGAGACGAAGGAAAAGAAGCTATATATACCCACGGCTTGCTCTCGAGTGAGAAGAAGAAGCCGGTATGTATGTACATGTACATGTGTAAAATATTGAATTCTTGGGGGTGGTACATTGAAGAATCCAACTCATTTTATATTGGAGGTTCCCGGCTTTTCTTTCATGACTGAAGAAGCAATTCAAAACTTGCACCAACCTAGAAACTCGATCCTCGTCTCGTCTGCGGAAGGCACGAGTTATTGAACTGTTCTCTTCTTCTTCTTCTTCTTTTCTTCTTCTCTAGGGATGCTTAACTGTTCTTCCTTCCATCACATCACACAAAACGGCAACAACAGAAATGAGTCGCAGCAAAACTTTAACTGTTGTTACACCTTTTCCCTCCCCCCCCCACGAAAGTTTGAAGTCTGAAGACTTCCCTTCGCTTCCCTTCGCTTCCCTTCCCTCCCTTCCTGAGCTGTGGCGAGCGAGACTCCTTGTCCAAAGTTGGATGGTAAGGGCGCCCCCCCCCCCCCCCTTTGGGATTTTCTTTTCTCTCATGACGGGTGTTGCCGACTCGCGAAGAGAGAGGGATTTGGCTCAACAGAAGTATGAGGAGGAGGAAGGAGTAAGTATAGAAGGTTTCCGTGGAGAGGAGGGAGAGTTAGGATTCAGGCGAAGAGCGAAGAGCGAATGGCGAATGGCGAAACTGGGGCAAACAGCAGCTGGCTAGCTAGCTAGCTGTATATTATCAACCAGGAAGTGAGTGAGTGGATACATACTTAATGTTCAAACTCACACCGTATTATTTCCCTGTGCCTGCCAGCCAGCGTTCTCTATATTTTTCTTTATTTCTTTGCATTTTTCCCTACATCCAAAATGATAAACATGCACAAGTATTACCTGATCAGCACAGGCAACGCACGTCGGTTGTTGCCTCCATGCATAAACAATGGCTTGGATGCAGGTTTATCTTTCTCTATAAGAACATCGTGTATGGAGAGTGTGATGAGGTAGGTAGCTTTGACAGACAGAGAGAGGGGGGGTTTCATCTTCTCCAAGTTATAACCTCCCATAGTATGTTCAATTTAATATGATGTGTTCCCTGAATCAAACAGATGCTTATGGGTCGTGAACTTTGTCAGATATTGTTTTATATACGCAACTGCTTCCTATCTATTAGTAGTCTAACCCGAAGAGAAAGCCGTATGAGCATATATATAAAAAATATATAAGAGAGAACCTACCCTATATGCTGCCAAATAAAACTGCCCTGCTACAAACAATCCAACAGTCTCCAAGACTCTGTAAATGACAATAATTTATTTCTTCCCACCGCCACCTTCGATGACCTTTCTCTTTGCGGCCAGGTATGGGTCATTGAGGCGGCCCATGGGGTTTGGATCGAAGGGACGGTTTTTGCTTCGAGGAAAATTGTTAGTGATGGACTTCAAGAAGGGAAGAGAGACAGAGTGTCGAAGGGATTCAAGGGAGAAATACCAGTCACTGCAAATATCCTGGACGATCAACTCGTTGTGCGTCCCTCCTGCGCCGTAGCACGTTCGGCCGAGGTTTGGGCAGTTGTCGAAGCGTGCAAAGGCGCGGTGGTTGCATTGGAAGACGTAGTCGTGTTGAATGCACATTATCACTAACTGACAGGTCGCGAGACCACGCTGTGATCCTCGAGAGATTGACCTGGGATGCGAAGTTGGGCTTGGAGGTCTCGCTTCCCCGTCCGAGAGGTTGATCTAGGATGTGGAGAACAGCTTGGGATCCTCGGTGCCCGTCTGAAAGGTCGAGGCTCGAGCTGGGTGGCGAAGTCGTGATGGACGATTCTCCTTCTCCGTTACAGAAGTGACAGGTCTTAACTCGGTCGTGGGGCAGGGCTGTGAGAGGGTCTGGATATGATCCAAGATGCTTTGTTCTCGGTTCAGGGCGTCGAAAACAAGTAGTGTTGAAATGGTGAGCGATGGTAGAGATGAGAAGTTCAAAAACAACGAGGGCGCGAGATGAGGGCAGAAAAACAGGCTGTCTAATAACAGTAAAATGCTTCACCAAGGCTCCTCGATAACTCCTTCGTTCACGTTACAGAAATGATGGTAATCATCGTCTTCTCTCTGTAAGGATATTCTTGGCTGTGTCTGGGAAATGTATGTGTAAGTCACACTGTGTTGATGAGGTTATATTGAGTTGAGAGACAATGTGGAAGAATATTTAATTGGAAAAAGAGGAGAGAGAAAGAGAGAGAGAACGAGTTCGGAATATTAGTGCACAGAAATGTATGACAGATGGACTGTCTGCCTGCTGTTGCGTAACCGTAACCCGAGGAATAGGAGGCCAAGGGTGAAGGAGGGGGTGAGTGATGCAAGACAAGTTTCAATCCATATGCCGTCTCGCGATTTTTTGACAGGATATGCAGGGTCTTGATGTCGATGTCTTACTCACAATTATGTCCTTGAACAATTGATAGACATGCCCCGACTCGGAAACACCGTCGGGAGTCAAGATTGAGGCTTGCATTTGTGGTGGTTGAAATTTATTTTCGTCGCTTGATGCCGGGAGCCGATAGAAGATGTTGTGGATACATTCAACGGTTTTTTCGTATCAGGTAAAACAATCTTCATTCATTGGAAAGATATGGTATGTAGATGCAGGCGAGATGCTGCATGTTACATATAATGAATGGAGCCAAAAGCATGGCGCCAACACACACCCTACCCATGGAAGGGTTCGACAAACAATGAAATCCTGCATGGTGATAACTTGTTGAGGAATTCGTCTTTGTGGCAGGACCCCTGTTTCTCGTTTGCAATTAGCAGCTGACGAAAAATACCCAAGAAACCTGCAAGGGGAGTTGGAGGAACCCAATTGCAGTTGACTCGGGTGTCGCCTTTGTGGGCTCGAGAACGAAGAAAAAGGGTAATAACGTGCGTACTTTCCCAGAGAACGAAATTCCCGGTACACGGATACAGACACATGTCGTGCAACGAGATAAGCGGGATCTTGCAGGACCACAACACGACTTTTTAGGTTTCACTTTCGCCCGCTTCAGTTTATCACCGCTGACGAGCGGGAAGGCGACGAGCCACATTTGAACCGTTCGGTGACATTGATTGGATGGTGGCGCCTTCCACTCCCGTGCTCCAATTCACATGCGGGATGGGTGGGATACATGCAGAAGGACTGAGCGGCCTAGTTTCATTTGAGATGGCCGCCAAAAACCATGATCTCGGATCTTTTTGCTGCCGCTGCCGACAGCATTCAAGATATCATGAATCTTCATCCCATCTACCCAAAAACCTCGGTCAAATGTCCTTTCTTTGTTCAACATCAGACCACTTTCCCAACCGCCTGCCATCTCTGAAAGGACATTGCACCTTTCCGAGGAGATGTCTTCTTTTAATTCTCCGTTCTCCAGCCGGGAAGCATCATGCCGTGCTCGGTTTACGTTTTCGACTCCATCCATTCAGACGCGACCAGTGCAAATGCCGAAAAAGCAAGACAGAAAGCGACCCTTTTTTTTCACTCATTTCTTGACGTCGTCGCACAAACCTATGGACGGGAGCCGATGCTACCGTCCTCGTATCGTAGAAAGTCACCTGGACCCCTATTACGCAAACTGACAGCTGTTGCTTTGTTTGGGGGCACTGGAATGTCTTGGAACCTGAGGCTGGAGTCGTGACACTCGTTGTGCCACAAGGGCCTTTTCATGTTGGACCCTCTCATCTGAATGACCCGAAGTAATACCAACAGGCAGAAGACTCTCGTGGCTGGTAAGGTGCACAAACTCTTCCCCAGAGTTTTCAGTCCTCATCTCATTTCCCACCGGGGAAACACTTGTCTCTCGGTAGAACTGAATCTATTTTCCCATATTAATCCTGATCTTTCCCATGCTCAAACGGCCTTATGCAGGGCCCTTGAGCTGCTCTCAGGGCCGTATTCCGGAGTGGCTGTCTCAACGAGAGACCCTTTGCACCGTGAACAGAGACCTTCAACCCATGGAATAAAAGGGTTGCTCTCAGGTATGTCGCTAGTGCACAAACAAAGCTTTGCTCTGGGTCCCCGGTCTCATGATAATTCCACAGCCGCATGTCAAGAGAGACACGTTTTTCGTACGCGCAAAATACCGACCGCTGTCCATGTCTTACCTCAAAATAAATCACCCCCCAAAGATACATAGACAGCCAGTCAGCGCGTTCAAGTTACACACCTGTATCCTCAACATATCCATGCCGTCATATCAATCCTTGCTGAACTCTTCAGAATGAACCCTCAAACGCAGACACACCTAACATACCCAACGAATTCCAGAACCACCATCCGCACACGTACCCCTCAAAGTCTAGACCTAGCCCCAAGTCCCGAAAACTCCTTTCCAGCAACGTTCCACGACCTAAACTTGCCGTGACACCCAAGACGGCAGACCACATGAGCCCAATATTTCCTCTTCCCGTATCCAGGCCTTAAAGGAAAGAAAAAACCACAAAGAACAAACCTGTAAACAACGTGCGTACCCAGAATCCATGACCCCGAGTTTCAGGGGAACCAGATGGACACGAACCAGACTTTAACCTCACTCCCCATCACTATTGTTGTTTAATTTGATCCGAGAATGGGTTATTCCTCTCTTTCCCCTCCAGATTCCCTCCGTCAATATGCCACATCATATCAACATGAAATATTTTCAGTCGATTCTGGTCAATATCAGGCATTCCGAGACTAAACATTGGAACATTCATTTGTATAAAGAACTATCAAGCCAAACGATCCCGATACCAAACGCATATCGTTTCTCTCTCTTTCCCATACCCGAAACCTCGAGAATACAATTCACCCATACCCGTCCATCCGTCCCGAACGTGCGTTGGCTACACCACACGCAGCTCATTCTTCGTTTTCTCCGGAGGTTAAGGGTCAGGTTTAATTAAACACAAACATCAAGCATACTTGACCTACCAAAATCACTCTTATAACTCATCGGATGAAAAGAGTAGACATGGGAGAATACTAATATCATCAAAGTAAACTTTTAATTGACGTCTCATTCAATGAGAGATTAATAGGTATAGCTGCAGTCAACAAGTATGGCCACACTCAATTTATGGATTTTGGGCGTTAAATATATAGGCCCATTACTCACCCGTATTCAAGCTCCTTCTCAACCACAAACCCCCAGTAAATTTTTTTTAAAAAAAAATAAAACCGACGATTTTTAGATATTATATCGTTTATTCTAATAGTATTTTTTTATTTATTTTTCTGTGGTTGTGGTTGGTGCTTTGTACATGGATGTATGTGGTGACTTTTGGTGTAAAATGGGGTGTGTGGCCATACTTTTTGATCATGACTTTTTTTTAGGTAGGTAATACTACCATGGGAAACACAAACACTGCTCCCCGTCCCTAATCCTGTTTATACGTAATGCACCCCTTGAATGAGTGTGTTCGTTCTCGCGCAGCGAGTCTTTTACAAACTCACTTTTTTTCTTAAAACAAACAGAAAGTTTTAAAGAGAAGACAGACCTTCCCCCAAAAAAAAGAAAAAAAAAGAATAGAATCTGAAACTCGGCATCATCTTCCGAGATTTTACTCTGGAGAGGTTACAGTATTCAACCCCAAGTTGGCATGTGATACCACATCATCAACAAAAAGATACAATAATAAGGGCATGGATTATGCTTAAGTCTTGCACAACACTACGTACCTCGGATAATTGCAGAAAGAAATCTCCTGATGATTCCTTCGTAATTAGGTACGGCAAAATAGTGAATATTTTCTTTTTTTGGCACGCTTTTCTATTTCCTGTTGCGTTGACCGTGAAATTTCAACTTTTCGGCAATTGGATTGATGATCGTGATGACGTGAAAAAGCTTGAATCTTAACGATGATAAAAAGCCAGACTGTGTGGATTGGATGGAGTCTTCATGCGTAGCGATAAAGCTGGATGCCCTGACCTTGTCTGTGGTGAGAGCAATGATTGACAACTAGCAGCAGCGGCTCGCCGGGCGGAGTGGGAAGTCCCGTCTCTGCGGGTCAAGGAGGAGAAAAAAAGAAAACGGCTGCCAAAGGTAACCGTGACTGGAGTTGTGTGTGGAGTGTGGATTGGCATACCAGCTGTGTGGAGTCGTGCTGAAACGGTCTAATAAAAAGATCATGAACAACATGCTTCGTTTTTTTGGTCATTGAAATGATTGCCAAAAAAGGTTTCATTCAACGACCTTTCCTTTGAGCCGAATTTGCCGGGTGTCACCGAAATTTACATACGATAACCTGATGAAAGTGTGGAAGTTTCCAGGTCTGAGGTGTGATCCGTCTTCGGCAGTTGACCAGTCTGTTCTTGCCTTCTTCCAGGGTGCCAGTGCCTGTCTCGATGAAACCTCTTGAGGAAGGAAAGTGCGATGGCGAAATTGCTCAAGCCCAGAACCTTGCTGGCTCACCGCCCCCCCTTCCCACCCTTCCAAAGAATTTCTTTTTGCAGAGATCCCTTACCTCGTCATGTTTCTTCAATGGCACGCAATCAACATCAAAGTTTGGGTCGACACAACCCTCGTGGGCTTATTGAGAGGTTCACACGGCACGTTATCAGTTTCCGAGGCCAAGATGTCCTCGACAACGACCGAAACGACCAAACGACGTGGGGGCTGATGACCGACGACGTGGTCCTTGAGGCAACCACCGCGGATCTGATGCCGGTGAGTGCTAAACCTGAGTTTTCCGTTGATGGTTTAGCTCAGGGGGTCATTTCTCTTGAAAGGCATTGTCAAGACATTTTCTTCCGTGGTTACCGTTAGCGTGGTTGTTTTAGTGTCTTGATGTTCAAACACCAAGTGGGCTTGTCATGAGCGGAGGCTATCCAATTGGCTGGACTAGCTCCCGCATGGAAGCTAACCAGGACGCTAGACTCGAACAACGTTAGACGTCTGGGATTGGGGGTGGGGGGAATCTGCCAATCCGCTCACTCGGCCGAGTCTTCCCCGGCAGCGTGGTAACGAGGAATTGCGAGATGCAGATTGAGGCCCAAGGAGGGCAAGATGTGGTGGCGGCGCAGTCTACAGTCCTGGGATCCATTGCACAAGGTCAGAAGCAAAAGAAAGGAAGCAAACAATGGTGGCACCTAGGCATCTCAGCATGATCGATCCAACAGACTGACCTCCCTGCCCACGAATTAAGTGGCACTGCAAAACAACCCCCCATACAAATTAGTTCCATTTTAATGGCCAGTAAGTCCTCCTTCCAATTCCAAACAGTCCTTGAAAACCTGGGGAATCTGATCAACCCGCTTCTTAATTGTCGGTATTTCCAGCTTAGCCCAGCCCTCCTCTGCAAGGCTACAATAAAAATCAATTGATTTGGTTGATTTTTGACGACGTTGTGGTGGTGGTTGTGGTGGTGGGGTTTGTTTTGCAGTGCCACTTATTTCGTGAGCAGGGAGCTGACATAAACTCAGAAATACCGCTCGCTGTCCGAGGCAAGGGAGAGAGTAAACCCCCAGTCTCCCCCCGCGAAGCGAACCGCCTACCAATCAGTCGATGTCGCATTTTCTTTCTTCTGCCCAAAAATCTACTGCGTACCCTGGCTAGCCCCGGCCTCTCCATCCATCGCTGCGTGGGCAAGGACCACAGGACGGCCAGAGGGAGACAATGGCAAATCTTGCCATGTCGTGGTCATCTTATGCTGCAGGACTCAAGTGATGTCTCCCGCGGGCCAGTAATAATAATACACACCCAGTAAACCACCGGAGTCTCTTGGTCCTGTCTCTCTTTTCTGTTTTCGACCCTTTGAGAAATGCCCCTTCGGCACCAGGACCAACAACGACTCCAACACCGTACACGACAATAAAAGACTGCTGAAGGTTAAGGTCCAGGCAGTCCCGGCAGCGCCGTAAACGTCTTGACGATGCCGGCTATCGCGATTCGCTCCGTTGTTCCCGCCGCGGCGGAGGTATACCACAAACTGGCGACTCGGGAGTTTGTTCCAGGGAGCAATCAGGCCTCGGTCTTCATTGTTGGCATAGTATTTTCTATTGTTGCTCTTACTGTAATGGGACTGCGCATCTACTGCAGAATTTACATTACTCAGGGTGGCCTGGGAGTGGATGATTGTAAGCCCCTCTTGCCGTTGAATATTATACCAACAAGACGAGAGACTAACAAGATTCTCCCTATCAGGGCTCATGCTTGCCGGTGTTATTTGCAATGTCGGTCTTTCTATCGCAAACATGGTGTGTGCGTGGTATGGTGCCGGAGTTCACAGTGGGTTTTGCCTTTCCCCTTTTTCCCCTTTTTCCCCTGAGGACGCCCACGAAACAGACCTAACCACCAAACCTCGCAACAGTGACCGACCGCTCGCTAGAAGCTTGGATAGAAAACTATTCAGGACTGTTCCAATCCAATTACGCCAACCGCCTACTCTACGTTATCGCCTTGTGCCTTGTCAAAACGAGTCTTCTCATCTTTTACCTCCGCGTGGATCCTCGCAACTGGACCAGATATGCCATCTACTTCCTTATGTTCACCGTAATCGGCCTCACTCTTGCAACGGTGCTGATCTGCATCTTTGAGTGCTGGCCTCCTTCTCTTTACTGGAACATCCCTGCTCAGTTGAGTGGTTTGGCTGCCGAGAAGTGCATGAGCGCCGCAAGCAGACAAAACTTCTTTGAGGCCAACGGCATCATCAAGTGAGTTACTTTCTTTGCTGAAAAGAAGACTCTTTCTAACAGCCGTTACAGCATCGTCCAGGATGTTGGTATTTACCTGCTCCCGGTCCCCATGTTGTGGAAGCTCCAGGTTCCTCGTAGACAAAAGGTTGCTCTGCTCTTCCTCTTCTGCATTGGATTCGTCGCTCTTGCAGCCGCCTGCGTTCGTTATTACTATGTCCTCAAGCTCGAGAACAGCGAGGATATCTGGTTCTACTTCGCCGACTCTCTGAACTGGTGCTCGATCGAAGTTTACGCTGCCATTATTTGCGGTTCAGCATCAACATTCCGTGTTCTCTTCAAGACTTACGCTCCTCGCCTCTGGGGAGGTTCATGGTACGGTAACGGGGTCAGCGCTGAGGCCGGCACCAAGCACCCTTACAACAAGTCTGGCAGCGGCAGCTTTGCCCTCAGAACGTTTGGACAAGGCGACGACTCAAGGAGCAAGAGAAGCAAGCATGAGCTCACTGCTATGGACAGCAATAGCGAGGAGGCTATCGTGCCCAAGGCAGGATCATCAACACACAATGGCAGGAATAACACTATTGTTATGAACAGCGAGTTCCATATGGAGGTTGGGACGGCATCTGTCCACGGAGACCCGGAGAAGACGTACATTGTTCCTCAGAGTTTGAGGGACTAAACAACAAGCATCACCAGCATTTTCATTCAGCATCATGATACCTTAGACGTCGGTGTTAGGGATAGACTTTTGATACGAACACAAGATTCTTTTTTTTTCTTTCTTTTTTGCTTTTTCTTCAATTCTGTTAGCTGATAAAAACATACCGATTTACACTAAATATTCGCAATCTTCTTTGTTGTCAGAATTCGATGAGTGGACCCAACAGTGTGGGAAGGGAGGGAAAGAGGACCCAAAGACGGACCAGCATGCGGACACCAGGATGCAATGAAACCAAGAAAGAAAAATATAGCCAGGGGTCGAAATCACCCCTCTTACTAGCGAATGCAGCTCCCCTGGACGTTCTGCGGACGGGATTCCCCAACTGTGTTAGTCAGTCTCCAGAATTCTTTACTATCGTTTGACGACTGGGAAAAGCAACATGGCACATTGTCACTGATAATCGGCGCCCCTGGCTCACGGCTCACCGCCCCCCCCCCTCCCCCCGTTTCTGGCATGTTGCGCAGTAATAGTGTGGAGTACAAGACAATAAATAACTGGGGCTATCGAGATGTATGTGTGGGCGTGCTATAACCATGATGGAGAGACCACCCCGGAACCCCAAGGGGGGAGGTATGTAAATAAGTGGTTGTCGTCGTCGTCGTTGTCTTTTGTTCTTTTTCCCAGACTCTTCCTCTTTTCTCTCAACATAAAACACAAAACTCACCATGGCACCAACAACCAAAATCCTCCTCACCGGCGCAACCGGCTACGTGGGCGGTACTCTCCTCCACCGCCTCGTCAACAGCTCCGATCCTACTATCAAGTCTCTCACCTTCGACGCTCTCGTCCGCACCGACGAAGCCGCGGACAAGCTCAAGGCTGCCTACGGGGACCGCATCACTACCATCAAGTGGGCTGGTCTCACCGACACGGAGCTCATCCCTGATACGTCGGCCAACTACGACATCGTGATCAACGTCGGCTCGGGGTTCATTACTGATGGAGCTCTCGCGTTCGTCAGGGGCCTTTCCCGCCGCGTTGGAAAGGATGACGGGACACCCGCGCCGTGGATTCTGCAAATCTCGGGATGCACCAACCTGGCCGATAAGCCTCTGACGGGCACCCCTTACCCGGACAGGGTGTGGGACGATGCCGACTCCGGAGCGGTGTACGAGTATGAGAGGTCGCAGGACGCTCTCAACCCTTACCCGCAGCGAACTACCGAGGTTGGAGTCTTGACGCTGGCGGACGAGCTCGGCGTCAACGCCGTGTCGCTCAACACGCCGCTCATCTTTGGCGAGGGCAGCGGTCTGTTCAACAGGCAGGGGATTATTATTCCCGTACTGATGCGGTATACGCTCATGCACGGGTACGGATTCAAGCTCACCGAGACGGCGAATTTTGATTGGGTGCACGTTGAGGATCTGGCGGACGCTTATATTCTGCTTGTGAAGCTCATTCTTGAGGGGAGGGGGGATGGCGGTGGAGGAGGAACTGCTATTCCCAGGGGCAAGAAGGGAATCTTGTTCCCGGCCGTTGATCGGGCTCTGCAGACGGAGATTTTTGAGCGGTGTCTGGATGCCGCTTTCGAGATGGGATTGCTGCCTAGGGAGGATACGCCCCGGGAGAAGACTATTAGGCAGGTGCCACTGAAGGAGATTGCGGACGAGATCACGGCCGGGTTGATGGATATGGCCGAGCAGGGCTGGGCGGGAAACAAAGCGATGAAGGGCACGGTGTTGAGGCGGCTCGGGTGGGAGCCGAAGCACGGGAGGGAGAGCTGGGTTAAGGATTACAGGGACGAGTTGGTGGCGCTCAAGGAGGGGAGGCGGCCGTATACTTTGGATAGCTGTATTGGGACTAAGGAGTACGAGTAGGTAGACTAACAAAGACCACCGCTCAGGTTGCCCTTTGCTCGATCCTTCGAAAGGAGTGATGGGGGCAAGCCCCCAAACCCCCGGCCTCGCTTCGCTCGATAATCTGTATTTTTGGTGATGCTTTCGTTTATTGGCTTTGGAGTACTGGTATCAAATTAGTCATTTTGGAGAGCTTCGCTTGGATAATTAAGTGATGCTGATCTGGATGGTGAAGGTGTGGTGAAGTTTAGGTTGGGCGACTGCTTGAGGCGGGTTTAAAAAATGAAGGATTATCAACTGAGCATTATGCAGTTACACGTCAACAACCGATAATGATCAGGACACGGTTGATTGATTTGCTGCCGCGCCAGGGTCGTAAGGCAGCAGCAGCTGTGATTGCGCAAGGGAATGTGGTATTTTTGAGTTTTGAGAAATATTTGAAAAGCCACTTCAAGAGAACGGACGGAACCATTCTTGGTTTTTTTTTTTTTTTTTTTTTTTTTTGCCGATATATTTTTCTACTCATATAATTGAGTTTCCAACACAGACATATTCCCTGTCCTGTCAAACAAGGAAAAATTATATACATAGAACCATCCCCAGATTTTAGCGGAACCGCCGCCTGCTTGCTCGGAACCTTACCCGCACCCACAGCGAACAGCTTAGGCTGCCCCGCATTACGTAGCTCATCTTTACCTTACGGTAGTGGGGTGCGTTTTCTCCGCATTTGGGCCGCTCGCCGCCCTTTCCTTTGAGTGATCAACACCGTCATCAGGTCTCTTTTACCTTACGCAGTAGATCTCGTGCCTCTTTACGGGCGGTCGGGAAAAAAAGCTTATTCAGTTCCCAGGTTTTCCCAAAGCCCTCGTCTCTTCGTGCAAACGACCCGCTGGTACTGGAAAACTTATTTCTTTCGTTGTTCTCATTTTTTGTCGTTAATTGCGATTCTTGCCACAACACTGCACTGCACTGCACTCTGTTTGACGAGCCCAGGGAACGAGAGATAATAACGAAGTCGAAGCCACCGCCGGGTCTGCGAAGACGACGACGACGACGACGACACTGAGCTTGGGTATAGAGAGACTAGAGTAAAGATGTTTGACATATTCGCTCACCTACTTTCGTACGTTCATGAGGGTACTGTGCTGTGCGTGTATGGGTGGTGATGATTGACCAGAGTATAAAACAGATCAATAACTTCTTTTCTCTTCCCCCTTTTCGCGTCGTATAAAGCGCTCAAGACCTCTGATCCGGCACAGTTGACGCCATGGTTGATGTATTGGGTTGTGTTGGCTTGTGCGCTGTTGGTTGAGAGTTGGACAATCTTCATCCTGCAATGGTACGTTTTTATTCTCCTTCCTGGCTCCCGCTTGTATATCCCCTCTTTTGCCGCCGTGTTAACCTCGCCAACGCTCGGTAGGATCCCGTTCTACGCCTACCTCCGCCTCTTCTTCCTCCTCTACCTCATCCTCCCGCAAACCCAGGGAGCCCGCCAGATATACGAAGACTACGTACATCCTTACCTCCAACAGAACGAGTCGGCCATAGAGGAGTTTATTGCCTCTTCGCACGAAAAGCTCAAGGCTGCTGGTCTCGCCTACTTGAAACAGTTGATTGAGTATATCAAACAGAACGTCTTTGGTCTTCCGGCGACTCCGGTGCAACAGCAGCAGGTGCCGGCGCAGCAGCAGAGTGCGCAGGGGTACACGCAGAGTTTGTTGGCTAGGTTTACCAGGCCGTCTAATGTTGGTGTTGGGGGAGGGGGGGATTTTTATTCTTTTCTCGCCGGTGCAGTTTCTGCTGCTACTGGAGCCGGAACGGGCACACAACAACAGACTCCGACGCAGACACAATGGAGTAGTATCATACCGGATGCGGTGAGGAATGCGGGACAAGGGGCGAGGATGAGTTTTATTGCCGCGCAGAGGGAGAGGTTGGTGGCTGTTATGAATGCGCTAGACAGGGAGGAGGAGGCTGCCAGGCGGGTTGGGAGTATTAATCTGGATGGTGGGTCGAGCAGAAGTGTGAGCGGGGAGAGCGTTGCTGGACTTGCTAAGAGCAAGAGCGAGGTGGATTTTGTCAAGTTGGATAGGGACGAGGCTACGCCGTTGGAGCAGAAGGGTGGCGGTGGGTGGTTCGGATGGGGTGGTCAGGCGGGGGCGGAGGAGGATAAGAAGAATGAGTGAGGGGGAGAAGGGGGAGAGGGGGATTAGATCTTTTGGGTTGAGTGGGAGGACTTTTACTTTAATTTTGCATGGATGGTTTAAAGTCATAAATAGATTGGGTGATATGGAGTTTTATCTGTTCTCTTCTGGCAATAGAAACTGAGGTTGCTGTTCGGTGTTGAAAAATATAGTTTTCTGAAAACGTATTACTCTTGTGATATAGTGATACTTTCCAAAATAGGGACTGGGCAACATTGAGTATGGCATTCGTCTGACCAAGCCGACTTGAATCTGCAAGCAGTCAATCTTACGTATCATTTCTGCAAGCTGCAAAGGCTATTTTCAACGGGGACTCCGAATCTTGGCTCGATTTGGATATCTCCCACCTCCGATGCCCGATGCCGATACCCCGGCAGCCGCCGAAATGTCTCCACTTTTTCTCGGCCGCTGCCGGGGTGGTCTCCGGAGAGGGAGGGGAGGATGGGAGGATGGGAGGAGGGGAAGATAGCCCCTTGGCGAACGATATACTCTAAATATTTACCGTCGTGTTCTCTTCCGAATACATACTCACTTTCATCTTTTTATTCCATAATTCAGTCCAGGAATATCCATCATCACAAACATAACCCCTCAAGATGGCATCACCTAAGCACTCACCAGCAACTCTCCTCTCCTCACTCCTCCGCATCACCGAAGAGAAAATCGTTCCTCTGACGGCTCAGGGAGTCTCGTCGGGCTCAAAACTCTTCGGCGCCGCCATCCTCAACCGCTCGGACCTCTCGCCCGTCACCGTGGCGACCAACAACGAGAAGGCGTCCCCGCTCCTGCACGGAGAGATCAACTGCATCCAGCAGTTTTTTACGTCGCCCGCCGAGGGCAGACCGGCCACCAAGGACTGCGTCTTCTTCGCGACGCACGAGCCCTGCTCCCTGTGCCTGTCGGGCATCACCTGGTCCGGGTTCAACGAGTTCTACTACCTGTTCACGTACGAGGACTCCAGGGACCTGTTTTCGATCCCCTACGATATAGACATTTTGGAGCAGGTTTTCAGGGTCCCCGCTCCGGGAGATACCGAGGAGAGTCTGAAGAGCAGGCCGTTGTACAACCGGAGGAACAAGTTTTTCGTGGCAAAGAGCTTGTCTGATTTGGTTGGGGAGATTGAGGGTGAGGGTGAGGATGAGGAGAGGAAAAAGTGGGAAGGGGAGATTAGGAGGGTTAAGGCAGTCTATGATGGGTTGAGCGAGACTTATCAGCAGGGGAAGAGGAAGGGGGAGGAGAGCGCCAGTGTGTGGAAATGATTTTCTTTTTTTTTTTCCTAAAGGGGAGGTTCAGATATGATGATTTGATGATTATGAATAATATGCAGTTATTTTTAAGTCTCTTTTTTGGCCTCCGAGCCTGAACGGTTTGCTCTTTGATATCGTATTTTGAGAGGGTTCTGTCTGTCATGATGAGGGGGGAGAGGCAGACTTCTGCCAAGTCTCCACATTTACACTGCTACATATCAATCGAAATTTCCACTTTCTCACTCACTCTCGCATCTTCCTCACTGACACCACCACCGCCAAAATGCACTACATAAAACTCCTCCGCCCTCCGCAAATAGAACGGGTCAATCGCCCAGAAGGACAAATACTCAAACTAGTCCTGGCAATAACTACAGACCTAGGCGACTCATACCTCTCACCCAAAGAACCCATAGATCTCCTCGTCATCGGCGCCTACGCAAAAGATGGACAACTCGTCCCAGTCAACCTCACCACCAACCAACGCAACATTCCCAAATGGAAAACAGGAATGAGAGTACTCAAACTCGACGTCCCATTTCCCTCACAACAGCATCCCATCGCCACTATTCAGGTCCGCCCTCTCAAAAGGGAACTAACCTGTCTCGGCACGACGGACATATACCCACCAACAGGGAAAGGACTCATAATGGCTGCGTTTTCTGATATTGGCGGACCGAGGGACTCGGCAGTCTGTTTCAGGAGTTTGAGACTTACGCCGGATACTCAGACCTTGCAAGTCGAAGAGGACATGGGAGATTCCATCGCGAGGCACATCTGGGACTCCGGGATCGCGACTGCTTCCCTCATAGCAGACATGCTATTGACTCAAAACGGCAACACGCAAATGCCCATGTTTCGTTCCCTCTTGCAGTCAGAGCAACAGTTGAGAATACTGGAAATAGGCTGCGGGATTGGGACGCTGGGCATCGCGATGGCGCGAATCCTCGGTCACTGTTCAACACTTCCCGCGCCAGAAATATTGATGACGGATCTTCCCGAGGCGGAAAAAAGGGCAAGAGCGAATATTGCGCGCCAGCCTGAGTCCGTGGCGTCTAGTCTTGATTTTGAGAGTCTAGATTGGGAAGATGGGCAAGTGGGTGTGTTTGGGGAGAAAGTGAAGAGCCAAAAGTGGGATTTGGCGGTGGTTAGCGATTGTACTTATAATACGGATACCTTGTTGCCTTTGGTTAGGACGCTCTCGGCTGTGCATGGTTTGAGTAAGGGTATGAGCAAGGGAGAGAATGAAGGGCCAAAGGTATTTTTGGCTACCAAGTCGAGGCATTCGTCGGAAAGGGAGTTTTTTGATCTGATGGCGCGGGATGGGTGGGTTATCGAGGAGGAGGCCGAGGTTGGGTTGCCGCATGTTGATGATGGTGGTTGTCCGGTGGAGGTTTATTTGTTTGGGAAGAAGTAAAAATAAAAGGTAGAAGGAAGCTGAGATGGCGGCGCTCTCGCATGCCATTCATGGAGGCTTTGATTGAGACTTTGGCATATGGATGATGTGGATGACGGTGAGAGCAATGCCAGCCGATTACGACATCAAGTTCATTCAGGGGTAAGATATCACGGAAGAAGTGAGCTGTCTCCGAGAGCCCGTTTGGTGTTTTTGGGAACACACTCCTGGCGATACATCCGGTGAAGCCCATCTGGGTCAGCTACCGGATCACAAGCAAATACTGCAAAGGACTTTTTGCCCCATTAGATAAATTTAATATCTAGGTATGGCGTTGAACTGGGTGATATGCGAGCCATCCTTCACTACAATACGAATGTTCCTCCAGGGCTGTGGTCCCAAAAATAGCTTCTCACTCTGAGGATTGAGAGATGATGTCTCGCAGTGCACTGTGTCTCTTCAAAAGCATGGAGGATACAAATCCCTGTAAAGGATTCAACGCCTACTCAAATCTGACAACGATAACAAACACAACACAACACACTGGATGATGTTGAGGTGACCTGGTAGTCCTTCAAAAGTCTTCCAACCCAGGAACAGCCCACAACCGAATCATGCCTCCACCTACCTGTCAGAAAGTCATCCCATCTATTTTTTTTCAACTCCGCCAATAACATTTTCGCCGTTCGATTTGTATTTCTGACTTGAAGCTTCGAGACTCTAGTCGAACCATTGCAAATTGATGACTGATGTGAAATATCTGTCCTCTGATTGGTTGGAGTGATAGACTCTCAACCAATCAAACGGCCAGAGATGACCCAATCAGGCGGTTCTTGCTGACCACGGCAAAGGACCCACCACCCCGTTGTTGGCGGCGAGGCTGTTATAAGCTGAGACAGGTTTTATGGAGTCCATCACTGAATCATCAGTCGATCTGCGAAAGGTGTATGTATATAAGAGTCGTCCCTTTCTCTTGTTTTAAGTTTAGAATAATATCATCATCCAATAAACCAACGATTACGATAATTCACTCGAGTTGAAACCTACTAAACATCAACTCACCTTTCTCAACTTCACCAACTCAACAACTACAACAACTCAAGACACTTCACTTACACACACAACCACCAAAAAGCACAATCACCATGTCTTCCAAGGCCTCAACCTGCTGCGGCAAGTCCGCTGAGTGCCTCTGCGGTACGTTCCTCCCTTCCTCCTCCTTATCATCACGCACATCATCCCATCTCTTAAACCCTCTGCCTACTTATAACTTCTTGACTCAATGCTGACTTATTTTTTTTAGCCAAACAAGCAACTTGCTCCTGCGGCAAGCAATCGGCCCTCCACTGCTCCTGCGACAAGGCATCCTCCGAGAACTCCGTCGAGGGCGCCCGCTGCTCTTGCCGCGCTAGACCCGCCGGACAGTGCACCTGCGAGCGGGCTTCGGCCGAGAACCAGACGCCGGAGGACTCGTCAAAGGCGTGCGCTTGCGGCCAGAGACCTGCTGGTGAGTTTTTATTCAGTTCCAAAGGCGTACATATATGAGTGAGAATGATGTCTGACTAGAAAAAATAGATGCATGCACTTGCGAGAAGGCCGCGGATGGGGGTTATGATCCCTCTTCGAACGAGACGGATTTTACTACCAAGAAATAATCAAGCCGTGAAAAAAAAAAGCTTTCTTCATGGCTGCTTCTTTCTTTAGGGGTTTTGGGGGGTTTAGCATTGGTTGGGACAGGGATAAAGGGTGAATGGGTATTGGCGTTTTGATGTTTTTGTTTTTTTAAACGGGCAAGAACAACGAGATTCCTCTAATAAGAGAGGGGAAATAAAAGGCTTAATAAAATGTCTTTCGTGACGTTTGGTTGGATGTTGATGGGATGTGTGTAATGTCTCCTCTGCCGCATACGTGCACTCCAAATTCCACCATCTCGATCATATCGGACAGGATTTATAGACGGGACGGGAAGGCGCATGAACTTTACAGTAACGAATATTGATGGAACCGGGAATGAGTGAAGAAGGAACCCGGATTCTGACGATTAAGGTGATATAATATGGTGGTGTGCGACCTGGTTGCGCAAACACTTGTTTTTTATGAGCTGACAATGGCTGACTGTGGACAAACTCCTGGCGCGCCTGAAACCTCAAGACTCGGCGCGGGGTTACTCGAGTCCGACCAGAGACAATCGAGATTGTGACGAGGCAAGATCAATGATAGGTGAATAAGACGTGCAGATGGTGCTGTTTTCTCTCACTTGCATTGTGCTGTGCATTGTTCGAGTCTAGCACCAAAATGCCAGTTGAGTCGGGTATTCATGCATGTCTTTTTTTGCAACCGCCAGCCTCGTTGATTTATTCCACCCGATATTCACTCCAAGAGAAGAATAACCAAAAAAAGGAGACGCGCAGAGATAAAAACATTAAAAAAATAAAAATAAATAAAAAAAGTCTCATGACGGAAAAAGGCGGTCGAAGTAAACTTGGAAAAGGCGGGAATGATGAATGATTTGCGCGCGCGCGCGACAGAACAGGGGGGAAACAAAGCCTGACCGCCCGGCAGAAATCCAATTGCCAGGGGTGCTGGCGCCACTGTTGCACTGGCGTGATTAAGCGAACAGGGGTATTTCCCCCCAATGAGCTCATCATTTTATACCAGAACTCTGCGAAAAGTGAATAGGAAAATTCGAGAATTTGATACAATAAAATAATCAATTGAGCTGAACTAAATAAAAAGTGCTGAATAGAAAGTAAGCGGATAACCTATTGTAGGAGAACTCAGAATAGGGGGGAAAAAAAACCAAAAAAAAACCGTTTCCGGGTTGAATGAGAAAGATTCCGGATGCGGCGGCCATTGTGGACACCATCCCTGTCCAAAAAAAAAAGCTGATCGAATTAACCCCAAAAAAAAAACAAAAAAGGCCCAGCCCCAAAAAAAGGTGTGGTGGTGCGCCGCGCTGTTTTCGCAGCCAAAAACCCTGAACCTTCGACTCCCCCCTTCAGCTCTTTGTCAACAAAAAACCGTCCACCACCAAATTCCATCGCGACCTGTTTTTTTCTCACACAAGTCATAGATTTGTTCCCTTTTAAAGACCTATAGTCGAGTCAATTCGATCTTCTTATTTGCTCGCCTGATTTATCAGCATCCCAGAAACAAAAGAAGAATCATAACAATGCCTCCCAAGAAAGCTACCGCCGCGACGAGCGCGACGAGAGTCGGTGCGCGCACGAGAAAACCCACCACTGCGCCCGTCGCTGATGAGCCCGCTGCGCCAAAAGCAGCCGCTACCAAGAAGACTACCACTACTAAAGCTTCAGGAGTGAAGAAGGTTACTACCACAGCCACCAAGAAGGCTGTTGCCCCCAAGAAGCCCGCTGCTGCCGCAAAGAAGCCCGCTGCCAAGAAAGCCGCCCCTGTCGAGTCGGACAAGGAGAACCAAATCACTATCGCATCCAGAGCTGCCAAGCGCAAGCGCGAGGAAGAGGATGAAGTAGAAGGAGAAGAGGAAGAGGAGGAGCAAGATGAGGTCGTCGAGAAGCCCAAGGCCAAGCCCAAGCCCGCGCCAAAGAAGGTCGCCGCCCCTAAAGCCAAGCGCGTTGCGCGCGAGCTCAAGGCCATCAACGAGCCCCCAACGCAGGTAATGGACATTTTCGTCTTCGGTGAAGGCACCGCAGGCGAGCTCGGTCTCGGCAGCGTTCGCGTCGACGGCAAAAAGCCCATCGACGTCAAGCGACCGCGTTTCAACCCCAACTTGAAGGGAGTCGTCCAGGTTGCCTGCGGTGGCATGCACGTCGCCGCGCTTACCAACGAGAACAAGATTCTTACTTGGGGTGTGAACGACCAAGGCGCGCTCGGACGCGACACGACCTGGGATGGCGGTGTGAGGGATGTTGACGATGAGGACGAGTCTGACGACGAGGACGATACGGGCATGAACCCCAAGGAGAGCACCCCCGCCGAGGTTGACATGTCTGATGTCCCACCTGGAACTACTTGGGTGCAGCTTGTTGCCAGCGACAGCGCGACTTTTGCGTTGACTACTACTGGCTTGGTTTATGGTTGGGGCACTTTTAGAGTAAGTATTTTCTTGATTCTTTCGCCACATACACATCACACTGACACACCGTTTCACAGAGCAACGAAGGCGTTCTCGGCTTCTCCAGAACGACGGAAATCCAAAAGAAGCCCACTCTCGTGCCTGAAATCTCCAAAATCAAGCAACTCGCCGCAGGCCTCAACCACGTCATCGCCCTCGACGAGAAGAACAAGATCTACGCCTGGGGCGCGGGGCAGCAAGCCCAGCTCGCCCGTCGCCTCCTCGAGCGCGACGACATGGCTGCTCTTTATCCCACAGGCATCGGCGCCCTCCCCGGCCGCGCAAAGGCGGAGACGATCACCTGCGGCTCATACCACTGCTTCGTCATCGACTCGAAGGGCCGTGTGATCTCCTGGGGCCTAAACAACTACGCGGAATGCGGCCTGGACGAGTCGGTAGGCGTCGACGGCGGCTACGTCATGCGTCCTCAGATCGTCTCTTCCCTCTCTCAATACCAAATCACCGGCATCGCGGGAGGCGAACACCACTCCCTCGCTTGCACCTCTGACGGCCAACTCCTCACCTGGGGGAGAATCGACGGCCATCAGGTCGGTCAGCCTTCGGCCAGCTTCAGCGAGGACAACACGGTATGGGACGAGCGCAACCAGCCGAGAATCCTGACGGTCCCCTCGCCCATTCCCGGCATCAACAATGTCGTCTCCGTTG
The DNA here is from genome assembly GCA_033297175.1 of Cladorrhinum sp. PSN332. Classification (NCBI taxonomy): domain Eukaryota; kingdom Fungi; phylum Ascomycota; class Sordariomycetes; order Sordariales; family Podosporaceae; genus Cladorrhinum; species Cladorrhinum sp. PSN332. The sequence continues at coordinate 60,035 of MU858828.1, read as the reverse complement.
CCGCGGGGACTGATCACTCCTTTGCTATTACCAAGGAGGGGAAAGTGTACAGCTGGGGATTTTCGGGCAACTACCAGACCGGACAGGGCACGACGGACGATATCGAGACGCCGGAGCTGATTGATAACTCTGCCATCAGGGAGAGGAAGATTGTCTTTGCGGGGGCGGGTGGGCAGTACGGCATTGTGGGGGCTTTACCTGCCTAGTGCTGAAAGTTGACGCTCTGCCTGTCTTTTTTTTTTCGAAGCAATGAGGAATTATAGCGGGCGATTTCAGCGTGTTGGTAAGGGGTTTTCTCTTCAGTCTCCCGGGGTGTAACTTTCTTTCGCGTTCTTCTTGTTTCAAGTCCTTATACTGAGGGACAAGGGAGGGGAAGGGCAAGCGATTTGTTTTTTTGTGTACCCTTCTATCATGACGACGGAAAGAAAAAGAGCAGATGAGAGGGGGGGGGGTTGCTGGATACCTGTGTCTTTTTTTTTTTTTTTTTTCGCTCTCGATTTATCACAAAGAGTACGAGTCGATGACTTTGTTTCTGGGGTTGTTGTTCTTTTTGGGCGCTGAATCTGCTTTTCATCTCGCTCGCTCGCTCGCTCGTGGCATGGCATGGCATTGGAGAGCGGAGGGGGGATACACATCACAGATCGAGTTAGGAAGCAAAATGGAAAGGAAAGGACGAAAGTGGAATAACAAAGAGGGTGGGGGGAGGCCAAAAAAAGAATTAGGAGCGGGGGTTGTTGAGTAAGTAAGTCATTAGTAGTGTGTGTGTCTGCGTGAGTTTGGATGCGCGGAGAAGGTTTTAATTCGGGTTGTGTTCTGTTATAGTTTCTTCATTTTTTCTTCTCTCACGGGTGGTCTGTCTGGTTTGGGCGCATAAGGTGGTATCTATTTGGTGTTCTGGTTGGGGCGGCGGGATAATCTGCTGTTTATTTTTTTTATTTTTTTATCTATTTATTTTTTTCACATCTTCTTCCCCGGTTTGTGTCATCATCATCATCATCATCATCGTATAGATAGGCAGGCGGGGCAGGCAGGCAGGCAGGCAGGCAGGCGAGATGCATCTGGATGGATGGGGTGGGGTAATGGGAAACTTTTTTACTACTACGTACTCTGTTCTGAACAAACATGAAGAAACTGTTATGTGACATGCATGTATGAGGATATGTTATCAATATCATGTTTCATTTCAATCATCCGCCTTGATCTATCATACAAAAAAAAACAAAAAAAAAAAAAAAAACAATACAAACCACAAAACTCAACACGTTTCTGAGAAAAAAAACAAAGACATGAAATAAATAGGTAGTAGGTATAAACATATCGGTTGCTCTCCAACCCATGAGAAAGCTATCATAACACCACCTTTTCTCTCTCACACAGTTAACCCAAACCATAATTTATTCTTTTTCACATCTCAAAACAAACTCTCATATTTTCACACACTCTCTCCCTCCCGCCATTATAAACCACCCGCTGCAACTTTTCCGCTCAAACTCCCACTCCCCCTAGAGCTGAAAACACCCATAATCCCAAACCCGACATAAAACAACGCCAACGGATACCATACCAACCCCCGCATCGCCTTCATCCCGCTAATCGAGCAGAAAATACCGCTGGCAGCGTAAGAACTCCACAACACCGCAGCGGTCGTCAAGACAATTCCCAGAGGCGTATCCATAGGCATTGCGATCCCAACGAGGGAGGTGGCTACGAGAGGCAAGAGGCAGTAGCCCAAGGTAGAGGCGGAACGTGCGAAAGTGAGGGTGGTTGTTGGGGTGGAGGAAGCGGAAGAGCTGTAAGCGGGTGGGTATGTCGGTTGTTGAGGGGTCGAGGGGGTCCCGTCGGGGTGAGGGGCCATTAGAGACAAAACTGTGTGGAGGGCTATGGAGCCGAAGAGGGCGAGGCCGTAGATGTAGCCGAAGTGGATTGAGCCTGAGAGGAGGAGGAATGTTCCGAACTGGAGGGAACCATGTTAGTGGTCAGTCGAAAAGGGAGGATGGGACGAGAGAGGAAGGATGTACGCACCAGCATAAAGAAAAGAATCGGACCGGCCAAATCGCTATCGTCCATGAGGTGCTGGTCGATGCGGCCGAAGGGGTTAAGTACTGCGAGGGTCTGGTTTTTTTGTCAGTATGCGTGATGCTTGCGCAACCGAGGATGGAGGCAACAAACCTTCCGCTGAAGCAATCCAAAATCTACGCCCAGCTCTTCTAACAAACCGGGCTCTCCGTCATACCCTTCCGTCGTAAAAAGCGCAGCGACCCATCCCGTCCTCAACCCTCCTTGTTCGTCCATGCGACCCGATACCCCTGATGCGCCGCCGAATCCGGAGGTGAAGCTGCCACCAAACCCGCCGGCCCCTGACTGATGCCCACCATAACCGTATGACGCTTGTGAGGGGGTCGCGTGGCCGGATACCGGTTGGTTGTAATCTGAGTTGAAGAATTGAAGGTTTTGAGGGTTGGAGGGAGCGTAGCCGCCCTGGCCTGAGGGGTAGTAATTCGCCATTGTTTTGACTCTGGTCTGTTCGTTTGTGGCGCGGAAGAAAGATGGCGGTCTATAGGTTTCTCGGGAGAAAGGAGAAGGTTGAGTCAAAAAAGGAAATTCGTCAAAGAGAACACCTATATCGTTATCGGAATAGAATTTGTGTGCGGCGTGCAAAGTAAAGAGCGTGGTTGTTGGCAGGCAGTGAAAATTAAAGTTTTTTTTGGGAGAAAGTGTTTGAACAAAGTTGCGATCTTGCTTCTTTCAGATGTCAGAAGCTCTGGAGACCAAGCAGAGCAGCGCGCAAGCGTCACTGGACTTGCAAGGGTTGGAACGGGACGGACAGCTGCGGATGCCTGCGGGTTGCCATTGCCAAGATGCCTGGCCAGCTGACAGAGCACGCTGCCAGCCAATCATGTTCCTGACCGAGAAACACTGGCAATCGGCCGTCGAGGGACATTTCTGATGGACAATTTTTTGAAAGTTCCTTAGTTCCGTCATTGGATTTGTATGTTGCTGCCGCCTCTGTGAATTTCCACCCACACCGGTTCCCCGCCCTCCTGTTCTCTCGTTGTATAATTCGGCAGGTGCTTAATTACAGTTAACATGGTGTGTATTTTCTTGTTCAATTGCCTGGAGCTTGCATCTTTTCCACCCCGCAATGTATCCCTGCGTTTGACTAACATGTGCAACTCGTAGGCCTACCGATACCTCACCCAGGTCGTTATTATCGGCTCTCGCGTTCTCGGCCGCGCCTTTGCGGAAGCCTACAAGCAAGCCTCTGTCTCCTCAGCATACCAGCGCGCCCAGGCAAAGAATGGGAACGTCGCCGCCGGCCGCGCAAGTCTCAGCTCCGGCATGACCCTCGATGAGGCCTGCAAGATCCTCAATGTCAAGCCCCCACAAGGAGGCAAGGCCAACATGGAGGAGGTGATGGACCGATTCAAGCGCCTGTTTGACGCCAACGAACCGAAGAACGGCGGTTCCTTCTATCTTCAGAGCAAGATTCTGCGCGCAAGGGAACGAATCGAAGCCGAAGCGCGGCCACACTTGGAGAAAGCAGCGCAGGAAGCGGAAATAAAAGAAGGTTGGAACCCCAAGCTCTACAACAAGGACAGGTAACCTACGGTTGCTGTTCAAGAGGGATGAAGGGATTCTCTCGCCCCCAACTTGAACTCGGCTGATACTAGAGCCCTTGATAGCGCCTTCAGCGGGGGATAAAAAATGAAAGCGGCCGGAACCAGAGGGACGACACGAGATGATGTGACGACTCGACGACGAGCAGCAAGATGCTGAACCGAGGTCGAGCCCGACAACAATATGTAGGGGGAGAGACGGCCAGTGAGGAGGAGGATGACAGGGCCGTCGGCGGAAAAATCTCCGCACTGTACACAAACCATCTTCACTCGACTTGTTTTTACGGGCAGGCATGGCGTTTATGCGGCTGGGGGGGGGGGGGGGGGGTATTTGTCCGGCAGCATGCATTGGGTTTGGGGGGTTTAGAAACCGCGCGATGCACATACACACACACACCACACTTATGTCCGCTTTTTTCTGTGTTGATAGGTGTACGATATTCATGAGCGGACGCGGTGATGGTGGCAGTTGTGGAAGACACGGGAGGATTGGTTGCATATCTAGATGGCTGAGAAAAGAGGTATCCGGGAGACGGACAGAGCAAAAGAGACAAAAATGAGAACAAGATTGGAAAGATGAACGCTCTAATATCATGTGCTTCCAGACGTCGACTTTGATGGTCTGGACCAACCAAGCACCCTAACCCTGGAGTCGATTCTCAGGGGGCAGCTGGCAGCTGCTGGCAGGTCTCACAAGTGGCAGATCTTCTCAGTGAGGAACTGTTGCACTTTCCCAAATTCCTTCCTCCTTTTTAATCTGTTAGAATACCGGGCAGTTCTAAATTTCCAAGTTCTCAAATTTTAAATTCCAGAATCTCTGCTCACATTGCGCCAAACCGGATGGTGCACACCCGGCAGGCCACCCACACCCGCCATCGCACCTTGCATGAACCTGCGAGATCCGACCATCCATTCTGTGCGCAAAGACGTTGCATTCGTCAGGGACCCTTGTCTTTCCAACTGCGATCTTCAACATACGAGAACTCTCGTCCCGTCAGTTCCAGAGGAGACATGCGCTCAGACATCTTGGCTGTGTGGTGGCAGTCATCAACGACATCTCAAATCCAACCACGGGCTCTGAGTGAGCAGGCTGGCACGCCACACCTTGCTCTTCACTTGACCTTGCAAGATGTTTTAAAAGTCAAGTAGAATCTTGCTCCTACCGGCCGGCATCCCACAGATGACGAAATGCTGTCCCTTGTCATCCCATGTGTTTGTCCATCATCTTCCCTTTTCGGAACCCGTCTCAATGCATCTGATCTTAGGCATTAATATGGACAAGGCCCACTTCCCGTCAAAAGCTTCTGGAAGCTCTCGTGTATCCGGATGCCGGTCAGAGCCTTACCAACGAAAAGCATGGTTCAGGCCTGTTCTGTGCTTCCTACTGGCTGCAATCCGCAGATCTCGACGTCAATCTCTGGCACCTGAACCCGATCACCTACCCATGTTATGCCTTGACAGCTTGAGAAGCTAAGCTACTACCACTGGCGTCATTTCGGATCACGGTATGGTGTTGGAGATGTCCCTCCTCCCCGGGCAGTTCCGACAGAGAGGACTGTCACGATGTGTCACTCTCCCCGACGAACTGGGTCCAGATCTGATTCACATATCCTCCACACGTTGCGCTTCCCCCGCATACCCCAGAAAGTTTCTCTTCCCTTCATCTGACCTAGTCGATCTTTTGCCTTCTTGTGTCCATTCATTTGTATCCACATCTTGATACCCTCTTTTTCTCTTCAGGGCCAGCACGGCCTTCCACAATGATACAACGGGCAAGGTTAGGATGTTGATATTGAGGGCCATAGGAACCCTCTTTCTGGGCCTTGAAGTTGCAGCGCTCGACAGTCCATCACTATCACGATTGGGGATTCGGGTACAGGTACCTAGGGGGCAGAGATCAGGAAGCTTCATTGGCAACCTTGAAGAACAAGGTGTCAGGTCGAATTTAAACAGTAGCCACGAGGCTTTACGGAGTCCCCAGTTACACCACGAGAGGCTTTCATCGAGCACACAAAGAAAGGCACGACAAGACTCGAACCAGGGAGATGATACGACATCGTTGCCGAGGGTCTGTCAAAGAGACAATGGCGCAGCTCTGGCATGTCCGGAAGGCTTCGGCTGTTGTGTGTCATCCGATGGAGAGACAGCGTGTTGCTCAGATGAGGATGAAGGCAGCACTTCACAGTCTTCGGCGTCGTCAGTACCTTGTCATACCCGAATTTCACATCTGGTAAATTAAACAGCTAACAACAGCCACAGACAAACCGCCGCAGCCTCATTCGACTCGACGGTGTTTGTCACACGGACTGTCACCAATACCGTCACCTCATTTACCGGAGTTGCGAATACCGGAGTTGTTATCGTCACCAGAACAGAGTTCCTCACGTTTGTTGATCCAATACAACGAACGCAGACATCAACTGTTACCGTCACATCATTCTTTAGAAGAGCCAAACGAACCTTTGGAGCCTCGGTACAAGTCACACCAACAAGGGCAACCGTCTTACCAGCAAGATATAATGCACCGAGGCCCATTATCACGCAGAACTCAAGGCCGGGGAGTAAGATTACTTCCCAGCCTCATTCTCTGTCCAGAAAGCAGGTAGACGCAATAGATGATCTGATACTTACTTCAACCGTTATGGCCACAACGACCATTTTTGTCGATAATGCCGCTCCGGCTACCATCACTAATATCGTCTATGCGACGACAGTTATTGCTCCAAATGCAATCGCCACAGTATTTGTCACGACGACAGTCCGTCGCCCTTCTGCTTCAAGTACATCATCCTCAGCGCCAGTAACCACATCAACGGGGAGCACACCAGAGGTCAGCTCAACAGCAGACACTTCATTATCAACAACCGAGTCCTCTACAGAGTCAACATCCTCAACCACAGACTCGACTTCATCTTCAACCTCATCATCCACAACAGCCACCGCACCCTCCGCAACTTTAACAACCACATCAGTCTCTTCAGCCACCATGGAAACAATGGACCCAATGTTGACCCCAACCTCGGGCCCCACACCAACCCTCCTCCCACCACCCCCTTCAACCTCGCGCTCCCTCTCCCCAGGACAAATTATAGGCTTAGTTCTCGGTCTCCTCTTCGGCCTTGTCCTTTCTATTTTCGCAGCAATCTTCCTCCGTCGTCTCGTAATACGCCGTCGAAGGATCCAAGCAGAAATGCGACAAAAGCTTGTCCCACCTCAACCACCTTCGTCGGGTCCGGCACCGGCTCCCATAGTCCCAACCGGGCCATCATCAGGCGGCTCAAGCGGCGGCTACTCCGGCCTGACAGGCGAAGGCGAGGTTCGCATCGTGATCCGCCCTGCACCGAAGAGAAGAACACAATCCAGTCAGACACAGCCCCAGGGGTTTGTTTGGCCCATGCCGCCCGGGTATGACGGGCGGGTATCTGGGTTTCCTATCTTTATCGAAGAGGGGACTACGACGGGAAGTACTGAGGACAGAGTTACAGAGGAGAGGGAGTGGAGTATTGTTAGCGAGAGGGGGAGTCCGAGTCCTACGATGGGGTTGAGAGAGAGAGACGAAAGGCCGGTGACGCAGGGAAGCGGATGGGATACGAGTGTGGGGAGACGGAGTGAGAGGAGCGGAGCGACGGGGGAGAGTTTCCCCGGGTTGGGGACTTTGTTGACTCCGCCGCCTGTGCATAGGAGGAGGGATAATTGGAGAAGGGAGGAGAGTGATGATGAGGATAGGATATTGCCGTTGGGTGGGAGGAGTAGTAGTGACAGTGAGGGTGATGGGGTTGCGGGAAGGAGCAACAGGGTGGTTAGGGAGACCATGGGTGGACCTTCGGGCGGAGGAGTAAGGGGTGGTGAAGGGATGGGGAGTGTGGGGATCGGAAAGGCTTGGTGACGGTTGTAGGTCCCGTGCTTGCTGGTGGGGAGTGGGACAGGGCCGTTGGGATTTGCAGATCTGATGTTTATGTTTTATGGGGAGAGATTGCAGAATGCGGACTGCGGGGGATGTTGATGAGAGAGCCATGCTGGGTCATGGGGTGATGTTGTTGGCATGAGTATGATTTTATGGATTAACACCGGACGGGGAAAAAGGATATTTCTGGAATTTGGTTGGGCTTGGGGAAAGGAATTATTGGAAAGGTTCTTGGAAGTTTGTGATAGAGGTTCGGTTTATTTTTCTTGCTTTGTACATAATTATTGACAATTTTTGCACTGCGAGTAGCGGTATGAAAGGTAATTAACAGATGAAGAAGAAGAAGAAGAAGAAGAAGTATTTTACTGGAAAATCAAAGTTGCACGGATTTGCATTTGCATCTGCATGATCACCACGTCGATCACACACAGCTAGCCGTCATCAACTTGACTTTGACCAAAATTGCATCATCCCAAGCCAGATCTTTTTGACATGGCAAAAAACATTTCTTTCTCAAATATATATGAATCCTACCCAACCGCACCCGTACCCGGCGGCCTCTCTATTCTCGCAACCTCCCCAAAAACAGTAGTACTATTTGTAGCATCCGAAACAGGACTCAACCGGCTCGGACTGTTCGGATCATTCAACCCCAAGACAAAACTCTCCTGGCTGTCCTGCCATCTTTTGGTCATACTCGAAACACTATAGCACCTGCTGCTGCTCCTCCTTCCCCAGCTCATTCTCTTTTCTTGTTGGAGAATATACTCCTCAAACCCAATCGAACTTGTTCTCCTCATGCTCTGTTCCATATCATCATCATCGTGATCATCATCAACATCTTGATTTCTCAGAAGCTGTTTTTTATCCCCCCCAGCTCCAGAAATTGTGTTGCCCCTGCTCCTCGGCAGGGTCATGAAACTTCTCAAACTGAGCGTGGTCGGCGTTCGATGTGCCGACGACGACGTCAATAAAGCAGGCGGAGGGATAGGAGGCGCAACCGTCGCTCCGCCAAAGTAAAGATTCGTCACGCTGCCCCCTGCTGCAAACGTATACTCTTGTTGATGTTGATGTTGGTGTTGGTGTTGGTGTTGGTGTTGGTGTTCCCAAGTCCTGTAACTCGCACTCGTCCCGCTTCTGACGCTCTCGTCGTCTTCCTCGTTTCCGGCAGCACTGCGATTAGGATTCTCCCTCCCAAACCGACCCCATCGAACCCTCCCAGCCAAAACCCTCAGCGCGGGCACGCAAGCGCAGATAATAGCCACGTCCAGCTCCAAAACGGTCATGACGTAGAATGCTCCTCCTCCTCCTCCTTCTGCCCCTGCGTTTCCATTTCCTTTTCCGTCTTGCCCTCCCACGATGCTTATACTGATATCCTCTTGGTGCAAAACAACCAAAGCCCTAGTCAAACAGGCAGCCACGACGACCAATCCCAAACTCAGCACCACGCCTACGACAGCTCTCTGCCGCGGCGGCAAGATCCCTCTCAGCCGTATCACGGTGGGCAGTATCATCACCACCAGCCAAGTATCCGTTGTTGCGTGCAGGGTGGTACCAGCTATTAACAAGTCCTTGAATTTGAAGCACTTTCTTGTTGTTGCTGCTGCTGCGAGAGGTAAAGATGAAGAGCACTGAAAAATAGCCACGAAAATCAAGGGTATACCGTACAGCATCACGAATAAAATTGTGCACAGACAGATTATTCTCGTGGTCGAGGTTTTGTAAGTCTTCTTCGAGTGGTTCGTTGTTGTTGATGTTGATGTTGTTGTTGCCGAGTTGAATATTCGTAGGTAAAAAGTGAGGATAGAAAGTTTGGTGAGGAGGAGGGAGGCCTGGTGGAAGATTAGGGATAGGTGGTTGTGGGTTTGGGTTGGCGGGGTGAGGGAGTACAAGGCTGTGACGGCCGTGCTGAAGCTGAAGGCTAGGAGGATTAGGATGTCGTCTGGGAGGATGAGGGGGAGGGGGATTCCAAAAGGCCGAGGTTTTGTTTTGGTGGTGAGGAGTCGGGATAGGAGGCGGAGGATGACAAAGAGTGCGGTTAGGGAGTGGGGAAGGTTGAGGGAGAGGAGGAGGAGGGTTCGGGTCTGTATTACTCGTCAGACACATGTTCTACGTCAAAGTAAAAAAACTGATGGAGGAAAAAGAGAAAAAAAAAAAAAAAAAAAAAAAAAAAAAGCAAAAAAGAAAAAAGACAGGAGATGAGTGATTGAGGTTGAGTAAACTGTCAAAACTTACCCCCGATGTTGACGGCGCCGAGGCCTCATCGCCCGACGAAGTAAAGTTGTTTGACGGCACCAAAGGATAACTCAGGTTAAACTTTGTATGCCCCGGCTCCGTCATGCCTATGTGGGCGGTTGCGGCCATTTTGGTATTGGCCCTCGGCGGGTGAGATCCAGGTAGACGTGGCGTTAGGGGTTCATGAGTTGGGTGTGTGTGTGTGTGTGTCCTGACTGTTTGTTTGGCGCAAAATCCAGAAAAAAGGAGACCAAGAAAGACTGTCAGGAAACGATGAGATAGTTAAGCTCATCGAGTTCCCAACTCGGGACGTCCATCCATCCATCAGAACAAATTGCCCGATCCGCAACCCCAACTTCCGCACACGCACACGCACACACATATATCCGACCCAGTGTGCATACATATATGTAAAGGCGGGACGAGACCAGCCAACCCACCCACCCAACACACTCACTCTCTCGACTCACGCAAGCCCACATGCCTTTGCATGCAAGCCATTGTAATCTAATTGGTCCGTTTGTAAAGCCGGCAGAATAGACTACATCTATCCTCCGTCCGCACGGGTTCATCCTTGCGGGAGTTCCGCATGCCTGGCAGAAAAAATATCTCTTCACTCACAAAGAATATAGAGATTAATGCCGATCCAAGACTGCCAGCTAGACGTTGCGTCATTCCTCCGAGTGGTACGCCAATATGTATCTGCCGTATTGCTTGTCAATATTAAGCCACCACGCGCCCCCGGCGGACCGATTCCAACCTTGATTTCTTCTCGCCGTTCATTTTCGGTATATTCGGCTTGACGAGCCGGGAGCGATTGGACCCAAGCAGCACATAATCTGCCGCCCGCTTTCCCGCGCTCCCGTGCTCGCCAAAGCTCGGTGGACTCACGCACCCCAGATTCCCAACTGTGCGTGTCCGTGAACTTTGTGCGTGATGTCCATGAACCGCGTTCACCATGCAACGACGGACGGCACTCGAATCAGCCGCACTTTCCCACCAGATAGAAAAAGGAAACATGAACTCTGTTCTCTAGGTATTTTGCATCTCGTGTCTATCCAGGTCTTTCAGAAAGGAAATCTACCGCCCCATCAAAAGGAGCAGCCTCTCCGTTGGTGGTACCCAATCAACCATCCATCCACCGAACAAGCTTCATCGGGGAGGAAATATGACAAGAAGATCTGTCATCCAAGACGGATTAGGTTGTGTGCTCATCCATCAAACCCCGCAAATGTAACCCTCCAGATGTAACCTTGACCAACGGCCCGTGGTTGACTGCGGGGAAGAATCAGCGCTCCGATTCTCTCCAGGGTTTCCACGTGTGTGTGCTCAGTTCTGGCTCCGGCACACGGCATGTCAAGCCCATAAGAGCACAGACTCGAGCGTCCAGACCTCCCGCTCAAACAAAGCCCTGACAGTCCGGTACCGAGCACCCAAGCATTGACACCCTCTCTTTCCCTCACCACCCCTCCCTCTCAAATCTTCCTCCTAACCAGCCCCTTCCAAAAGTCAAAACTATTCTCATCACTTTGCAACGCCCACACCTTACCCGTACTCCTCAACGCCCCATTAATCCCCCCTTCCGTAGAAACCTCCTCAGCCTTCAACATTCCCCAATCCCTCGTAATCCCCAACACCCTCGCCTTCACCCCACCCTCTGCCTCCAATGTAACAATCTGATTCGTATGCAACCAATGAGTATAGTACCTCTCCTCCAACTCCTTGGAGAACCCGTCCCTGCAAAATTCATTATACAAAACTTCCAATCTGGTCAAGATCCTCGCTAGCAATCTTTCGATCCTGAATTCTCCCAGTTTCTTATTCTTGATAAAAGGTAAAAGCGCGTCTAGACTGGTTGTGGGTCGACCGTTGTTGGTGTTGATGCCGATACCCAAAACAACTTGGTAGTTGCCAGAGGAATAAGCGCAGTTTGATAGGATACCGCCGATCTTGACGTATGTTACTTGGTCTGGTTTGTTAGGGTCACGGGCGTAAATGTCGTTGGGCCATTTGAGCTTGACTGGCATGTCTTGGTAGCCTACTCCGTAGGATTTGATGGCTTCAACAATTGCTACGGCGGCGAGATATTGTATAAACACTATGGGACGAGTGGTTGCGAGGTGTGCTGGGTGGTTGATGACCGTCGACATGATGAGACTGCCTGGAGGTGCAACCCAGACGTTGGAGCCACGACCGCGCCCTGCGATTTGGGTTGTTGCTGCGAGGGTGAAGCCTGTTGGGAGCTTTGAGAGGAGGCTGTGGTTTCTGGGAAAGTTAACTCACGAACAACAATTTCTCGTCAGACAACTCACTTCTCAAGTATGGTATTGGTACTGGTCAGCACCTCACCATACATAAAAACATCGCCCCATTGCGTTGCCTCGGGATCCTTCACTCTGAAATCCACCAGGCTGGAGTAAAAGACTGCATGGTTAAAGGACGGCGTCTCCTTAGGTTCCGGCCATTCGGTCTCATGCGACGCAATCCGCTTCAAGATGTGACTGTAATCTGCCGTTGGGTCTGGAGAACTGCGGCCAGTGTTCTTCTTGGGTGTAGCAAGTTCGCTCGCCAAGGCCTCACTCAGCGATGTCATAGACCACCTTGAGTCGGGCTTTTCCAGATGGAAGAGGTCGTTCTCTCCCTTGATGTATTCTTCGCCGTCTTCCCTGGTGATGATCTCCTCCAGATCGCACAGCATCTCCCCAGCCTCGGTGTGGCGAAGAGCTGATAGGTGAATCCGAGAAAGACTTGGAATGGCTGATCCCGAGCTCACTTCAAGGCCGAGTTTTGTAAGGCAGGCCTTTAGGAATTTGGTCCTCGCCTCTTCATCTCCAGCGAGATCCTCGATAAGTTTCTCATATTCGGGGATTTCTGAATTCTTGCCGAGGTTAACGGCATCAAATCTAAGAAATGTCAGTGAGTGTTCTGGGGATCAGCTGGGGGAGACTCACTCAGGGTGAGGACCAGTAACAATCGCAGCTCCCTCTCCAACCTTAGAATACACCACGGCAGCCTTGACATACCCACACTCGACATCAAGATTATCAACATACTCTGCCAGAATCTGTACCTTATCAGATTCCGCTGAAATTTTCTCAGCATCTACAAACACTCCACCGCCATTATAGTAGCACTTGAAGACATCTGGTAGAGCTTCAGACTCGGTGAAAGCCCCCCTTTTCACGAGTATCTCGGCGGCTTTTGCCCCGCGCTCGCTGTGATACTCGAACCCCTTAAATGCCCCGCCCCGGCACGTCCCGGGGAAGAAGGCAAGCTCCCGACTGCCGACCACCTCCATTTCGGGATTTCCAACCTCAAACTCGCATCTCTGACTTCCGTAGTAGCCGCCAGCGCAGAAACCGAGATAAGCGCCCCCTCTCCGGACGAATTGGGCGATGATGCGGTTTCCGGGCCCATTGAGGACACGGCAGTATCCAAGATCAGCACCGCCGGGGAATACAAGAAGCGCGCATGTCGGTGCCCATGGTTCTTTAAGAATTGCAGACTCCGTGATAGGGATCACTGCATAATTGGGGGACAGCAGTCGGCGAAGTGAGTAAATGCAGTGCCGGACTGATTCGAGGGTTGAGCCGGTTCCTGGAATTTGTCAGTAATGAGGTCAATTGATGGAGATGTCATAGTTTTTTACCGGTATATACCAAGACGTTGAGTTTTTGCGAAGCCATCTTGAACTCCGGGCAGGGGTTGTTGGCGTGTGTGTGTGTGTGTGACTGTATCTGTGGCTCCAATTCGCGCGCGCAAGGTGGTGTGGCGTGGTCCGAGGGGTCGTTCTCCAAGCAACAAACTACAGCTTGGTCGTCCAAACTTGAAATCGCCTCTATAAAACTTGAAAACCTCCAAAATGACGACAAAAGGTAACCAGCCGAAAACCGAAGAGCCGAGACCGGCGATTGAGCAAGACGATGAGCCGGACGAGTGGTAAGCAAAATCGCCGTCGAGGCCCCTTCCCAACCGTTGGCGTTTCACAAGATCTCGGTGATCTTGCGTCTTGCAGACCCAGATAAAATATTTTTTACTGATTTTTGCGGCAATTAATGCAGGGACAAGCGTATCTTCAGCACCGGTTGCGCAGGTAGGTCACCTTGGGCTCTCCATGAAGGGAAGGAGGGTGTGGAAGAGTTTTGCTTTTGGTGACTCTTTTGCATCTCCAAAGTCCGATAATTACCGCTGCTCGCGCTGCGCAACGGACATTTTGATACCCGGAGTTGAGGACCCGCCGCTGATCGACATTCAATTCGTAGTGGAAAATACAAAATTGACGGATTGCTATTACGAGAAAAAGGATTGGAGAGCTTGCAAAGCAGAGGTATGTTACAATTTTTGAGTTTCAGAGTTTTCATTTTCAGTGGTCAATTGGACTTACAAGGCAATCACGATGGTGTGTTGGGCGGCAGATGGAGAAGTTCAGACAGTGCTGGAAGGCGCAGGGTAACGATAAGCGGACAGATACGAAGGATAACTGATTTTCACGTTCAAATCGGCACCTAATTGTATTATATTTGTAACAGCTGTAATTAATAGCAACCCTCTTCTCTCAATCTTTCTGGCGTCGGAAAATTGCATCTTTTGAGTGGTTCCAGGTTGTGTTTACACATCCCTGCAACGTCACGAAAGGGCCCAAGCTCCCAAGCAACCTGGACGCCCCAAAATTTCAGTTCCCCACCCACCAATCTCGACATCCCCCGATCGAAATCCTTACCACCATCACGTAGCCCAAAATGCGATCAACGGCACTTCAAGCCTTGCGACCCTTGCGGTCAGCATCCGCGACCACTCGCCTTCTTGGACCCCTCGCCCAACAACAATCCCGCCCCGCATCCACAACCCCTTCCAGATCGACATCAACCACCTCCCCCCGCCCCGCAACCTCCTCCTACACCCGCGCACCATCAACAGCAGCGCGCAAAACGACCACAACCAGAACCACCACCACCACCTCAAACCCTGAAGGTGCAAACCCAGCCGAAATCCTCGACCCTCAAGCAGCCATTCCCCCCTCCTTCTCAATCGCAGACGTCGACCCAGCTCTCGCCGCCTCCATTCCCACACCAACAACCTCCACAACCCCTTCGCCAGCTTTCACATCAGCCATCTCCAACCCAGCAGGCGCCGCCCCTGCCCCAGGCCAAAATGGCATTGACTGGTCTTCCTCCTTCCACGGCCTCTCCACCGTCCCATTCTCCCCCGAGACCGCTCAGATCCTCATGAAGCCTCTCGACCCCAGCGATGTAGAAGTTAAGCCAGACGGCATTATCTACCTCCCCGAGATCAAGTACCGCCGTATCTTGAACACCGCCTTTGGGCCAGGCGGTTGGGGTCTCGCACCTCGTGGTGAACTCGTGGTCGGCGAGAAGGTGGTCACTCGTGAATACGCATTGGTCGTACACGGCCGGTATGTTTTTCCCCTTGTTGTGCACCCACGCGCCCAAAACAAAATACTGATGGTGTCACAGATTCGTCGCCCAAGCGCGCGGAGAATGCCAATACTTTGCCGAAGAAACCATCCCCACGGCCGGAGAGGGATGCAAATCCAACGCGCTGATGAGATGCTGCAAGGACATTGGTATCGCCTCCGAGCTGTGGGATCCGCGGTTTATCAGGGAGTTCAAGAAGAAGTACTGCCAGGAGATTTGGGTCGAGCATGTGGTTAATAAGAAGAGGAGGCAGGTTTGGACCAGGAAGGATGGGGAGCCCATGTATCCTTATAAGACTACCAGTGGGTATAGCAAGTAAGGGAAAGGGGGGAGATGAAGTTATGACTGGGAATGGGGAGAAGGGCAGAGAAAGGAAAGGAATGTATGAAACGGAATGTAGAGTTTGGCCTGGACCACCGGGATTGTAGGATATTTTGAGGCAAGGGAGAAAGTGACAAACATCAAGACGGGCATTCTCCGTTTGGGAAGCGATATACACAAACACAACTTCAACTTTTTAGATTTTCTGGCGCGGAGCGATGCTGCTGGGAAATATCCAAGTTGATAGTTTGAGGTCGATATCGAGTCGAAAGGTTGACTTGACCTTATCGGTGTCATATTCCTCTTCCGCAGAGCATCAGGCCGGTCTTATCGACATTCGTTACGGCACCAACCTTGCTTGGACCAGCTGTTTGTACATCCGCCATTATCAAGCCTACTCATAAGCACCACCAAATACCGGTTCATTCATCTTTGAGGGACTGGGGTGGTCCTCGCTAGTAAGGCGCAACCTTCCATCATACAGCCGCTGGTTCTAACGATAGTAAGATCAGTTGACTACAAACATGAACGTGAATACGCCATGCTGCTCAGCGTATCCATACCTAAACCAGACTTTCTTGATTGTAATAACAGGCCTGTCCTCGAGATTTCCTACATGTTGAGACGCCTCCATATGGGATAGACAAGGTGCGGTGAATCCTCTATTGGCTGCCTTGTCAAGTGTATTATCTCTCGAGGATGCAACCACGATTGTGTTGTTATATCGTTATTCAAAGGGTGTTGTATATTGATCTGAATCATGTGGTAATCATTGAACAAGTGGAATTGCAAACAGTTGTATAAATAAAAGACATGGTTTGAATAGCGTTGGGATACCTTCTCAAGTTTCTAAATCAATGTCCTCTTGCGACTCGATATTAATGATTGTGTCAGTCAGCTCTTCTACATACAAACCATGGATCTACCATTCTTGCCAGGACGTTGTTGATTCCTTGATTTCTTTCTTTCATAATCTTGCAAAGAGGCTTCCATAAGTACCAGGCAGCTATTGCATGCCTACAGAAATCATCAAACCGTCCTTTCCTCCCCGGGTCGGACCAGCCCCATAACGTTTTATGCACCGTATGAAGCCTCCCAACTTATTCTTACCCTCTTGCCAACACCATTACGCCACACACATCTCTTCTAACAGCAGGAGGCATCACCAACACATCCTTCCTTCCTCCAAGAAGCCCCGCTCGTCCAAGACTAAGGTATGCCGCGATGCTCATATATTTCCAACATTATCATGATTCTGATCGATTACATGGAGCAACACCACACGACGATTATCACCAACCCGCATACAGCGCGATGACCCCATTTATATTAACGATTCGGGGGATATTAAAGCTAGGGAAGAGAAGGATGAGAAGAAGAAATGATAGGGTCAGTTCAGCGAGCCACAACTTCTTTTTTTTAATATATATATATATAAAAGATACCTGACCCTAAGGATTGAATGGGTTCCTCTCTTCGAGAAGAATACCCGAGAGCAACCAGACAACCCTCCCGCCTAGACTAAACAGGGCCCATAATGTTGACTATATAAAAGACCTTTACCACTCCGAAAAAAAAAGGAAGGAAAAAAAACCAACTCTTATACCCAACCCCATGTTTTGCTCTGTTGGAAGAACACAAGGTCCCGCCTGTAAGCGGATCACTCTCTTGCAATAAATACATAACTGTCATCTTTCCTTTTTTTTGTATCTCTTTTTTTTTTCTGTGGTCCAAAACAGAAACCACCCAACAGTCTCGCCTTAGACGTTGTGAAATAGAGAGAGAGAGAGAGAGAGAGTGTGTGTGTGTGTGTATATGTATATGTATATGTGTATATAAATATTGAGTATAGCATGGTATGGAAAATGTCGAGGATGATATGATGAATTTATAAATTTATCTTGACTGTCCCCGGAAGTTTAGGATTATGGAAAGTAGTTTTTTTTCTTGTTTTTTTCTTTTTTCTTTTACTAATTTTTAATAAAAAACATAGATTTAAAATTATACAAGGTATTTCAGACGCTTCCAAAGAAACGGACAATATGTAAATAGACAGTGGCAGACGATCAGGGAGTTGTGTGAGCGTCCACGCTGGTCATGACTTGGAGAGGAATTGATGGCTGATAAGTCTTAGTTCGGTTTACAGAGATATTATTAGTGATTTTGTTTGTTTCTGAGAGTTTTTATTTCTATTTTTCCCCGTCTCGTTCGTCGGTGTGGAGCTTCTAATGGTGCTTTCAAAAGCAGTTGGAACGGGGAAAGTAAAATCATTGTGACTTGCCCAGTCCTTTCCTGGCTAGACGTGACGGTTTCCGTGTATATACGGTCTGAAATCTGAGGAGGAGAATGAGTGAAATTCTACACCTTTTCTAGATGCCAATCCAAGTACGATGTCGTCCTTGAAAGTTTTGAAACACGGTTCTTTGGATATCGAAGGGGTTCGGTTCTACTACCACCCTACCATGTAACTCGTGACGCAAATACCGCATCAATTGATCGTGCCCAACTCCAGTCCAATCTCCTAATTACCATCAAAAACCGAGAATACCCTCCTCCTCCATCAATGCCGTCGGCATCCTCCGGAAAAACCAGGCCGTTATTTGGGCTGCACACACCACACCACACCCTGGCCTGTCAAATGGGAAGTTTCTTGGCGAGCACCACCCCTCCCCCCTTGTGAGGCATTAAGAGCGGGGTCTGCTACTTTCTCTGCGGGGCATGCCGATTCCCGATTTGATCTGTAAATCCGTACCCCGCCTTCAATGATGAAGATGGACATCATGTTGATTGTTTCTTGAACAGATGTGAATGTAATCAAGTATTTTGATCTCTCGCTTGACAAATCCCTTCCAACTTTTGGTTTTCCTACCCCAAACAGTATGTATTTTCTCAAAAACTGTTACTGTGTTTGATGGAGCCCATGGGGACAAACTACGGATTACCACGAACTGCGGGCCACGACGTCATCTTTCCTTCGGCCGCGTTAGCAGGGGAATGCCTGACCAACAACAATCTTCACACTCCAAGCGCCCGACCGAAAAGAATAATCGCGCTGAAAAAAGTGAGGGGTACATTTACTCTATTTCCACATCACGTTTTACTATATTGGGCTTTTCTGTCTCTGTCTGTTGGGTTGAGAGACGAAAAAAGAGTCAGGTGAGAACCAGATGCATTCAGGTCGCTTATGCTTGCCTGCGTTCATCTTCATCTCAGCGGGTAAGCACGCACGCATGTTTTAATCATGAGACAATTGTAACTAAATGCAATGTATCCATCCCGATCCGATCCTTCCTGCAACATCACTGAGCATCAGAGACGGCTGGTACCCCGTGTTTCTGTACGCAGTAATTATTAGACAGCCCAGCCTCCCGGGACGCAGCCATCCGTTTTATTTTTTTACTCCCAAAAAAAAAATAAACCCCGTTCGGAGCTCGGTAGACTATCAAAACCGAAAAGAAATAGGTCGGCCGCGGCCGCGGCTGCGGCGGGTAGAAAGCAACCTGTGAAGCCGTTTTATTGATCACCGGCCGCCCGAGACATCCGTTGTCGACAGACACACACAGTGTGTGAACTTTTCGTATACCCGGAACCCATCGTCCGCCTAATTCTCTTTTTCAGGATGAATCCGTACTAGCTCTGGTGGCTGATGAGGAGAAGTGAGGAAGATGGAGGGGTGTGTGATTAAGGTAGGTATGCGATGCAACTACACTACAAATGCAACTGCACAACTGCTGCGCCGAGAAGAGATGCAGTTGCAGCACATACCACACACCCGCCACGAGAGTTGGAGATCAGAACAAGGCAAGCGGGAAAACGGGGGCGCCACACCGTCAACCACTAAAAATAATAAGCAGCAGCACAACCACCAATGCCTCGCTGCACGTCTCTCGCGTGGTTCTTTCCAACGTTGGGAGTGACAATAATCCGGCAGCCTGGCTGGGGCTGCAGGTGGTCATCATCACATCGCTCGGGATTGCTTCTAGAAGGGTTTATGGCTGTTGAAGTTATTTGGAAGCCTAGAAAGATGCGCCAGGGACTTGATCAGCAGATGTCTCAATCAGAGATCTACAGAAACGGATTCGGTGATTCCAGATGTTTGCATCCGAACATGCTCTCTCACATCGCCTGCGCGAGGCTGTCAATTCCGAAAACTCTACACAGTCGGCTTCACAGGCCCCCAACATGGATCACGGATCACAATCAGATTCCCAAAACCAGAAATGCGAGGAAAAAAGGCTCTGCAGCACATGGCACAAGGTGTACCACACCCATCAGTTGATCACACTTTGTACAACCCTTCTCATTGGCTGCAAAACTGTGACGGGATGCTGCACGACATTATTTGAGGATAGCCGCCCGCTGGGGAACACCAAATCCAGTAATCTATCGCCTGTGGTATAACATGAGGAAGGGTGGTCAGCACCCACTTTTTTTCCTCTCTGGTGCACAGAACACAGAAAAGAACATTGCCTTTACTTTACTGTGTACAGTATCACAGTTTGTAGATTTGGCATGATCATCTCGCACAGAGAAGAAGAGTCGATGAGTCAGGGGGCTGATCCCGAAAATCCTCACCGAACTCCCATTAACTCGCGAACCAGTTACATTGTTCAGAAGAAACCCTTCGCACCCCATTGCCTCTCGCCAAAGCGTCTCACTAACCAATACATCATGCCCTAAGTCCGAGTATGACAACCTTCCTTCCCACCAGCCAACCAACCAACCACCTCGACCATTCACATCACACACACCAATCCGATTATTGCTTTTGCACAGCCTTCTCCTTCTCTCGTCCCACAGGTGAACCGCAGCCTGGAAACATGAAACCCCCAATCGCTTCAGGAAACAAGACCTTTTTCCTTCCTCTTGTCAAACAATGCTGATTCCCATTCCCACATTCCATAAGGCTGAAGGCTGAAGCATGACGAAAGGCATGGCTAGCAGCCCCCCCCCAGACACCCCTTCCTCCCCGCAATCCATACATACGCGCGTTGTCTCCATGCGGGCTGGAAACAAACCGACCACCCCTCGAGTTTAACCTTATGTTTGTAGGTAGCCCGGTATTCACCACCACCATAACGTCTTGAACAGTTTTACCATCGCGCACAAAAGGGGCGCAACAATCTCTTCAACTCGAATCCAACTGAAGGGAGAATGATGTAACCACATCTCGCGTCCAGAAAAAAAAAATACAAGAGTTTACCCGTCTCTTCATATTACCAAGAATCAATCTTGAAGCGAGCCAAGGTAACACAGTGCACACACCACACGATATGTACCTCTCGGTGTAATAACTCTACCACTCAAGCATATACATGGAAGGGGCTTCAGAGGAAGCGAAAATAAATGAAGACACCATCTTTTGACAGGCCGGGCGCCACAAGCCCCGTCTAATTATTTCCAAGCGTGTACATACATATCAACCAGTGAGAGAAATACACTATGACGTGAAAAGAAACAGGGCTGACTTTTGCCTTTTTTTTTTTTTTTTTTGGGCATTTCGAGGGAAAGAAAAAAAAAGGATTTGCCCAACTAACTACCTTACATGATCAAACCTCCACCCTCATATTTCTTTACCATGCTAGAAAAGGGTGGGAGGAGGGGGGTTTGCTGGAATCGTGTGTTTGTGACATTGACTCAAATGCCGTGGCGTCGGGTCTAGATGCTGTCCTGCCCAATGTGAGGTGTGCAAAGTGCAGAAAAAAAAAATGAGGGGAGACACGGGAAAGTTTTCTTCAAGGCTGCAGGATAGGGGATGGGAAATTCTCAAGGGCTTGTTCAAAATGAGGGGTAAAAACCTATTACATTGTGAAAAAAGTGCACGAACGGGGAAGGCGGGAAGAAGGAGGTAGGTAAGGAGAGGGGAGTGTGTGCGTTACCTCGTCCTTTTTTTTTTTTTTCCTTTGCACGACCGACACAATATCACATATCGTGATAAATCACCCTCCACAAAGTCAACATTCGGTGTAAGTGAAGAAAAGACACCCAGACGCAAGGCTCAAGCCTTACACACGCACACACACACCTCGGCGGGTTACGGGCGTGCTCGCCTCAACCTCCCGAGTGAAAATGAATGTATAACACCTGGTTGGTCTGCGCCGTGGAATCCTAAGCAATACACACACACGCACGCACGCACGCACTCTTCGGCCCTACTGAGGACGGTCCGGGAAGGGCAGGGCAGGGGGAGGGGTGTAAAAATAGGGGTCTGAAAAACTGGCCCGCGCGGCGTAGGTATATGGCACTGCGCGGATCACACCAACTGCCGCCGCGAGCACCGACTGCCACCCCCCCTCCCCTCCCCTACCCTCAACGCCGCTGAGATATTACCGCTGTGCCGCTCCGAATAGTTTACTGCGTACTGCGCCGCAGCATGGTGGAAAACACATGGGCGTCGAAGGGGGCGTTGGATGCGGCGTGGGGTGTGATTTGATGGAATGGGATTGGATGGGATGGGATGGGAACTGGGATCGGATCGTGTGAGGGCATCGTAATTGTCGTTTGCTGCCGAAAGGTTGATGCCTTGAGGATATGGAGATGATGCCTTGCGCTCGGTAGAGGGTGTGGTGTGTAAGGCGAGGTGTTTTACGCGCTGGAGGTGAATCATAAGACTCATTCGTGGCAATAGAGAGTGTGTGGTGAGTGCTCTGTAGTGTATTGTGATTGCGATGAGCCTATGAGTTTGATGGTGTGAAGAGGCTGGTGGTGGGGGTGACAATGTCCATCACGGCGGTTGACGACAAGGCCAACCAACCACCGTCGACAAAACCTCACAATGCGCGGGCCGCTGCAAAACCTCCACTGGAGCCTCGAGAAATGCCGCCGGATCATTCCGGCGTTGAAGCCTTCGGTCGATACGCAGCAGCGCGCCGATCACCATGTCCTCAAACTCCGTCCAGGTAAACCAGCTGGGGGTGTCCAAGCGCAGGGACGGCACTGAACTCAATCAGCCACCCCAAGCTTTGTTTCTGTTTCGAGTTCTTTGCTGATCAAGTGTGTTTCAGAAAATTTGCCGTCGTGTGTGTGGAAGCTGAAATTTTTGGTCCTTTTTTTTTCTTTCTTTTTTCTTTTTGTGCGTGTGCGTGTTTCTTATTCCTCAGCTTCTTCTATTCACACACCCATTTAGGGGATTGGGAATGTCTCACTTTGGGGGGGGGGGGGGCTAGAAAACGGATTGTTGCGCGCCTCTTCCTTCTGAACACGCTATACCAAAGTATACAGTTATCTTTTGACTACGGCATGGAAACGGGCCCGGTTCTGTTGAATAGATGCATTCGGTAGGTTTTTGTCAAAACCTTAATTGCTGACGAACGCCTCTCGCTGTCTCTCGTAAACCGTAAATTCTCTTGTGCCTTCCTTGTTCGGATAGAAAAATGTCATGGCACTTTCTCAACACCTCATTCGTGATGAAAGCTGAAGGCTGAGTGCGTGAGGTGAGGTAGCATTTCCCATTCCCGTCGGAAACACTGTATGTAGAAGATGGCCCTTTTCGTAATCGTATAGAAACATCAGGATTTCTCAATCCTACCTTTTTCTTCCGTCAATTACTTTAGCGGCCGTTTTTGCATTTTTCTTTCTGGATTCCATTCCTTCCGCATCCCGCGTACCGTGTCCAGTTTGTTCAAATCGTAAAGTGAGGTAGGATTGCACTTTCTGGCTGACTGCATTTTCATCCCATGTTCTCTGCTTTTCTGCCACGGCCCAAGAAGGGAAATAAAAATGTGACGAAAACAAATCAATGACCTGCATATAATACAGGTGTCCCTTCTCAGCCCCTCCCGTCGGTTACGAAACCTGATTCAATCCTCGAAGAAGAAGAAAGTTGACAAATCTGATGCACGCACACACCCACACAAAAAAAAAGATTGGATCTCTCAGAAAAAAAGAAAAAAAAGGGTGAGAAAAAAAAAAAATTCGGAAGTCAGAATACGATAATGTACCCCTGAAACTTGGCCTTTCTTCCACACTCGGAGGTATCTTATCCATCATCCGGCGGTGCACCATAACCACTTGCAGTAAATAATCATCTTGATCATCATCATCATCATCATCTTTCCACACCCGCGTATTATTATTATTATTGTTATTATTCGTACCAAGTACCTACTCGCGGCCGCTTCCACTCCCGACGGGCGATGCTTGATGACACCAGACCCCAGAATTGACAAGATGTCATGTTTACCTTAAACTTTTTTTCCCCCGTCAATGTCAAAAAACCACGATCCACAATTGACACACACACACCTCTGACATTCCCCATCGTGGCGATTCCCAGGATTCTCCTGTCCGCTCACTTACACGTTCCACGTAAAATTATACTATTCCCTCAAACCAGGGTACCATGACAATCCTCACTTACACCATTTTCTGATGTTGCCTTTGCTTGCCTGAGAGGGAGTGTGTGCGTAATAAATTTCATTTCTTGACGATGGGTGGTGGTGGTGCGGGTCCTTCACAATAACCCCCCTGGTTTCGTCTGACAATATCCGTATTTTTTGTGTTCAATTTTTTCTGACTTGGGATACCACAAAACTGAGGCACAGGTTTCCGTGATGACGAAACACAGAAAAACAAAAAAAAAAAAAAAAAAAAGGAATACTCCGTTTCGTGCCGTCGGGAATGATCGGAATGCATGCTGGGGAACAAAAAAGGGGCACACACACACACACACACACACACACACACGCACATAAAAAAAAAAAAAAAACGCAATTTCTGGAATTATTAGGGTTTTTGTTGATCCTTTTTAGGGATGAATATGTGCCGCCGACAAATCAGGAATATGCACACACACGCACACACACGCACACACACTCATGCAATTTTGCAACAAAATGTCTTGCAAAAACGATTTTGAACGTAATTTTTCCGTGGTTTTTTTCTTTCTCTTTTTGTGGGCTACGTGTGCGTTCTGTGCCGCGATCGCGAAAAAGAATGGAATGTTGCTCAAAAATGTGTTGAGAATCACCAAGAAATGCATGCACAAGTCAATCTGGTGAATAATGGTTTGTTGCGAACCCATGAAATTACATCTCTATTTCAATACCAATAAAACAATTCTATCTTGGTGTCCAAAAATAACCTAAAACTAAGAGGGGTATATCCATCCTGTGAGAGAACCCAGAGGAGAAATGAAACGCGACTGAAGAAAAAAATAAAGAAAGTGTGTGCCTCGCTATTAAATATTGGAGGGCACCTCTTGTACAGATTGAAATTGGGCGAGGTAACGCGCAGCGATCGAACCCGAAAACAGGAACAAAAAGAAAAAATCAGACAACATTAAACTTGGGCGGGTAGGCGTAACAAATAACGTGCCTCATGATCCCCCGTTGATACAAGAGTTAAAAAAAAACAGCAAATATCCTCCGTAAATATTCCGTGACATCCATAAAAAATAAAAATAAAAAAGACAAAGGACTTTTCCCCATCACCTCCGTTATTCTGTATTCATATCCCATCCGGCTCTTGGGGGTATTGTTGTTGGGTATCGATAAATAAAAAGCCGATTGATGTGTTTTTCCCGGGACTGCTCCCGACCCATCTTTTAAGTAGAAGAGAAGAGTAGAATCCCTTCCGTATAAGTGAACCCGGATGACCAAGACTCGGGAAAGAGATCATATCGTACAACCTGGCGTATTGAAACTCCATTTTGGGTTTTTGTTGTTTTGGTATAAGTGTGTGTGCGTGATGGTGTGATGTTGTGGCGTGATGTATGTGGTTAAGAGGAAGGAGGCCGATGAAAGACGGTAGGTGAGAAGGTGATAATTTTACACGGTCGGCTTCCTGATGATCTCCTCGCAGTTGGTATCGAAACGCAAGTTCCAGAGACGAACAGATTGCATGAAACGCTCAGTCTTCTCAAGCTCACGGTCAACGCCGAAGAGGGTCTCGACGAACTCAACACCGGCATTCTTGCCGAGCTGGGTATCCTTGCGTTGTTGTTGCTTGGCGCGGAGCATGGGAGCCTCGCAAGCCTTGAGGAGCTTGCGAAGCTTGTCGGTGAGACGCTCGCCGGCCTCGATGAACTCCTCGACCATTTCCTTGTTTTCCTGGGAACGGATCTTGGGGATGGACTCCTCGGCACGCTTGATCTTTCCAGCAAGTTGGATAAGGAGAAGCCAAAGCTCGCCGGCCATGTCCGAGATGGGTTGGGAGGGTCCATGGTGGTAGACGGTCCAGTCATATATCCACTTTCCAAGGGAGTTGGCATCAAAGACGGAGCCGAGAAGCATGATCGGTTCCTCGGTGGGGTCCCAGTTCTTGAGCGAGTATCCAACGGGGATCCTGTGCCGCTTGGCATCCTCTGGTGTGGCCTGGCGGGCTACCGGAGGTGGTGGAGGCTTCTTGTGCTGGGAAGCGACGGGCCGGGCGGTCTGAGGCCGTTGCGGCACCGAGGTTGAACTGCGGCGAGCTTGGGCACCGACGGGTCTGCGATCCGCATCAAATCGGGGAGACGCAAACCCGGGTTGTCTGTCGAAGTAAGGACCGCCCTGCTTATAGTAGTGGTAATCAGTTCCGTGCCCACCAGCGTTGACAGTAAAGTAGTCGCTTGGCCGCGTCTTTGACGATTTGGCTGACAGGCGGTAGATGACGCCATCGACCTCGATGAGCTCCTCGTCCGACTCCATATTTGGAGAAGAACCCCGATAATGAGAAAATGACTTGCGACGCTCCTTCGTAGGAGGCGGTCCGGAAGAACTTGGCTTTCGCGATCGCGAAGGACTCACATTAGCAGTGGCGTAAGTACCGTCGCTCGTATATCGAGGAGAGAATGACGGTTCACGAGGGCTGGGGTAGGCGCTGCTCTCCCTGCTGCTGGTGAAGCCCGTGGTGCTCGAGTTGCGGAAATGGGCGCGGGTCGCGGGGCGCTGAGGGGTGGCGCCGTAGTAGAAGGCGGGAGTACCGCGGGGCGATGGGGTTTGGGATGGGCTGGGGAACTTCTTGTCGTCGAAGAAATATTCCTGCGCGGGGGTCGACCCGTAGGGCGATGAATAGGTTGCCATATTTTCAGGCTCTTGTGATGTCCTCCGAGACATCAAAAAACTCTCGTAAAACTTCCTCAAAAAAAAAAACCTCTCTCTCTGATCTCCTCCCACCCGCTGCGAGTAGAGTCCTGCTTGATGTCGTTCAGTCGATTGCTGATATGCTCAATGCGCTGATGGCGAAACGCTGTAGAAGGTGACGGCTAGTCACCTTGTTGGTCTGTGATCGGTAGGAAGATATGAAGTGAGTATTCTCCTGCAGAGCATCTCAAGAAATCTGAAAAATATATCTCCTGTTGGGAGAATGGGGCATCAAAGTCGATGGCGACCTCGATGGTTCTGGAAGGGACGTCTGGACTCTTTCTTGGTCCAGATCAAAAATGATGCTTGGTAATCGTTGGGAGGCCGATCGGCGACGTGAAAATGTTGTGCATTGATTTTGCCTAGAGGCAGTACTGGTGGTGAAAAAAGAGGTGGGAGATTTTCGGCCTTTAAGCAGAATGTGTGCGCAGGGGGAAAACTGGACCTCAGACGAAGTGGGAAACTACGCAGGGGCCCAAGAAAATTGAAAAAAAACCGGCCTTCCCTGTCACTGAATTTTTCTCGAGGAGCAGGGGTTTGATGGAGGGAGGGGTGAGGATAGGATGACTCCTTGCTGACAAGGGACCCTTGTCAGCATGCGCCAGAAGTCACCACAGGATTCTTGACACTGTGTGTGCCAAGAACGGAGCACGGTCCCGTCTTTCGGCCAATGGATTCCGTTGCCTGTTGGGGTGCGTTTCCTCTGGGTGCAGTCCCGGGCCGTTTTCCAATCCGTGAATCCTTGCAGGAGTCTTTCGCAGGAGAGGGTGAAAGGTAGTGTAAGAGTCCAAAAGGTCTAGGTCGGAACGGAGAAGCCACAATCACATTTGATGGACAAAATGTTGAATGTCGAAAAGATGAATCACATCCAGACCTTTTTCTCGAATGACAAATGGACGGTCAAAAGAAATTTGCAAAACGGAAGGGGTCCGGATTTACGTCTCTGGACGGCTAAGCGAAATTGGGCCGCACAATGACTGGGAATGATTCCAAGGAGGCTGTCCAACGTCGCGTCGATACCAAGGGTTGGTTCATTTCCAGCTTCCCAACGGCCCGGTGAAAATTTTCTGATCCTGTCAGGATGTTGAGAAAAGGCTGGGGGGGATCCGGAACGACGGGATATCAATGGATGGCTGGATGGTAGGTGATATTGAGCATAAACCTTTCGAAGAACGCGATGAGGGAGGCGAATACTCTGTATTTGTCGTCCGTCCGTACGTCACAACCCTGGCTGATGGACAAGGCTATGCAAGAAACCTGCGACGGCTGGATGACCAAGACGGTAGCTGGTATCGCGATGGGCAGGTAGGATGGCGATAAGCAGGGAGTTTGCGACAAGCCGCCGTCGCTTGTGATGTCGAGGGGTGCCTTGCTCGTAGCGAATTGTTGGGAGATGTTCTCGAAGCGACGGGCACAAGTGCGACCGAACTCCCCGAGCTGGTCGGGACGCGTGTGTGGGTGTGTTGCTCATGCGGAAACCCGCTGTTTATTGATGCCAGGCTGTGAGATATGTGAGCATGGGCAAAGCAATGAGCATTCCCCGTTTCTCCCACTCAAGACTCAACTGGGCTCGGCGCCGGGAAATCGGACGCAATCCAAACGGGCTGTGGCGAGCAAATGAGTTGAGTCTTTCACACAGAAAAGCGGCAAGACGGCGACGTCAGCATCCTTTAAGACGGCGGTTATTGGTGATGAAGAAGTAGATGTGTGTGATCCAGAAGAGTCACAGTTGGTCCACGGAGTATTCGGAAGTGATGATGGGAGATGTTTGGAGTTTAAGGGTGTGAAAGGCAACAACCGGATTGCGTTTGACTTGCCGCCATGCAGACAACGTCACCTGGGCCCGGAATCCAGATCCAGCATTCCAGATCCGGATGCGGGGTTGTAAAAGGTAAAAGCACATCCATATCCCTCCTCACGGGGCATCATGTGGCCATCGTGAATATGGGTTAGAACGAACATGATGTCGCTTTGGAAAATCCGGGGTTGCCAAGTGCCTACGAAATCATCTCTGCAGAGATTCCACCTGGCGGTTCTCAGGAATGGTGGAAGGCGTTCATTCACGTGTCCCGGGTGCATTCATCGAACCTGCATCCTGGGCGTTGAAGTGGGGATCTGGTGGGACTTGCAGATGGCCGTTAACTTTGGTCCAATCATGGACTTTTTTCCATGGAACCCATTTCTGCTGAAATATTTCCTTTTTTTTTGCTTTATTATTTATACTATTTCATCCTATCTCACAACCTCACAATTCCATAAGCAATCAAATCTTTTTGCAAGCGAACAGTAATACCGTTGCCGCCTGTGATGTTTCTCATCAATGCCACTTCCTTACGGACTGGGGCTTTCGATAATTAATAGCCAGGGTCCTTTCGTTATCGCTTCCTTGTCCCATCCAGATCGAATTGGCGAATGGGAAGGATTCCAACACGGCCTCAGTGCCTCGACCATTTGACCGCCGACCACATTTAACGACCAACTTCTCGCTGGAAGATAACCGATACAGAAAGATGGATGGTGATGGACGATTGAGAGCCAGGACTTTGTCATACTCGATCGGCCCATTGCTCTTCACCGGATTCCGACCTCCCCGTTCCATTACCAATGGATCCTTGTCAACGCCGAGTCACCTTTTTCTCTTTCTTTCTCGGCGGAAAATGTGTGTGCGACCTCGTGTCGAGAACTTATCAGAACACTATACACAGTAGCCATCGCTGGCAAACATCGTCTGCCGCGCAAGCCGTGTCACCGTCAATCATTCTGCCGGTACCGAGATACCGCCCTTATAGTGGCCGTGCGACTCCAATGCCCTCGAGAAACGGCGGCATGTCATGTCGCTCATATCGATCACCATCTCATCTTTTTTGCATTCACTAATAACACGTTTTAACAGGGCTCCGCTAATGCAGGTAAACTTCCGCGAGGATTGCATTCTTTGGTTCGGCCAAGAATCCGACCCATGGCTTCATTCTCACCCGAATCGTTCCTTTTATCCTCAATCAGCTTACAACCACACGCGACCAGATATTATCCTGGATGATCCGGACCCTGTTCACCATTATCTCCGCTCACCGTGTCCTTCGCAAAAGGGCTCACCGTGGTCTGCCCCGTACAGTATTGCGGCACCGTCAAGCTAAAATTCGTGCTTGCGAGAGGACCAAGCCGTCATGCAAGAGACACCGTATCATCACACTCGGGCTTGTTATCCTAGCGCCCATCAGCTTGAGCACACACCTCCCTTCACCTTGTCCGGTCGAGACTTGGCTGGGCTTGGCGGCTGGCCAAGTTTCCCTTGCAAACCTGGATGCGATTTGTTTTTTTCTTCCTTCTAGAAAACACACACCCTCCTGGTCTTCTCGTGTCTTATTACACCCCCTGGTCGACCACGGCACACAACCCCCGGCAGCACCCCTTCAACCTTCCGCTTTGGCTTTTGATTGATTTGCTGCTCTTTTTTCGGCACACAAGGAAAATTTTTCTCTCGGGCCAATGCGATTTCATTTCACGCAGAAGAAATCTTTCCCTCCCTTTGAAGAAAGGGGGAAATCGCCTTCCCACCTTCTCCTATCCTGTCGTATCTCTCTTTCGTTTGCCTTGCTTTGCTTGTATCCCGTCTCCCTCATCCGTCGCGTCTGCCCTATGGGCAACGGTGAGTCACGATAGGGAGGGGGAGTGTCATGTAGGCTTCATGCCTCGCTGCCCTAATGGCTCGCTGGGCCCATTGTTCTCGCTGCGTTGATGTCCAATATCAAGCAGGCTGTTTCGGTGCTGACCGCTGAATGGCCAATGGGCCCCGTCCGGGAGCACGTCTGGATGCACAAGACTGGGTCCGCGATTGGATCTGTGAGCCGTCGTCGAATGGAACCCGCCAATGCCGTCTTTCCTTTTGGGACCCGCCCAACCTTGACCGGTCCGTTGAATTCCACACCATTACCAACCAGGTCGCAAGGTGAATGAATCCTGGATCTTGTTCCCGGCCATGAAGCATCCCAAAGAAAAAAAATCTCCTTCTCGGAGGCAGGTTGCCAACGGATATGGAACAGATTCAACCGATTGCGCATGTGCTCTAGCTCTCACCGACACTTTCAAAGCAACGGGAAACAGCCGCAGGGATGGATATCCCTTGCTGCATGCGCGCAGAAGGACTTTATGCCAGGAAGAATGGAAGATGGGGTGTGAAAGCCCGGCGCGGCAGCGTATCAGACGGCGAAGAGACCGTAGCCGGACCGCCCCCTGGACAGTCGACTCTGACGTAGCGCCAACGCCCACAAAAATTGGGAATTCGCGAAAATTCACGACATCTTGGTCCAATGCCGTGGAGCGCAGAGGGGAATATTGCAGAATAAAGAGGGTCAAGAAGCCAGTCAGACAATCACGGCATCGGAAGCGGGAAGCGAGCTGCGAGCAAGAATGTTGAGAGAGTTGCCCTTATCCGTTCTGGTTCACCTATGCGACGGCGATGTCGCTAATCTTCAACTCGCTAGTGTGGGCATGATATCTCTTGCTTCTCACCGGGCGACCGTGACCGCAAGTTTTGACAGGGAAGCAGAAAAAAAAAGAAGAAAAAAAAAACTTTGTCGCATCGATGTGCCATCGCGCCATCCATCCCTCTTCTTTCTGGAATCAACCCACCACCCCTCCACCTCAGCCCATCGACGTCGTCCACTTGGATGGTTGCATGTGAAATAGGAAAATGGGTTACAACGCTCATGCGACAGGTCTCCTTTTTCTCATGACTCAGCTGAACACTCTCCTGAATCTTCACCTTGGCCAGTAACATGGAAGACCACGAAGGAGTCTCGGTCAGCTGCCTTCAACGCCGTTTGCCCCCGCCGCGTATTCCGAACGGACATCTGGTGGGAGTCCTCACAGGCGGAGAGACGGGGACCAATGGGAAGCAGATCGCAAACGGGTCGGGTCTCGATTCGTCAGCGGTGAGGGATTGCCTTTCCAGATGTCGGACATGAATTGGCGCCGATGAAGCCAGTCAAGTTGAATCGTCGCTCTGGCACTGTGCAATTCTCTCCCAGCACTGCTGAACTGTGGACATTTCTCATGGATACCCTCGTGGAAGCCAAACATCTAGAAGTCAAGGTGCTTGCATGTGCGCTTTGCCCTTTGCAGAATTGCAAGCCCATGCTATGCTCAAACACTGCGACGGGTACGGGTAGTGGTGGACATCTGTCTGTCTGTTGCGCATGTGCAGAACCAAAAAAGACACCAATGCACAGGCCACAGGGCAATCACTGCGTCTGGGTCTCAGCAAACGGAATATTCCAGGGTTGCCTCTGGAGCGGGACCCTGTCGCTCCTTGTTTCTCAGGCATGTGCTCGGGTTGGACAAGACTCCAAAAATCCCGAGTGTCTGGTTCCAACCTTTCCCGATTAAACCCGGTTTGACGAGCCACATGGTGTGGCTGAGATGGGGTGGTGAGGCGCGGGTGTGGCAACATGCTTCTTCTGACTTCAACCCAATATCAGGCAGGGACGAACCACATCTCTTGTTGCCCAACCCAACTTTCCTTTGCTTCCCACAATTTTGGATTTTTGAATTCTCAGTTCCGTTTATCCTAGGTTCTTCCATCGATCCGACAAGAAAACTTGCTGGTGCAGTGCGGAAATAATTCGCCTCGGAGGTCTCCTACATTTGCTAATTACACGCCTCTCTCTCTCTCTCTCTGTCTTTCTCTCATCCGATCTGCAGCGCAGAGTTCTGCAGAAAGGTCCCCGATGATGAAATGACTAATTCGGCACCCACAGACAGTTCCTTTCCTCACCTTACCACAATATTCTATTAACGGCTGCGTAAATCATGCCTTGTAAGGCCGCAATGCCATTCTGCCATCACTTTACTGAGTACACTGCACAGTGCTGCCCGTTGACTCACCGTTCCCATCGTCATCGCCCACCAAGCCACCGCTGGCCACCATCAACCACGCGGGGCCAAGAATGCGCGGTGGCACACACGTACACCCACACACGTACACCCACACACATACACCACGACGTAACGGATCGGACTGTCCATCGTCATGGGAATACCACGATGCTGTGCTTCGCCTTTTCACAACAAGTGTTGTGTGAACTGGCCATGAGCCAAGGTTCGTGGTGATGGTAGCTTGTTGACAACAACACAAACATCCCGCGCTTTTTTGGACACTTGAGCTGCTCCGCCCCCGCGAGATGGTCGATGGCCGATGGTGACTCACACCCCTCCCGTGCGGCTTGATGAAGGGCCGAGGTTCCGCCTCCTCTTTTTTTCCCCTTCTGCCTACTGGCCACAGCGAGCAAAGTGTGCCCCTCCTCGGACGTTGGGACCAGGACAAGCGTGCCCTTGCGTTCATGGCCATGAAAGATAGCGCGGGCGCGTGTACTGCCAGGCTGTTGCTATTTGCCCGGGGCTTCCTTGCTTCTTCTTCCCGCAACGAGTTATTCAGCATTGTCAAGAAACCCCTTTTGCCACTTTTAGGGGGAAGGGATACATTAACTTGCAGGTGGATGGGAGTGGATTTCCTGAAAGAGGCAATTCTCCTTTGGTGCGTGCGGTTTTGCCGGTTCCAACTGGCGGCAATGCATAGGGCAGGGAAAAGGGGGTCAAGCAGGCGCAGGTTGGCGGCAGGCAATGGCCGAAATGGAATTTTTTTTTTATATTTTTTTATATTTTTTTTTGGTTGCGTTTTACCGTGCTAGCCGCAGCACTCCTAGCAGCAGCCTGCTTTGCGACCCAACGATGATGGATACTACCACACGTCCCTACAGGCATGGCATCGTGATGAGATGTTTGGTTCCTGCAGCATCGTGCGGTTTTCTTTTTCTTTCTTTTGTTCTCTTATCGAATATTGCCACTCTACATTACGCTGTCGATCGGTCTTGGAGCCTAGGGCTGAGGTTTGATGGAGGCAGCGAGTATGTTGGGTTGCAAGAAGAGATAGATCAATCTGGGCCCAGGACGAGGCTTTTGACATACGAAAGTCTCGTATGTGTGTCCCCATTCATGATGATCAATGGCTACTACTACCCTGCACCGGGATTTCCTTACGGGGTCTAGATCGACGGAGACACAGCAGATGCTCACATCGTCATTTCATTTATTGTGTGTAACGACACTCAGCCCTTTCTGAGCGAATGGAACACTCCACACACGTCTTTCTTGGAGTTCTGTTCTCCTATTCAAGGCATGGCCGAAGTTGGGCCGGGGCACACCACAGACTGGACAGGGCGTGTGGGCGATTTGTGGTTGTCGTGTGACGTTATGGTATCGGGATGGGGCGTACACTTTGTGTGTATGTACACCGCCATACTTGCGTATTCCGTTTGACCAAGGCCAGTCATTTTTGGAGGATTTCCTTTTAAGTCCATCCCTTTCTTAACGGAGCTTTTTTATATACTTGGGGCGTGGGAACTTTGGTTTGGTTAAAAGGTCCCATCCGTTTTGCGTCGGGTGGAATTGAGGCTAGGACAGTGCTTGGTATACTGTGGGAAAATGGTCTTGGGTACTTTACTTTTGGGGAATACTACTATCGCAAAGCCTCATTGTGCTCAACGGCGTTGGACCTTTTTGTGACGGGGTGGAATGGGGTGGGATTTAGGTCTCAAGTTTCACACATGATGTAAGGGTGGGAAATACCCAGTCACACTTTAGTTTGCACGGAGAGGTCGAATTAAGCTTCGTGATAGGATGTATGGTGGGTGGGCGCGTGCAAGGGATGGACATGTGCTGCTGCGCATGACTCCTTCTTTGCGGGAGGAAGGCGGCTGTGTAATGTACGACCGACATGGAGGCTGACTAGGTACATTACATACCTACGGATTTGCGGAGGATGGTCCATGGTATCAGGAAAGGCATATGGATGGGGCTTGCGTCATTCTGACTGATACTGAGCACTGTTGGTTGCCTTTCTTCTTAATCCTTTTCTCTTTTTTTTTTTTTTTTTTTTTTTTTTTTTTTTTTTTTTTTTTTGTGGGGGGGGGGGGGGGGGTGTTTTTTTTTTTTGTTTTTTTGTTATTTTTTGTTTTTTTTGTTGTTCGTGTGTTACTTGGGACGGG